>CM057467.1:138266638-138759138 GCA_030035585.1 Dugong dugon | reverse complement strand
CGAATAGAATGATATTACTAAAGGAAGACATATGGATGGATATGGACTGACAGACAAATGCTGAAACAGATAGAAGGATGGGAAAGTAGGTAGGTAATGAATAAGTAGATGTACAAAGTGAGACTGGATGAACTACTGAACAGATAGAGGGGTGAACCAAAAAACCAAACCCATTGCTATCGAGTTGATTCTGACTCA
Organism: Dugong dugon; assembly: GCA_030035585.1. Lineage (NCBI taxonomy): Eukaryota > Metazoa > Chordata > Mammalia > Sirenia > Dugongidae > Dugong > Dugong dugon. The sequence continues at coordinate 138,758,940 of CM057467.1, read as the reverse complement.
CAGCGACCCTGCAGAACAGAGTAGAGCTGCCCCGTAGAGTTTCCAAGGGGCATCTGGCGGATTCAAACTGCCGACCTTTTGGTTAACAGCTGTAGCTCTTAACCACTATGCCAGCAGGGTTCCCAGAGAGGGGAACAGACACTCCTAAATCAGGATTTTTGCACTTGCTTTCTCTTCCTAGAACTGTTTCTCCCACTATCGTTTCTGTCAAGTTTCTTTTCAAATATTGTCTTTTCCCTCCTAACAATTTCTACTTGTACAATTCAGTGACACTGATTACATTCTTTAAGTTGTGCAACTATTCTTGCTATCCTTCTCCAAATTTTTTCACCACCGTTAACATAAACTCACTGCCCCCTCCCTAAGCAAAACTTCCCCTTTCCCTCTCCCTCTCCCCCTTGGTAACCACAAATAATCTTTGGTTTCGATATTTGCTTACTTCATGTAACTGAAATCATACAGTATTTGCCCTTTTACAACTGATTTATTTTGCTCAGCATAATGTTTTCAACCACCATGCATCTGTCAGTTTGTTGTACTGTAGTGGTTTGCATGTTGCTGTGATAGTGGAAGCTATACCATCAGTATTTTAAATACAAGCAGGGTCACTCATGGTGGACAGGTTTCAGATCTTCCAGACTAAGACAGATCAGGAAGAAGGACCCGGTGGCCTACTTCTGAAAGAATTGGCCATTGAAAACCTTATGAACAAGAGCGGCACATTGTCTGACATAGTGCTGGAAGATGAGCCCCTCAGGTTGGAAGGCACTCAAAATATAACTGGGGAAGGGCTGCTCCTCAAAGTAGAGTCGATCTTAATGATGTGGATGGAGTCAAGCTTTCCGGACCTTCATTTGCTGATGTGGCATGACTCAAAATAAGAAGAAACAGCTGCAAACATGCATTAATAGTCAGCATGTGGAATGTACGAAGTTTGAATCTAGGAAAATTGGAAGTTGTCAAAAATGAAATGGAACATATAAAGATCGGCATTCTAGGCATTAGTGAGCTGAAATGGACTGGTATTGGCCATTTTCAATCAGACTACGCTCTACTATGCTGGGAATGACAACTTGAAGAGGAATGACATCAAATTCATCATAAAAAAGAACATTTCAAGATCTATCTGATGCACAACGCTGTCAGTGACAGGGTAATATCCATACGCCTACAAAGAAGACCAGTTAATATGACTGTTATTCAAATGTACGCACCAACCACTAATGCTAAAGATGAAGAAATTGAAGATTTTTACCAACTTCTGCAGTCTGAAATTGATCAAACATGCAATCAGGATGTTCTGGTAATTACTGGTGACTGGGATGCAAAAGTTGGAAACAGGAAGAAAGATTGGTGGTTGGAAAATATGGCCTTGGTGATAGAAATGATGCCAGCAATTGCATGATAGAATTTCGTAAGACGAAAGACCTAGTCATTGGAAATACCTTTTTCAACAACGTAAAAGACGACTATACACGTGGACCTCGCCGGATGGAACACACAGGAATCAAATCGACTACATCTGTGGAAAATGACTATGGAGAAGCTCAATATCATCAGTCAGAACAAGGTCAGGGGCTGACTGCAGAACAGACCATCAACTGCTTGTGTGCAAGTTTAAGCTGAAGCTGAAGAAAATTAAAACAAGTCCACGAGAGCCAAAGTACGATCTTGAGTATATCCCACCTGAGTTGAGAGATCATCTCAAGAATAGATTTGATGCATTGAACACTAATGACCAAACACTAATTATCGAACTATATCATTAACATCACAAGCAAGCAAAATATTTCTGAAGATAATTCAAAAATGGTTGTAGCAGTACAGCAACAGTGAACTGCCAGAAATTCAAACTGGTTTCAGAAGAGGACTTAGAAAGAGGAATATCATTGCTGATGTTAGATGGACCTTGGCTGAAAGCAAAGAATACGAGAAAGATGTTTAGCTGTGTTTTATTGACTATGCAAAGGCATTCGACTGTGTGGACCGTAACAAATTATGTATACATTGAGGAGAATGGGAATTCCAAAACACTTAAGTGTGCTCATGAGGAACATGGACATTGACATCGACTTCGACAGTCATTTGAACAGAACAAGGGGATACTGGAAAAATGTGTATCACAGTGGTATCCTTTCACCATACTTATTCAATCTGTATGCTGAGCCTATAATCTGAGAAGCCAGACTGTAGGAAGAAGAACAGGGCATGAGGATTGGAGGAAGACTCATTAACAACCTACGACATGAAGATGATGCAACTTTGCTTGCTGAAAACAAAGAGGACTTGAAGTACTCACCGACGAAGATCAAAGACCACAGCCTTCAGTATGGATTACACCTCAACATAAAGAAAGCAAAAATCCTCGCAATTGGACCAGTAAGCAACATCATGATAAAAGGAGAAAAGATTGAAGTTGTCAAAGATTTCATTTTACTCGGATCCACAGTCAACACTCATGGAAGCAACAGTCAAGAAATTAAACAACTTATTGCATCAGGCAAATCTGCTGCAAAAGATTTCTTTGAAGTGTTAAGAAGCAAAGATGCCACTTTGAGGACTAAGGTGTACCTGACCCAAGCCATGGTATTTTCAATCACCTCATATGTGTGTGAAAGCTTGACAATGACAGAAAAAGAATTGATGGCTTTAAATTATGGTGTTGGCAAAGAATGCTGAATATACCATAGATTGCAAGAAGAACGAAAAAATCTGTCTTAGAAGAAGTACAGCCAGAATACCCTTAGAAGCGAGGATGGAGAGACTTTGTCTCAAGTACTTTGGACATGTTATTAGGAGGGATCAGTCCCTGGTGAAGGACATCATGCTTGGTAAAGTAAAAGGTCAGTGAAAAAGAGGAAGATCTTCAATGAAGTGGATTGGCACACAGTGGTTACAACAATGGGCTCAAACATCGCAACATTTGTGAGGATGGTGCAGGACTGGGCAGTATTTTGTTCTGTTGTACATAAGGTCACCATGAATTGAAACCAACCCAATGGCACCTCACAACAACAACGTTTTTAAGATTCATCCATATGGTGGTATGCATAAAGATTTCATTTGTTTTTATGGCTGAGAAATATTCCTTTGTATGTATATACCACATTTTGTTTATCCATTCATCTGTTGATGGACATTTTGGTTGTTTTCACATTTTGGCTATTGTGAAAAGTATTGCAATGAACATCGGTGTACAGGTTTCTGTTTGCGTTCCTTTCACTTCTTCTGGTATATACGTAGGATTGGGATTTCTGGGTCATGTGGTAGTTCTATTTTCAACTTTTTGAGGAACGGCCAATCTGTTTTCCACAGTGGCTGTAGCACTTCACATTCCCTCCAGCAATGGATGAGAGTTTCAAATTCTGTCTTAATCATGCGGCTTTCCTTGGCTGTCATATATAAAATATCACTACACTCCAGAACTCTAACTCCTCCTCCCTGATTTATATTTTCTATAGCATTTACCATCATCTGATATACTACAGTATACATTGACTTGTTTGTTCCCACTAAAGTGTCAACGTCATGGGAGCAGAAACTTTGTTCATGCTAACCTCCCCCCACCCCGGACCTGTTGGAACATGAAAAGTGTTTAACACACATTTGTTAAAAAAATGTGGATGGATAGGCAAATATGTGGATGGATAAAAGGAGAGATGAGTAAATGAGTGGTTGTTTGGATGAGGTACCGATGAGCGAATGGGTGGAGGGATGGATGGAAAATAATAACTAACATTGACTGAGGGTTACTAGGTTCTAGTAACTGCTCTCAGTTTTAACCCATTAGATGGCTTAACGGGCAGATCAATGAGCAAATATGTGTATGGAAGGACAAACACATATGTACGTATGCACAATTGGATACACGGCTTGCTAGATGAGAAGATGAGTGAACGTATGGATGAGTGGACAGACAGATGTATGAATGGGATAGGTAAACAGTAAAATATCTGGGCATACGAATGAAAGTAAGGACAGGAGAATATTTGGAGAGATAGAAGGATGTATGAAAGTGACAGCTCGCTGGTCGTCTAGCTGGGTAAATAGATATATAAATTGATGAGTGAGCATGTAGATAATAGTAATTAACATGTATTGAGTGGTTATTATGCTCCAGATGGATGCATGGCTTGCTGAATGCATCTTCTAAGTGTTTTATATGTATTAAGACATTTGGATGGATGGATGGATGGATGGATGGATGGGTGGGTGGATGGGTGGGTGTGTGGATGAATGGATGATGGGTGGGTGGATGGATGGAAGTATGAACAGATGGATGGATACTTGCTCAATGGAGAAACATAAAGAAAGAGGGATAGACATGAATATATACGTACAGATGTAAGGCTGAATGTATTGATTCTTGAATTGATGGAAGGATATACTATGTTTATATAAATAACTGGATAGTTAGATATATTGAGAAATGGATTGATACATGAAAGACAAACAGCTATATATAGAGAATGGATGGGTGTGTGGATGGATGGATGGGTGGATGGATGGATGGACGAGTAGTGGTAGAGCTCACGTCACTCTGCCCTATTGTCCGTGTTAGGACATGTCCTAGCTGTAAAACCATGCATACTGGCCACTGCATTTAAAGGCCAGTTCTTCCACCTCCTGACCGGCATTGGAAGCCTCCAGAAGCGTTTCTGATCAATGGCCATGCAGTTCTATTATAAGTTCTCCAGGGACAGGGAGCTCCCTCTATCCTAACGCAGCCCTCCCCTCTGTGGGAACACTCTTCTCTCTTTTGAGCCACAGCGCGCCCTGGCCACTGTGCATTCCTAGCTATCTGGGATGGGGACTTTGAAACCAAGAACAGGAGGCAAGGGCAAGAAGGGTAGGTTGCGATCTAGATGAAGCACCACCTCGCTTCCCTGGAGGCGTCTGCAGAATGCTCTGCTCACTGAGGCCTGGCCCTGCTGCCCGTGCTTTCTCCCCGGTCCTTTCTCCTTATTCTCCCAGAGTCTGACTCTGCAGAGGCTAGGGATGGGCAAGATGCTGTGGGCTCCCCTCCACGCTGGCCACGTGACCCAGCCTCGTGTGTGTGTGTGTGTGTGTGTGTGTGTGTGTGTGTGTGTGTCCCCGTGCGCACGAGTGTGCGCATGCGCATGTGGGAGTGGGGGGGGGGTCTGAGCCAGACACCACCAGCCAGCCTGCCACCTGAGTCACTGCAGACCAGACTCTGGCCCCACGTGGAATTTTTCCAACAACTGTTGCCCCTCCTCGGCATACTCCTTCACATCGTGATTCATTCTTGTGGGCTCTGCTCGCCTGCTGGCGGTAACCTCACCCTTTGTCCACCCTCCAATTCCCCAGGTGCTCACTGGTCTTGACTGCCCAGCCCGCTCGGGGTCAGCCTAGTGGGGGAAGCAGGAAGGGCTGGGGAAGGCGCAAGGAAGGGGACTAAGACAGCCTCCGCAGGGAGGGGGTCACGTGGCTTGGACCCCATTGCTGCTGCCTGAGCCTCGGTTTCCTTGCCTGGGACATGGGTACGTGGTGTCTGCTTCTCAGGGCAGCTATGCGTGTTGGCGAGCCGGGCAGCCTCCCAGACGCGGGGCTGCCTCACAGAGCTGGCACGCATCAGATTCCCATAAATGGGTCCGGTCCCTCCCCTAGTCCAGCCAGTAGCCGCGAGTGTGGTCCAATGAGTCACGGTGGCTAAGCCCAACCAGGGAGACAGTGGGCTGGGCTGCCTTCCCTGGGTCTTGGCCAGCAGGCGACTGGGCAAGGGGGGCCTGGGTAGCCAGGGCATGGGCGCCAACTGTATGCCCACCGGTCCTGCTCAGGAGCATACTCCCTGCTACCACATGGCCGATGCTGTGCTAGGGACATCTCTGCCTCCTGAGGCCCCTCTGCGGGGACCTCCGGGTACAGGCTGGTGGGGCAGGGCCGGGCAGCAGCCTCCCCACTTGGGGACCAGAGTGGATTGCTGGGGCGCCCCGGGCCTCCCCCTTGGGGTGATAACAGAAGCAGAGGACTGGGAATAAACAAAGGGAACCAGAGTGGAGGGGAGAGGAGGGAGGGGAGAGGAGGCAGGGAGAGGCAGGGAGAGGCAGGGAGCGAGAGAGACAGAGATAGGGCCAGAGACTCCAGAGAGAACGGGGAGGAAGAAGAGGGAGCAGAGGGCCCAGGCCCTCGGGTGGGTGAGGGGAGACAAGGCAGGTCAGCGAGCGAGCGCTGGACCAAACCTCAGATGAAGGGGAGAGAAGGAGGAGGGAGAATAAGGGGGCTCCAGGGCCAGGGAGCGGTTGAGAGGCTGAGGGGCAGGCTGGAGGGGAGGATGGGGACCCGTGCCTGGTGCCCAGGCCAGGCGGGGGCAGAAGCAGGAAGAGGCAGAGGCGGGGAGCCTCCCAGGTAGCCCGAGGGGGGAGGCAGAAGGAAGAAGAGGACGGGGCAGAGGGAGGGAAGCAGGCAGCTAGCGAGGGCAGCTGAGAGGGCCGCAGCGGTCCGAGGAGCCCGAGGCTGCTGGGCCGGGAGGTTTTCTCTCTGACATTTTTACTAGTCTCCGAAGGAGGAGGAGGTGGAGGTGGGGGAGCTGAGGGGCGGAGAGGGGGCTGGGGGAACAAAAGGGAAGCAGCTGCTGAACTTCCTGAAGGAGGAGAGGGAGAGGGAGACCCACAGAGGCAAGAAAACCCACAGCGCCCGAGGGACAGCCCAGGGGCAGAGGGCTGGACAGACAGACAGCCAGCAGGTCACAGAGACAGACAGCCAGACGAAGGAAACAGGGAGAGAGTGGGTGTCAGAGCCAAAGAGACCAGACAGCCTGACAGACAGACAGCTCAGAGACAGAGGGACAGGGACAGAGAGGACAGGACAGGAGAGAAGAGAAGAGAGGGAGACGCGGGGGGTCTGTGAGCAGGAGGCAGAGAGGGAGGAGGCATCAGCAGAGAAAGGCTGGCTTGACTGCAGCCTTTGAAGAAGGCGCGGCAGTGTCCCCAGGGCTGGGGTCAGGCTAGGTCGCAGGCCCGAGGCGGCAGCATGAGCGGCTCGGCGCTCCTGAGGAGGAGTTCCAGCAGACAGGGCCTGGAGAAGCTCCTGAGGTAGGTCCCCCCGGGCCCAGGCTGTGTGGCGCAGGCAGGGTGCCCACACTGGCACTGACCACAGAGAGGCTGGCACCGCTGAGCCTGGGCCTGGCCGGCACCGGGTGTGGGCTCTGCGCCCCTGAGCTGTGGGCAGGGTGAGGGGTGTGCACGTGTGTCTGCACAAGTGTACTCACATACGCACGAGGGCCCAGGTCTTCGCTCTGCCCCCAGCGGCTGCCAGTGCATCCTCCCCCTTCCCACCTGGCACTGCCGGGCCTCGGGCAGCTGCCCCCTCTGCTCATTGACCCCTGCCCTGTCCCTCTCCCACCCGGGGGGTCTCCACTGAGCTTCGCCCCACAGCTGCTGCCAGATGAAGAGCAAGGACTCCGCGGGGCTGGAGACCTTGCGTCTGGGTCCTGCTGGCCCTTGGGGTTCGTCTCGTCCACCACCTTGAGTTACTGGCGATGAGCTGGGTTTGCCGGCCATGTTCACCACCCCTGTCCTTAGCAAGCCGGCCCTGCGTGAGAGAGCGTGGGGCAATGTGATGCTCCGGACGCAGGGTCCAACTCCTGGCTGGTCACTGCCTCCAAGTGCCGGGGCTCAGGGTGACGCCCTGTCTTGGCAGGCCTTGGTTTTCTCCCCTGTAATATATCCCCTGTGGTAGGGCCCACCTTGTGGTGAGAGCTCAGAGTGGCCAGTGGGCACAGACACCCCCGGAGGGCTGTGAGCTGCCCCTGCTCTGAGCCGCCTGCAAAGCCCTTCCTTTTCCTCAGCCCTTCCAGGCAGTTAAGGCCCAGCTGGAGTGCCACCTCCCCCACGAAGCCCACCTTGGCTTCTCCCCTGCTGGGCAGGCTGGCCTCCCCTGCCAGGTGGACAAGCCTGCTGCCTGCCCACCTCCAGCAGTAAGAGGCCTGGTGGCCAGACCTCAAGCTCTCGGAGGGTAGCACTGGCATGTCTTGGTTCACCCAAGCTGGGCACACAGTGCTGTTTGGGGAGGGGGAGGCAAGGAGGAGTGGGCCCCATCACTCCAGCATCCAGGGGCCAGGCTGGCAGACAGAAGGCTCTCCTGGTCCCACCTGGCATAGGCCCTGGGCTGCCATCCACGTGGGGACCAGACACAGGTTTTGAGGTTTTGGCTGAGTCCTTCCTACTCTCCACTTACAAGACAGACCTGAGTCACAACATCCTCTTGACTCCTTGTCCTTCCCAGGCCTGCCCAGGTGCCTCTGCCCAGGTGCCGCTTCTACCCAAGTGCTGCCATCTGGGGGCCACCTCCTGCAGGCTCTAGTGCCCTGTGTGGCACTAGGGTGTGTTCTCCCAGGGGACCCCACAGCTGCTGGGGATGGCCCCCAGGGGAAGGCAGGGGCGTACCTGGAGTCAATACGTCTCCTGACTCAGCAGCTCCACTTAACAACAAATGGGGAAACTGAGGCAAGGAGGAGCGGAGGTGACGGAAGAGCCGCTTGCTCGGGCGGGGCCCAGGGCCACAAAGTCCACCCTACTGTGATGGCTTCATTCTCTAACTGCACCACAGTCCTCGTCAAGCAGGGCCCGGTGGGTCAGGGCGGGGGGCATGGGTCAATGAGTCACCTTCTAAAGGACAACAGTTTGTCCAGGCTATGTGAGCAAATCCACACATAGCTACACGTGGCGGAGCTCATGGGCGCACACGGACAAGCAAGCTTCCAGGCCCCTGACCCACACTGGGCTGGGCTGGGCTGTGCACAATTGCGCTCCATCCTCTGCCACCTGGGCCTGCCAGTCCCCCAGCCCCTCCCAGCAGAGGGCGAGGAAACGGGCTCAGAGAGGGCCAAAGAATTGCCCTGTGGCCCCCCATACCTGGGTGCAGGGCCGGGGGGGCACCAAAGGCAGGAGGGCCTTCCCTCTTACAAGCCCCAAAGGGGTGGGCTAGGTGCTGGCTGGCAGCAGACTGAGGTGTAAATTAAATCTAGTCTGAGCCCGTTGAAAATGACCCTATAGGCACCACCCCATCTTCCTGGCCTAAGCTGGGTGTTAGTTTGGGGGTAGTGGCCATATGGCCTCTAGACAGCCACTTCCTCCTGGTCCGTACCTTCCAGCCTTGGCCACCACTAGTGGGGCCCTTACTGACCAGCAGGGCAAACCCCCAGCCCCATCAGCTCTCCTGCTTGCACCTCGTGACTCAAGGCCCTCCCAGGCCCTCCTTGCCCGGCCTGTTTTGCGAGCTGTCTGGGAATGGGGGTTGGGCCCACCACTCTAGAACTTGGCCTGGCACTGCCCTGTGCTCCTGGGGCCTGGCTGATTCAGACGACCTGACCTGTCTTATCCTTGTCTGGCTCTCAGGCCCCGGAAGCCAGTGGCCATGCCCCATGGAGGCTCCCGAGCCTGGGGACCCGTGGCACCTCTGTCTCTGTGGCCTCGGGGTGCATGTCCACTCTTGGACACAGTGGTGAGCTCCGTGTGCTGGCTCCTCCTGGAGCTGCAGCCCTGCGGGCAGATGCCGGCCATGAGCGGCCTGGACTGGAGCCCTTTGGGGACTCTGCATGGCCAGTGAGGGTGCCGGGGCTGGCAGCCGGCTGGGTTGGGCTGGTTCTGCAGGGGCTGGGGAAGCCAGACCTCCAAACCACAGGCCCACAGGGGCGAGGCTGCGGCCACCCACCCAGGCCCAGATGCCGTGGGTGGGTTGGTGGGTGTGTATGGGCGGCACAGCCGGGGGCAGGGGTCTGTCCCAGACATGGTCCTGCCTGGGAGGCTGGCGAGCGGCAGCAGGGCCATGGGGGTGGGTGACCCAGCCCCTGGGCAGGGCGTCAGGGCCGGCGCCCAGAGTGCTGAGGCTCAGGCCGGGCTCTGGGCCCAGCGGATGGATCGTAGCCGGGCAGAGCAGCCAGCTTTGAGGCAGCCGTGGGCTGGGCAGCTGGGGCTGCCTTTCCTGATGCTGCGGAGGGCACACTCCATGGTTCTTAGGCCCTGGGGACAGCTGGAGGGGCCGCAGCCCCCAGGGACACTGCACCCCGCTCAGAGATGCTTAGCAGGGGTTGGTGCCAGGGCCCGACCCAGACAGGGCTCCAGGGCTGCAGAGGGCTGGTTACAGGTAGGACTTGGGGCCGAAGGCGCCTGTGGGGTGACTCCTGGGGGAGGAAGAGGGAGGGCCCTTAGTGGCACCAGACCTGGGCCCACTGCCCCCCAGAGGCATGAGTGTGGCTGCGGGGAGGCTGGCCCCTAGAGGGGCAGGGTCTGGCCTGGTGGGCTGGGGGGAGAGGGGGTGCAGGTATGAGGCGGGACCAGGGCCTGACGGGGCGGGGGCTGGGGGGAGTCAGGATGCTGAGCTGTGAGCTCTCCCCAGGACGTGGACCTGCCTGTTAGTGGGAGGAGGAAGGAAAGCAAGAGAGAGAGAGAGAGAGAGAGACAGAGAGAAGAGAAAGAGGAAGGGGAGAGAGAGGAGAGAGGGAGGGGTGAGGGAGCAGCGAGGGGGAGGAAGAAGGTGCAGAGAGCAGAAGCCCAAGACAGAGGAGCCCAGAGGGGCTGTGGCAGAAGAAGAGGATGCCACACGACGGCAGAAGGGAAAGGCGTCCAGGCAGGAGGTCCGCCCGTTTAGCAGACGAGGGGACTGAGGTCCAGGGTGGCACCCTGCGCCTGGGGCCAAGATGGAGCTGGTGGCCACTGTCAGCACCACCTGACCATCCAGGGCCAGCTCTCCAAGAAGGCTGGGAGGGGAAGGGAAGGTCAGAGAAGAAAAGAAAAAAGAAGGAAGGCTAGGTGAGGCGCGGGGAGGCCAGAGGGGAGGAGGACATGCCGGGAAGAGAAGGGAAGAAGAGGAAGGGACTTGGGACCGGGAGGCGCGGGGTAAGGCGAGGCTTCTGCACCCAGACTGGGACCCCGAATGGCGCCCTGCCCTTGAGTCACTTTGGGGGTGACGATCCTTCTGGCAGCTGTCACTGGTGGTCTCCCCTCCCCCTCCTCAGGACCCAGTAGTACTGTTTGCTAATGGGGTGCCCTTAGGAATGACTTTGCCCCTCTAAGCTTCAGTTTTCCCATCTGGGATGGTTGTGGGATTTCCCATCTGTGTGCTGATGTGAGGAGGTGGGGTGGGGGGGAGTCCTTTAATGTGGCTCTTCTGGCGGAGCCTCCGTCTCCTGGCCAGCACCCCAGGGACGGGAACCAGAGGCAAGTCCTACCCGACCTCAGCTGCTGAGACACCCAGAAGCCACATACGCGGCTCACGGTCCATGGAGGCTGGCTTGCGCTCCCTTTCTGCAGATAGGAAAGATGAGGCTCAGGAGGCTCAGTGCCTGATCATGGCCCTGAGGGTGGGCAGCGGAGTTTGCCGATCTAGCAGCTGGGCCCTGGGAAGAGAATGTGCTCAGCCAGCCCCATGGCAAAGCCCGAGCTCTCTGTTCTGTCACCTCCCCCAGCCCAAGAGGATCAATTCCCAAATGGGCTGGGTGTCAGCGGGCGCTGGGTGTCAGTGGCCTGTTGAGTGGCCTGGCAGGCAGAGATGGGGTGGCCCCAGGCAGAGGGCTCGGTCAAGGACGCCCAAGGCCGGGAAATCACGCTGTGTTTGGGGGAACCAGGAGCGCCCCAGGAGAGCAAAGCCAGGGCCCGTGGGCAGGCGGTGGGATGCCCAGTCGGTTTTTGGATTGTGCTGAATTCTCTCGGCCCCTGGCTGCTCTCCTTCCCAGGTGAGCAGCTGAGTTTGGACGGACATGCCACTTTGACTAACATAGCTATAGCCCGGCGGTGGCAGTGGGCAGCACGGTGCCCGAGGCGTGAGGCGGGCTGGGTACGACCGGCCAGGGAGGAGGCAGGGTGGCAGAACCCAAGCCAGTGCCGGAGCCCAGCCCCATGCCATGGAACATACCCAAACTTGCTTGGGAGCACTTCAAACGCTGCCAAGGCCGCCCAGCCCAGCCGAGCCAGGGCTCCGGGGCAGCTGGCGCCCAGGGGAGAGCAGGCCTGGACTGGGAGGTGTGGCCGGGGCGTGGGTGCCATGGGCGTCCCCGCACCCTGTGTGATGCCCTGGGGAGGCCAGGCAGAGTAGTACCATATGGAGCAGTGTCGAGGAGGTAGGCGCCCAGAAGGTCTCTTGGGGCTGTCCTGGAGGAGGCACTTGGCCAGTACCGTGTGAGGTGGTGGCCAGTGACTTGAGGAGACTGGAAGTATCTGTTGATGCCATGTGCAGAGCAGGGGACATGGTGAGCAGTGGGCGGCATCTTGAGGCCGGGATCCAGTCAGCAGGCGTGCCCGGGGGGGACGTGAGGTCCTGACCTCCCATCCCAAGTCCAGCGGCAGGCCATCCAAACAGATGAGGGCAGTGGTGGAGCAGAGCCGGCTGCACCAGGCCCAGAGCCTCTGGCCACGGCACTGACCATCTGGACCACATCCCAAGAGGTAGGACACCCAGCCCCAGGGAGGTGACAAGCTGGCCTCGGAAGCTGGCTTGGCCTGGACTGAGCTCTGGGGTACAGAGGTGGCCAGCGCATGGCCTGGCCTCTGAAGACTTACAGGAAGCCCAGGAAAGAGGCCTGGGGGACACAGCCCCTGCTGGGCAGGGTCTTCCAGAGGCCTAGAGGGTGCAGAGTCGTGGGTGGGCACAGCCCCAAAAGGAGACTTTTAGTGAGTCAGATACCAGGGCCAGCACTGTCTGCGAGGCTCTGGCACTGGGGAAAGCGATCTCTCTCCATGGACGCCTCCCTCCGGTCAGAACAGGAGGAGAACCACAGGGAGGTCTGGGTGCCTTTATGAGGAGAACCACAGGGAGGTCTGGGTGCCTTTATGGGGAGATCTACAGGAAGTCTGGGTGTCTTTATGGTGATATCCACAGGGAGGGCTGGGTGCCTTTATGAGAAGAACCACAGGAGGTCTGGTTGCCTTTATGGGGAGAACCACAGGGAGGTCTGGGTACCTTTATGGGGAGAACCACAGGAGGTCTGAGTGTCTTTATGGGGAGATCCACAAGAGGTCTGGATGCCTTTATGGGGAGATCCACAAGAGGTCTGTGTGCCTTTATGGGGAGATCCACAGGAGGTCTGTGTGCCTTTATGGGGAGATCCACAGGAGGTCTGGGCGCCTTTATGAGGAGATCCACAGGAGGTCTGGGTGCATTTATGGGGAGATCCACAGGGAGGTCTGTGTGTCTTTATGGGGAGATCCACAAGAGGTCTGGACGCCTTTATAAGGAGATCCACAGGAAGTCTGGGCACCTTTATGGGGAGATCCACAGGAGGTCTGGATGCCTTTATAAGGAGATCCACAGGAGGTCTGGGCGCCTTTATGGGGAGATCCACAAGAGGTCTGGGTGTCTTTATGGGGTGATCCACAGGGAGGTCTGTGTGCCTTTATGCGGAGATCCACAGGAGGTCTGGACACCTTTATAAGGAGATCCACAGGAGGTCTGGGTGCCTTTATGGGGAAATCCACAGGAGGTCTGTGCGTCTTTATGAGGAGATCCACAGGACGTCTGGGTGCCTTTATGGGGAGATCCACAGGGAGGTCTGTGTGTCTTTATGGGGAGATCCACAGGGAGGTCTGTGTGTCTTTATGGGGAGATCCACAAGAGGTCTGGATGCCTTTATAAGGAGATCCACAGGAGGTCTGGGCACCTTTATGGGGAGATCCACAGGAGGTCTGGGCGCCTTTATGGGGAGATCCACAGGAGGTCTGGTGCCTTTATGGGGAGAGCCACAGGAGGTCTGGGTGCCTTTATGGGGAGAACCACAGGAAGTCTGGGTGCCCTTATGGGGAGATCCACGGGAGGTCTGGGCATCTTTATGGGGAGATCCACAGGAGGTCTGGGCGCTTTATGGGAGATCCACAGGGAGGTCTGTGTGCCTTTATGAGGAGATCCACAAGAGGTCTGGACGGCTTTATAAGGAGATCCACAGGAAGTCTGGGCACCTTTATGGGGAGATCCACAGGAGGTCTGTGCACCTTTATGGGGAGATCCACAGGATTGCCTAGGCACCTTTATGGGGGAGATCCATGGATCAGCCCATGACCCTTAGGTTGGGTGATCCATGAGGCCATTAGGTGCATTTGGGGGGGGCTTGCTGTGTGACCTGGGCCGCTGGTGGCTCTGTTCTGCACACAGAGTCCCATCCCTCCTGATGAGCTTGGTGCATTTGGGGCTGTCACCAGGTAGCCCCTCTGTGATGCTGGCCGACCCCCTTGGCACCCTGACCCAGGCCGTGAGGGCGAAGGCAGGAGTACCGGGGCCCTTGTGCAGCACTGGACACTCCATGGTGGCTCAAGGGGCAGTGGCCACCAAAGGAGGGACTTCATCTCACCCCAGTGCTGGTGATGGGTGTTGCTCCTCCCACAGGGGCAACTGGCACAGGGGCAGGGCTGGGAGTGCAGTGCCAGGCTACAAGAGTGTGCCCAGCTGGGGAAGGGGTGGATTTGGGATTGGGGGGTGAGAGTGGATGCTGGTGCTGGGGCATCCAGAGGAACGTCCCCCCACCCCACGGACCCTTCTTCGGGGCAGAGGCAGGGGCAGTGAAAGTAACCTGCCTGGGTTGTGCTGGGACAGGTGAGCTTGTGGCCACCCAGGAGGAGGGTTGTGCATTGGGCTTGGGGAGAATGGGAAGGGAAGAGGGCTGCGGGGTTCCGGCCCTGTCTGTTGTGCCCGGTCCTTCTGCCTTCCTCCCCGCCACTGACACGGTCCCCCTCCCAGCTTCTCCCAGATGCCTGCACACGAGTTTGCTGTCCTTCCCCTCTCCAACGGGCCTCTACCACTGTGTTCTCTGCCATGTCCCTGTGTCCCTCAAGGCTCAGCACAGTACCCCGCAGGAGGATGTCTTGCCAGCCAGCCCCAGAACAGCTTGAGATAGGGAACTGGGCCTTCCCTGCGGTCCTTGATTCACCCTGTGGGGTTGGGCTGGCTCTCTGACCGGCCTCTGAGACTCATAAGGGTAGGGAGGAGGAAAAGGTAGGGACATGCCTGTCTTGTGTCCCTAGAACTCAGCCTGATAAAGGGAGAAGAAGGAGGGAAAGAAGGAAGGAGGGAGGGAGGGAAGGAAAGAAAGAGGGAGGGAAGGAAGGAGGGAGGGAGAGAGGGAGGGAAGGAAGGAGGGAGGGAAGAAAGGAGGAAAGAAAGGAAGGAGGGAGGGAGGGAGGGAAGGAAGGAGGGAGGGAAGAAAGGAGGAAAGAAAGGAAGGAGGGAGGGAGGGAGGGAAGGAAGGAGGGAGGGAGAGAGGGAGGGAAGGAAGGAGGGAAGGAAGGAGGGAAGAAAGGAAGGAGGGAGGGAGGGAAGGAAGGAGGGAGGGAAGGAAGGAGGGAAGGAAGGAAGGAGGGAGGGAGGGAGGGAAGGAAGGAGGGAGGGAAGAAAGGAGGAAAGAAAGGAAGGAGGGAGGGAGGGAGGGAAGGAAGGAGGGAGGGAGAGAGGGAGGGAAGGAGGGAGGGAGGGAAGAAAGGAAGGAGGGAAGGAGGGAGGGAGGGAGGGAAGGAAGGAGGGAGGGAGAGAGGGAGGGAAGGAGGGAGGGAGGGAAGAAAGGAGGGAGGGAAGGAGGGAAGGAAGGAAGGAGGGAAGGAGGGAAGAAGGAGGGAGGGAGGGAGGGAGGGAAGGAAGGAGGGAGGGAGAGAGGGAGGGAAGGAGGGAGGGAGGGAAGAAAGGAGGGAGGGAAGGAGGGAAGGAAGGAAGGAGGGAAGGAGGGAAGAAGGAAGGAGGGAGGGAGGGAAGGAAGGAGGGAGGGAGAGAGGGAGGGAAGGAGGGAGGGAGGAAAGAAAGGAAGGAGGGAGGGAGGGAAGGAGGGAGGGAGGGAGGGAAGGAGGGAGGGAGGGAAGGAAGGAGGGAGGGAAGGAGGGAAGAAGGAAGTAGGGAGGGAGGGAGGAAGGAAATGAGGAAAGGAGGAAGGAGAGAGTGAGTAAAGGAAGGAGGGAAGGAAGGAAGGGGGAATGAAGAAAAGGAGGGAGTGAGTAATGGAAGGAAGGAGGGAAGGAAGAAGGAAGGGAGGGAGATGGGCGTGGATCCTCCTGTTGGAGGGCCCCCAGGCCGGCTGAGGAGGGATCTGGGTCAGAACCAGGGAAGAAGAGCATTAGGAGGCTGGAGACAGTGGCAGGGGTATAGCTTTTGCCTCCCCCCACCCCCCCACCCCCCAGTGGCAAGATCTTGGGCCCAGCATCTGGCCTGAGCCTCACCCCCTCAACTGTAAAATGGAACAGTGCCCTGTCAGCAGCGTGAGAACTGATGAGACACTGGGGTGGGGCACGCAGGGCAATGGCAGTTGGCAGCCAGGGATGTGGCCTCCAGGGGCCACCAGAGGGGTCATATGTGTGAGGGCTGAGCAGAGGGCTGGGGTTTGGCACAAGGGGGTCCCTGAGGAAGGTGGGTCTGGGCCCCTTCCTTCGTCTGCCCTTGGGGAAGCACTGGGAGCTAAACCTAGACAGTGGGGCAGAAAGGAGGCTCGTTGGATTTGGGGGTTTCCAGTGGGGCCAACTGGGGCCCCAAAAACAAGAGCCCCCAAGTACCATCTCACTGTAGGAAGACAAGGAAATGGCAGGGGAGGTGCTGGGGGAACCTCTGGTTTAGGAGACAAGGAGCCATGGCTGTGTTGTTGTTGTTAGGTGCCGTCCAGTCAGTTCCGACTCCTAGTGACCCCGTGCACCACAGAATGAAACACTGCCCTGTCCTGCGCCATCCTCACAATCGTTATGCTTGAGCCCATTGTTGCAGCCACTGTGTCAGTCTATCTTGTTGAGGGTCTTCCTCATTTTCGCTGACCCTCTACCTTGCCAAATATGACGTCCTTCTCCAGGGACTGATAACACGTCCAAAGTACGTGAGACATAGTCTTGCCATCCTTGCTTCTAAGGAGCATTCTGGTTGTACTTCTTCCAAGACAGATTTGTTTCTTTTGGCAGTCCATGGTGTATTCAACATTCTTCACCAACACCACAGGTCAAAGGCGTCAGTTCTTCCGTCTTCCTTATCATCATCCAGCTTTCGCATGCGTATGAGGTGACTGAAAACACCATGGCTTGGGTCAGGCGCACCTTAGTCTTCAAGGTGACATCTTTGCTTTTCAACACTTTAAAGAGGTCTTTTGCAGCAGATTTGCCCAATGCAATGCGTCGCTTGCTCTCTTGACTGCTGCTTCCACGGGTGTTGATTGTGGATCCAAGTAAAATGAAATTCTTGACTACTTCAATCTTTTCTCCATTTATGATGATGTTGCTTAGTGGTCCAGTTGTGGTCCGTGCCTATGAGGAGGGGTGAAGGAAATCCTGAGGATGGTGGGTGCCCTTGGCCATGTGTCAGTGAGCAGTCCCCATCAACAGGCTATTCTGGCTCTTTACCTTAGAATGCACATTCCTGCCCAGGGGGCCCTGGAGCCAGCCTGCCCAGGACACACAGCATCGGTGGGGCCAGCCTCAGCAGGCGGGGTGGGGCAGGTGGGGGGGGCGCTCCTGGGCTGTCAGGGGCTGGGGAGGGGCTGGGCTGGAGGCCTGTGTACCCATTCTCTGGGTCAGTCCCTAGAGAGCCCTGGCACCCATCTTGGATCCCACAGGGCACTTGGCATGTGGAGCAGCTGTGGGCCAGGGCGTCTCTCTCTGTCAGCTTTGGGGTACCTGAGGCTGCAGCTGTGACCACCCGTCTCCTTTACACCAGGCTGGGCACCCTGCAGGGATGGAGCCGTTGTCCCGGGGCCCTAAACAGGAGGCCTCCTCTGGCTGCACCCTGGGGTGTTACCCTCCACAGTATGTGGAAGCTGGCTTTGCGGGCAGGTGTCCATACTCCAGTGTTGCCTCCTCCAGGCAGGCTTCCCACCAAAGGCCACAAAGGGTCCCAGGAGTGGGGACACTGCATGGTCTCAGTCAAGCCCCACCTCGCCCCTTGTGAGGGTTTAGCTGTTTCTCGGCACAGCGAGGGCTGTGGATGGGGAAGCTGAGGATTGGAAATACCCAGGGTCCTCAAGCCAAGGGGGGTCCAGTGGGCACTGGAGGCCTAGTGCCCAGGTTGGCAGTCTCGCCCTCGCCCCAGCGTGGAGTCGTGGGACCTCGGTCTCAGCTAAACGGTTTCTAGCATTGGTAGGAGGGGAGGCTATGGAGGGGGGGTGCGGGGCCACATCTGTGCCGCTGTCTACCCCCTCCTCTGGCTGGAGAAGGCCCTCAGCTCCCCACCTCTCTGCTGCCACACCAGGCAGCGGCTGCCTTCTCCTGGAGCCACGCCCCGCCAGCATCAGCCCCTCAGTTTCTGCCATGCAGCCCAATCCCTTCCCTCCCTACTGCCCCTGGCCTGGCCTGGTCTCATCCTAGTTCCCCCAAGGATGCTAAGAGCCCTCCTTGCACCCACCCTGCCCTGCGCTGGACCCTCCAGGGCAGCCAGGGGCTCCAGGCTCCACCTTCCTTCGTCCTCCCCCTCCTGGCTCAGAACCTGGTGGTGCTCCTACAGCCCCCAGCACTGACTGAGCTCTGGTCCCACCCCCAGGCCCTGCCCCACCTGGACACAGTGGGGGTCCTTGGAGAAGCAGCAGCATGCCCAGGTGGCCTGCTCCAGGAGGGTGGGGGCAGAGAGGCCCCACAATGCTGAGAGACACAGGAAGGGGCTGTGTGCCTAGAGCAGGAAGGGCGGGGAGCTGGTTCCTGATCGTTCCTGGGCTCATACCCCCCTCGGACCCTTGGGCCCTGCTATGGCACCAACTCAGCCTGCCCTCCTTGGGCTCCCCTGAGCCCCTCCCCACTGACTCCTCTGGGAAGCGCCCCCCCCCCCCGGCCTCCCACTCTCCACACGGCCAAATAAGCTCAGTGTCTCCCCAGACTTCCCCTCCCGGGGCTCAGGACAGACACGGGGGATTTCTGGGGGCTCCTTGTTCAGTCCCCCACTTTCAACACACCCAGCCTGAGCCCTTCCTCCTCATTCATCTTCTCCTCGGTGTTCAGCCCCACCGTCAGGCCTGGCCCTGCGTCCCTACCCTAACCGGGCTCCTGGCCCAGGCTTCTCTGCCCCTGCTGGTCCCTCTGAGCCCCGGCTTCCTTCTAGAAGGCAAATCTGGCCGTGCCCTTCCCTGGTGTGGGGCCTCGAGGGTGGCGCCTTGCCCTTAGATGGGGTCGTCCGAGCCCCTCCTGGGAACACAGGGACTCCCCAACCCACCCCTCTTGCCCGGGCCACTCAGGCTGCTCCCTCTCTCCAAGCTCTCTGGCCTGCTGGCCTCCTGCCTTTGCCCGAGCTGCCCCCCTCCCTGGCCCAGCAAACCCTGACCATTTCTCAGGCCCAGGGTAGGGTTACCTCCTTCCCTGCCCACAAGTAACACAGAGGGTGTCTGCCTCACCCATGGCCCTTGACTCTGGGGAGAAGGATCCCCTGGGCATGGGACATATCCCGAAAGGTTATCTGGGGCACTAGGAGGGAGAGATGGCAGAGAGGGTGGGCTGGCCCAGTGCCAGGCATTCTGGGCGGGGGGGCCTCGAGGTTCCTGGCAGCCGCGGCTCCCTGTCCCCATACCCCAGCCCTGGGCGGAGAGTACTCCTCCTGCCTGCCCCACCCACACCCACACCCACCTGCTCCACTGGGGCTGTCTCTGTGCTTCTGGCTCACCCCCAGCTGCACCCCCAGCGACCCCCTGAGGACGCCTGACAGCCAGGCCCACTGTGGTGCCTGGGCGGGCGAGGGGCCATGCCCTCAAACCCTCTCTGGGCAATGGGGCAGAACTCAGCATTGTACAACCACGGGGACCCGTCCGTGGTGCCCATGAGTGTGCTCCGAGCACGGGATGAGGGCTCAGCCCACCCAAAGCTGCCCTCCCCCTGGCCTCTGCCCCTCTCAGACCTGCTTCGCATGTGTGATGGTTGGGTGCTTGCCTTCCAGCACCTGCCCAGAAGCCAGCACCGGGAAGGTCTCTCTGTGACTTAGTTTCCCCTCCTGTGCGCTGTCTGTCTGTAGTCCCTGGAGTGGCCACCTGCTCCAGGGCACCCACTCTGGTCAATGGTACAGGAGATGACAGGGGAGGTGGGGACCGGGAGAGGGGAGGGATAAGAGACCTCAGTGCTTGGGGGGGCCCATGCCACCCTCCTGTGGGGAGCCTGGGAGCATGTGGTCAGGCGGGTGCCCAAGACGAGCCCAGACCTGACGTCTTCCCGTCAGCCCCAGCCGAGGCCCCCTGAGCTCTCCCCAGGTCTCAGGACAAGCCGTCTCTGTCCTTAACCTGCCGGCCAGGTGCAGGACCTCAGGTGGAGCACCTCAAGAGACACCTGCAAGGGACAGAGTTGTGATGGGGACAAAGTCTGCTGCCCCTTCTGGAAGCCACACTGAAAGGAAGGGGCTGGGGGCAGAAGGAGGGCCCTGCCAGGGTTGGCACCAATCCTCAGACCCTCGGACCCTCGGACCCTCAGCAAAAACTGGGGGACAGGATGAGGAGCTGGAGAGGAAGGTGGGGAGGGGGCCGTGTCCCAGTCAGGAGCAGCAGAGGCAGCCCCTGAACTTGGGGGGCCCGGTCAGCCGGGGAGCTGGCCGTGTCCTAGGCCTGCTGCAGCTCTGCACGTACTGGTGCATTTGGGGGACAAGGCCGTGCGGTGCGGAGCGTGGGATGGTGAGGGGCGCAGCGGGGACACAGCCTGTTCTGCAGGCCCTCGGGCTGAACCCTGGGCTGCGGCCGAGCCAGAACAGACAGGAAACGGCTGATTGCGTTTGCTCGGGAACACCAAATCCCAGGCAGCTGCAGGCAGGCCGCGCCAGGCCGCCATCGCGCTCCTGACAGCTCCGCGCGCGCCAAGGGGGCCAGTTGGGGCGCCTTCCCAGGCCAGAGGCCCCCACCCCACCCCAGGAGAGCCGCCCCCTCCCAGTTCCCAGAACGGAGCCCAGCTGTGGAACTGAGCGGTGAGGTCACGGGGAGGGGGCCAGCAGGGCCCCATTACTCACATCCTGGGCGGGGGGAAGGGAGGGGTGCAGAGAGAGCAGCCAGGCCGCCTCACTGTCCCGGGTCAGGGGCGGGGGGCCAGCGAGGGGCTTCAGGGGAGACACCAGAGACCCCCAGCCTACACCCCATGTGCACACTGCCCCAAGTCCTGCCCAATGAGGGGACAGGAGGATGACCCTCTGAGTCCACAGAGGTGATGTTCTCAGAAAATGGGAAACACAGGCCGGGCCTCCCGCCAGGGGCTGACACCTCGTTGTCCAGGCAATGCGAGGAAAACAGTCAACAGTGTGGCCAGGGGCCCCAGGAGTGCTCAGAGGGGCTGGACCGGCCGTGCTGCATCCCCCAGTTCCCACGTCTGAGTCCGCGTGTGTGTGTGTGCACACGTGGGTACAGGGATGTTGGGGTGTCCGGGGGGTGTTGGCCCAAATGTGTGCGTGAGTGTGTGCACGGGTGCCCCCGGTGCGACCTATGTACATGGATCTAATTCTGCACATGTATGTGGACATCCATGCATGTGTGTGTGTGTGAGTGTGTGCACGGATGTGTGTGCACGGGTGCCCCTGGTGTGGCCTGTGTACATGGATCTAAGTCGGCATGTGCATGTGGACGTCCACGCGTGCGTGTGTGAGCATGTGCCTGAGTGTTTGGGGGTGTTGGCCCACGTGTGTCCGTGATTGTGTTCCCGTATGGACCTGAGTTAGGATTCATGGAAAAAGCTTGCATGCACGTCTGTCTTTGTAGGCTAGAGCCAGGGTATGCTCATTCCTGTCTGTGCTCCTGTGTGTCTGCATGTGCAAGGAAAGGCCCGTCCACACGTCTGGGGCTGAGTGTCTGGCTGGGCACGTGTGCGCAGGCCTCCGGGCCCTTTGTGGTCTCTGGCCACGTAGTCTGTGGAAAGTGGCTGCAGAGGGCGAGCTGGACCCACTGGAATTCGCAAACCTGGAGGCGCTCCGACACCTGGGTGGGGTCGGCTGCACTGTTCTGTGCTCGTGGGGTCTCCTGGGATTGGTAGAATGGGCTGGGGAGCAGAGTGAGGGCGCCCTGGCCACCTCAGGAAGTCTGACTCATCCAGCAACAGGCCGACGGGGGGGGCCTCAGGGCAGACCCCAGCCCCATGCACACACACACACCAGGGCACACACACGCACTGGAGCACACAGTGGGGCATGCGCGCACACACACACATGGCATACACCAGAGCACACAATGGGGCACATGCGGTACACACACCAAGGCACACACACACCAGGTGCACACCAGGGCATAGGCACACGCAGTGAGGCGCACACACACACACACACACACACACACACACACACACACAAGGCATACTCCAGGGCACACACTGGGGCACAGGCACACACACACACCCACACACACGCACACAGACATACACCAAGGCCCACATACCGGGCGGGGCACACACACTAAGGCATACGCTGAGGCACACACACACACACACACACACACACAAGGCATATACCAGAGCACACACTGGGGCACACACACACACCAGGACACACGCACGCATACACACACAAAGGCGCACACACACCAGGGAACACACACACATGAATGACACACGCCGGGGCAGGCACAGCAAGGCACACGCAGACACTTACACCAAAACACCCCAGGCCCTCCTGTACACACAGGCACACACATCCACTCACTCACACACGGACGTCCATGTGCATACACACTTAGATATGGGAACAGAAAGTGCAAAATGGCAGAGTCCAGTCCCCCTCCGCGGACTCTCTCCACTGGTATCCCGGGGACTGGCCCAGGAGGGGAATACAGGGGGCACCTTCACTGTACCCCACAACTGAGGCACTGAGTTCCCACAACCCCTGCCCATCTCTGCTCCGACCCTCAATTTGGAGGGACCTGGGGCCCCAGGTCTCAGCCAACAGCAGCAAGCGCACCCCAGGCTCTACCTCCCAGGTAGAAGGGGCTACAGGCCCCCACTCCCACCAAGGACGGCCAAGGCAGGAAGCGGGCTTCATCTGCTGGGCTGATGGGAGCCAGGTGTGGGGAATTAGTGGCTTCCTCGGGGCCTGTGGGGGTGGGAGCTGAAGGCACTTCTGAGGGGCCTGGCGTGGGCGGGTGGGGGTGCGAGGTCGGAGCAGGCCGTCTGGTTTGCGTGGCTGGAGTCCCACGTGGCCGCTGGGGGGAGCGGGCCTTGAACCTGAGCCTGCGGAGGGGCCTGGCTTTTGTCTGAGAGGCTTAGGGAGACCCAGGAGGGAGATTAGATCATGGACTGCGAGGGCTGCCAGGAGCATCACACAGCCTCATTGCGGCCAGGGCCTGAGGGTCACACGGCGGACATGTGCAGGAGGGGCCAGACCGGGCCCGGGGACCCCAGCCCGTGCCAGCCCGGGGACCCCGGCCCCGTGCCCAGCCCCCATCTGTGGTGGTGGCCCCACTGCATGTGGTGATCCCAGGCCTGCTGGGCAGGGGGCGGCCAGGCTCTGTAGCCCTTGCTCCCAGGCAGACCCTGGAGCGTTGCTCTGGCTCTCCCTCTGCACCCACGGTCCTCTGGTTGTCTCTGCCCACGTGAGTGGACTCGGGGAGGCTGTGGGTGTCAGAGTGCTGAGGACGAAGGCCCTTACTTGCTGGCTTTGCAGTGGGCCTCAGTTTCCCTATCTTTGAAACTGTACCTACCCAGTCCAGAAAGACCCCTGAGGTGGAACTGGGGATGGCGGTCGGTGAGCCAACCGTGAGGGGCCCCCAGCTGTGGAGTCAGGCCGAGATGACACAAGCAAGAGCATGGCCGGGCGTGGGGCCATGGCTGGCAGGCCGGGTGGCCCCACACAGGGGCTGCCCACAAACAATGTGCCCACTCTTGGGGGGCAGGAAGGAATGCCTCATCTGGCTGCCCTGCTAGGCCTGCCTTTGGTGGAACACCAACTTCTCCCACAGTACCCGACTGGCCACAGCCACATTGACTTGGGGAGGACGTCTGGTGCCTGCGGCCTTCGGCCCTTGCCGACCCCTCCAGCCACCCTCCCTGGGCCCTACCTGGCCCTGCCTGCAGCTAATGCCACATGGGCCCGAAGCCTGGCTGCAGATCCATCCAGGGAAGCCTGTGGGAAGGGGGTCCCATGCCCCTTCCTTGAGTTTTTCCAGGCCTGTTGGGGCTCCGAGGCCCCTTCACCAGAGTCCCATACCACCTGTATTTTAAAGATGGGTAAATGGAGGCCCAGAGTGGGCAGGAAGAAACGGGGTGCAGCATCCCATCCCCAGCTGTGCCTGACGACTTTCTCGGGTCCCCCCAGGCTCACCACCCAGCGGAGCGCGGAGGACGAGCAGGAGGCAGCCAGGGAGCGACGCCGGCGCGAGAGGGAGCGGCAGCTGCAGGCTGAGGACGAGGACCTCAGCCACCAGGCCCCGGAGCCAGAGCAGGACAAGCTGTAAGCCACCCTTCCCCTGTGCCGGGGTCCAGGACCCCAACTTCATGCAGCCGGGACCTGGGCACAGGGCGTGCTGGGGGAGCCGTGGGCTTGGGGTCCCAGAGCAGGGGGAGGACCCTGACTTCATGCAGCCAGGACCTGGGAACAAGGAGGGCTGGGGGAGCCCAGGGTTTGGGGTCCCAGAGCCAGGAGGAGCAGGACAGACTGCAGAGTGTTCCAGGGTGAGGGTCCACGGCCGGCAGTGTGGATGTGGCTATGGGGAACATGTGGCCGCCCGCCGGGCGCTGACTCAGGCTCGGTGGCCCTGCACCAGAACTGGGTCCTTGTTTGAACTACTCTGGCCGCAGCTGCGGGGCCCTGGCCCCAGCGCCCCCCGCCCAGGCCCCCGGCCATGACTCATGGAGGCCCAGGCCGACTTGGCGGGACCCTGGCCGGCTCGTTTCCTCCCAGGGCCCAGGAGGCCGCAGCGGGCTGGGTGTTTTTCCAACAGCACTCCTCTTCCCCCGGCCCTGCTTTGTCTCCATTTTCCCCAAGTCAGCAGCTCTGGGCCGGTGGGCCGCTGCGGCAGTCACGGCCCCTTGGCCAGGTCCTGGGGCCAGCAGCGGGGGTGGAGGCCAGGAGCCCACAGGAACCCCCAGCCCACACAGTGCACAGGCAGGGCACGTGACACAAGGGTCTGGACCTGCAGTCTGGGGGACTGGGCATGGGGGCTTGGCCAATGAGGACACTGGGTTCAGGGTGAGCATGGGGACCACAGAGCCTGGGGCTGAGCTGGGGGTGACACCAAGAAGCCCAGACTGACAGGGGAGGCACAGCCCTGCCCTCAGGAAGCCATAGACTGATGGGGGAGGCACAGCCCAGCCCTCAGGAAGCCATAGACTGATGGGGGAGGCACAGCCCTGCCCTCAGGAAGCCATAGACTGATGGGGGAAACACAGCCCAGCCCTCAGGGAGCCATAGACTGATGGGAGAGGCACAGCCCTGCCCTCAGGAAGCCATAGACTGATGGGGGAGGCACAGCCCTGCCCTCAGGAAGCCATAGACTGATGGGGGAAACACAGCCCAGCCCTCAGGAAGCCATAGACTGATGGGGGAGACACAGCCCTGCCCTCAGGAAGCCATAGACTGATGGGGGAGACACAGCCCTGCCCTCAGGAAGCCATAGACTGATGGGGGAGGCACAGCCCAGCCCTCAGGAAGCCATAGACTGATGGGGGAGGCACAGCCCAGCCCTCAGGAAGCCATAGACTGATGGGGGAGACACAGCCCTGCCCTCAGGAAGCCATAGACTGATGGGGGAGACACAGCCCTGCCCTCAGGAAGCCATAGACTGATGGGGGAGACACAGCCCTGCCCTCAGGAAGCCATAGACTGATGGCAGAGACATAGCCCTGCCCTCAGGAAGCCATAGACTGATGGGGGAAGCACAGCCCTGCCCTCAGGAAGCCATAGACTGATGGAGGAGACACAGCCCAGCCCTCAGGGAGCCATAGACTGATGGGGGAGGCACAGCCCTAGCCACAGGGAGCCATAGACTGATGGGGGAGGCACAGCCCTAGCCACAGGGAGCCATAGATTGATGGGGGAGACACAGTCCTGCCCTCAGGAAGCCATAGACTGATGGGGGAGACACAGTCCTAGCCACAGGGAGCCATAGACTGATGGGGGAGAGACAGCCCTAGCCACAGGGAGTCATAGAGTCATGGAGGAGGCACGGCCCTAGCCACAGGGAGCCTTTCTGTGCAGCTGACAGGGATGTCCTACCCTGGAGCCCAGGGGCTGAGTGAGTGGAAGTGTGGGTGCTGGTACGGGGCCCTGGGCTGCCATGTGCCTCTGGCAACCCCCTGGGCTCTCAGCCCACCTCCTGTTCCCCTCCTCCAGGCTCCACCTGAAACCCTCGGAAGCCCCTGAACTGGATGAGGATGAGGGTTT
This sequence comes from Dugong dugon, assembly GCA_030035585.1. Classification (NCBI taxonomy): domain Eukaryota; kingdom Metazoa; phylum Chordata; class Mammalia; order Sirenia; family Dugongidae; genus Dugong; species Dugong dugon. Next base: position 138,732,732 of record CM057467.1, on the reverse strand, counting down.
TAGCGACTGGTCCCAGAAACCAGGGCCACGAGGGCAGCTCACTGTGGATGGCGGAGAGGCCCCTCAAGGAGACAGCCCCCAGGAGCAGGAGCATGAGGAGAACCGGCAAGTGGCGCAGGCCCTCCCTAAGCCCCTCAGCCAGCACTGCAGCACAGCAGCCCCTTGGATCCCCCTTCCCAGCCAGCCCCTCAAGATGCCCTTGTGGCTGTGAGGGGAAAAGATGGAGACGGGAGGGAGGCCGAGGGGCCTGCGGGGAGGGGGTGGTGAGGAACTCTCACTCCTGGGCTCCCCAGGGCCCTGGGCCCCGTCCAGAGCAGCTGCGGCCAGGCCGGGTGTTGCCACATCAGCACACATCTGCAGCCCACTTACGTAATGGAGGCTCCGCGGCCCCCGCGCTGCCCGCCCCTTCCTCCCTCGGGTCTGGCCTGCCTCCATTCCCACGGAGGAGGGGAGCAGGTATTTCCAGATGTGGGCCTGTGAGGCAGCTTTCCAGATGTGCGGGCGTGTGTGCCTGTCTCAACCGGGGCGGGCGGGGGGCCCGGGGAGCAGGCTGCTCCCCAGGCCCTCTCTCCCCTCCCCACAATCTCAGGGTCTGAGCTGTAGACAGCACCCGCGGGCTGCCCTTGAGGCTGGCACCTGTCACGTCCCAGCCTTGCCCTCAGGAGCTCCAAGCTTGGGGGACAGGGCCCCCCATTGCCTGGAGTGGAACCAGAGCTCTCCCCTCTCTGGGCCACCGCCTGGTTCCCCTAGGCCCCCACTGCCCAACCCCCATGTTTTTGAGCCTCAACCAGGCTCCCCCACATCAGGGGCTAACTGGTCCTGGCTCTGCCCACTGCCTGCCATACCTCTTCTGGGTCTCAGTCTCCCCATCTGCCCCGGGGAGTTGCTGCCTGCTCTGCATTTCTGAGAGGGGCTGGGGCTCCCCACTCCCCGCCGGCGGCCGGGCTGCTTCCCGACAGCAGGGGGCACTTGGGCTCTTCTGGTGGAAGTCAGAGCTGGCGGCTCCACAGGCCTCCACCCCCTTGCACCTGCTGCCTGCCCACCCGCCTGGGCCCTGAATGGCCCTCTGTGTGGCTGCCCTGGCTCAGACCCCAGCCCACCTAGGGTGGGTGGGGCTGGGTCATGGCTGGCACGTACACCAAGAGGCCTGAGACCATGGAAAATGGCAGGGTTTCCCATCTTCTTCTCCAGGTTCAGGCCTGCTCCAAAGAGAGGCACTCCGGCTGCCGGCTGGCACCTCCCCTCCCCTGTGGCCAGCACAGCTGGCCCCTCTCCCCAAGACCCCTGCCTGGCCTTGTCCTGCAGCTAACCCAGCCCCCAGACCACCCAAGAACCCTGCACTTCCCTCCCACTTGACATCCTCCTCCCTAAGACCTGTTGGCCCCACACAGAGCATGGCTGGAGCAGGCCCCTAGGCAGCCCCAGCCCTAGGGGACCAGTCAGCCAAGGGCAGACACCATGACGTGGACAAGCAGGGCACGAGGGCTGGAGCTTTTCCAGGAAAGCTGTGCCCAGGCTCCTGGAGTGGCCCAGGACAAGCGGTGGGCCAGTGTCTCTGAGGATCCTGTCTGGTTCTGGGGCTTATGTCACCTAAGACAACGGGTTTCTGAATTCCTTGACACTCCACTCATCTGACTGCCTCCATTTTCCAGATGGGAAAACTAAGTCTTGAAAATGGGTGGGGACTTGAACCAAGCAATCAAATGACCCTAGATTGGCCCTCCCTCCCCCTCACAGGCCCCACGATCATGAACAGGAGGACAGTGATGGGCCAGGCCGAGCCGAAGTCCCCCTGGAAGGGCTGTGCCTGAGACCACTGGTGGAGCCCCAGGAGGAGCCGGGTCTGGAGGAAACAGAGCCCTGTGACCCAGAGAAGCCGGCCCAGGACCCTCAGGGTCCAGCGGAGGCTGGGGAGGCAGAGGAGGAGGTGACAGTGGCTCTACCTCAGGCACTCTGGGAGCACTCTAGCCCCTGGGTTGGGTGGATCTTTGCTGCCTGCACCCTTGAGGGTCTTATGGGGCTTGCCCTGGGGAGACCCAGCACCCTATACCCTCGGGCTCTGCAGCCCCTTCTTACTCCACATTCTTAGAGTATTGGGGTGTGGGGACACTCGGGGTAAATTTGTCCTCCACAATCATGAGCTCTGCCCTGGGCTCATGGGCCCCACAGTGGAGAATTCCAGAACAGAGCACGTCAGGGCTGGAAAGAACCTGAGGCCCAGGCAGGGGAGAGCTGTGCTCCAGCAGGCCCTGGGGTGGGGCAGGAGGGATGCACATGGCTGGCCATCCAGGCCCCATAGCCTCAGATTTTCTATCCCTAGCACCTGCAATGTCAGCAGCCCAGGACACCCAGCCCCTTGGCCTTGGAGGGGACTGCCGAACACAGCCCGCCTCCCCTGAGCCCCACCACCAAGGTAGGTCAAGCCCCAAAGCCTACTCTCATTTTCTCTCCCAGTCTCATGACCAAACTGAAAACCTGAGACAGGCAGCCACATGTCAGCCCCAGGAACACAAGGGCATGTCCGACTTGTTCTCTGCTAATTCCCCCAGCACCTGGCACTCAGCAAATCCTTGTGGTTGTGGCTGGAGTGATGGATAAGTGGATAGAAGGAAGGAAAGAAGGTTGGGTGGATGGGTAGGTGGGTGGGTGGATGGATGATGGACGGACAGCCGGATGGATGGATGGTTGGATGGATGGTTGGATGGATGGATGGAAGGGAGGGTGGGTGGATGAATGAATGGATAAAAGTAAGGAAAAATGGATGTATGGTTGGCTACCTGGGGCACAGGAAGCGGAAGGCAGAGTTTAGTCCATGAGCACAAGCCAGCAGGAGGCAGATCTCAACTCAAATCAAGCCAAAATTTCTATTTGGCAAAGTTGCCCCAAGATGGTCTGAGTTGCTAATATGAGGGATGCTCTCTGTCCCTGAGTTCAAGGTGGCAGGAGATGGTCCTCTTTCTGGATGCTGAATTTCTCCAGAGTTGGGAGATCAGTATAGAAGCCATTCCCACACAGCTCAAAGATGCCAGGCTTCTCAACAGATAGGAGTCTACTGTACACTCTTGTGAATTAGACTGTGAGCTTTGCTCTGGCCACCCAGTCTCACCTCCCTTCCCACTCCCCACAGCTCATCGACAGAACCGAGTCCTTGAACCGCTCCATAGAGAAGAGGTATGTCTTACCAGACCCAGGCTCAGAACTGGGGTATCTCCATGAAGGGAGTGAGGAGAGGGACTGAGAGGGTGGAGATAATGGGTCATGAGTGTGCTCTGGCAGGGACTCAGAGTTGGGTGAGGAACAGCCAGAAGGTGTGCGGCTTGACACTTCTCCTACCCTCCAGTAACAGTGTGAAGAAGTCCGAACCAGCCCAACCTATCTCCAAGATTGATGAGCGCCTAGAGCAGTACACCCAGGCTGTCGAGGTACACTCAGTCCCCTCCTCTGCAGTTGGGTGCCTTCTATTCATGCACCCATTCTTCCACCAGCTCACACTCCTTCACCCAAACCACACACCCCTACCAACCCACATTCCCCAACATTCCCAACCTCTGCCACGCATCCCACACTCACCCATCAACCTATTAGCTCCCCCTCAAACTCATGCTCTCTCACTGATCTACCCACTCCCCTATCAACCCACACTCTCACACCAACCCATGCTTCCCCATCAACCAACACTCCCCCACCAACCCACAACCCTCCACCAACCCACTCTCCCCCACTGACCCACACTCCTCCATAATGTATGCCTCCCAACCAACCCATGCTCCTTCACCCAACTCATGCTTCCCCTCCAACCCAAAATCCTCCATAACCCATTCTTCCCACCAACCCACACTCCCACCAACCCATGTTCTCTCACCATCCCACACTCTCCCACCAACCCAAAGTCTTCCATAACCCATGCTTCCTCACCAACCACATTCCCCCACCAACCAACTCTCCCCCCACCAACCCACACTCCTCCATAACCTACACTCTCCCACTAACCCACACACTCTCCCACAAACTCATGCTGTCCCACCAATGCAAAGTCCCCCATAACCCATGCTCCCCCACCAACACACCCTCCTCCACCCAACCCACACTCCCCCACTGACCCACACATCTCCATAATCCCAGCTCTCCCACCAAACCAAAGTCCTTCATAACCCTCACAGACCTATGCTTCCCCATAACCCACACTCATCCATAAACCATGCTCTCCCACTTATCCATGCTCCTTCACCGACCCATACTCCCCCACCAACCCAAAATCTTCCATAACCCATACTCCCCCACCAACTCACGCTCCCCCATAACCCACACTTCTCCATAACCCACACTCCTCCGTAACCCACCTCCCCCACTGACCCACACTCTCCCACCAACCCACATTCTTCAAGCCCTATGCTATGAGCCACGTGAAGATACCTCATATCTGTACTGTATTCCACCATATCACCTGTGCACCCCAGAAGGAGATGTGTTCCACAAGTGTGCCCAGTGAAGGCACACATCAAGAACCTAGCCCATCCTGGATTGGGAAAGCATTCCAGGGGCAGATAAAAAGATAGAGGTAACATCATTTGTGTCTTGGAGGGTCTCACAGTGGGACCTTCTGATGTGTCCCATGGTAGCCCTCCACTAAAGCATTCCTGGGGCTCTGTCTTCTCCTCAGACTGCTGGTCGGACCCCCAAGCTAGCCCGCCAGACCTCCATAGAGCTGCCCAGCATGGCCGTGGCCAATACAAAGAGTCTGTGGGAGACAGGAGAAGTGCAGACCCAGTCCACGTCCAAGGGCCCCTCCTGCAAGGTAGGACCCTTCCCGTGTGCATGGCTGGGTTAGGAGGACAGAGCCCAGGACCTTAGCAGCAGGCTGGGCCCCCTTGGAAAACCAAGTATGAGACCACCCAGGAAGAAATGTGGTGGGCAGGGCACTGGAGCATCTGGGGGGCTGGGGTTAGCCATTTGGGCTTCCTAGCGTTGGAGGCTTCGAGAAGACAGATTGGCAAGGTGAGGACAGGATGGTGCCTTGTTCATGTTCCCTGCTCTTCCCCTGGGCTCTCGCACAAAGAGGCAAGGTGGGAAGGCCCCAGGCCCCCTGGCCAGGCAAGGCCAGCCTGGAGAGAAGGGCACAGGGCTTCTAGCCCCCCAACCAAGGGCTGCACCTATGACCTGTTTCCTCCTGCTCCCAGGATATTGTTGCTGGAGACATGAGCAAGAGAAGCCTCTGGGAGCAGAGAGGTGGCTCCAAGACCTCATCAACAGTTAAGGTAGTCTGCAAAATGATTGGGGCAGGGGTTGGCTGGGTACAGCAGGTGAGGACCAGGAGAGGCTGTCCTCCATGCAGGAGTACTGCCTCCTTCCTGTGCACTCACCTTTGCTCTTGCTCCCCTTCTCCAACAGAGCACCCCGTCTGGGAAGCGGTACAAGTTTGTGGCCACTGGGCACGGGAAGTATGAGAAGGTGCTCGTGGATGAGGACGCGGCACCCTAGATTGCCGGTCCCGGTGAGTCTGAGGCAGCGGCCAGAGAGCAGTGCTGCCCATGAACGCGCCATTTTGGAACACAGGAGCTCGGGTGGAACCTGGTTACCAGCTACCAGGGTGGGGCTTAGGGGTGAACGCCTGGCCTGGGGGCAGGCGGAGACCCTGACTCGGCTCCCTGGACCTTGCACCAGGCTTGGACTCTGTTGGTTTTGCTGGCATCACCCTGGCTCAGCCCAGCACAGCCGCCGCTCAGCAGGAAGCTCCTTCACCTGGAGGAGACAGGGAGCCCCACCTAGGCTTCCTGTGGTGCAAGGCCAGCCCCCACCGCAGGAGCTGGAATCAGTGGAAGTAGACGGGACAAGCCCAGGGAGCCTGGTTCTACACCCCGCGGTGGGTTTGGGGTCCATAGGGGCCAGGACCTTGGAGGCTTGCCTGGTGTTCCCACACCCTCCCTGCTGCCTGGTGATGAGACAGGAAGTGACTCCACAGCCTTGGTTGGACACACGTTTGTTTATTAGTGGCCTGGGTCCCAGGCTCCATGGGCAGCACCGTTCCAGCCTGTGGTGGGACAGCCGGCCCCCACCAACTGCTGCCTCCTTGCTGGGTCCTGCTGCTTTCCTGGTGCCCCACCTCCCTCTCTCCCTTCTGGGATGACAGCCCCCCTCAGAGCCCTGGGCACTAGCCCCAAGTCAGGTCTTGCCTGGATGGAGGCTGGGGCTCCCAAAGCTGCATGAGCCTAGAGTCCCCTTCCCTGCTCTTGCCCTGCTCGGCCCGGGACAGAGAACACTACTCCTTATCCCAGCCATCAAATTTGAGACCTCTCCTGTTAGCGACCCTCAAGGCTGCTTCTCTCCATGGGTCAGCCCGGGGTGGAGGGAAGCGATGGGGGCACCCAGGGGCTGGGCCAGGGGCGTGGCTGGGCCCCTCCTCCACCCCCTATCAGCCCCTTCCCGCCTGAACTCTGATCATCTCACATCCATGCCAACTCCCACCGGGCTTGGGCCCCCAGCCCCTCCTCAGGGCCTCCTTCCTGCACCCCCAGCCTGGGGCTGGCTCCCCGCCATCCGTCAGGGCCGCCAAACTGCCGACTCGGCCGACCGTGCCGAGCTCTGAATCACCCTGACCACTCCTGCTTCCCACCACAAACATAAATCTGTCCCCGAATCGTTCACAGCCTGGGCGGGGGGAGACTGCAGTCTGGACCCAGGAGCCCCTCCTGCTGAGCCAGGAGTTAATCACCCTGAGCCGGCAGCACCCCGAGGCCCAACGCCCTGTGCCCCATCCCTCCCTTAAACAGTGCACCCAGGGCCCAAGCCTCTCTGGAAAGTGGGCAGAACCAGGCCCCACTGTGACCGCCTCCCGGCCACCCACATGCGAGGTCAGGGGTCCGACGCTTTGCCTCAGAGCAGACTTGGGGGTCTTCTCGTCACCGAGTACTTCCCCCCGGCACCCCCACTCTATCCTATGTGCACCCCTTCTGGGCCCCTCCTTAGAGGACCCTCCACCCCCCTGAATCTGCCTGCTCCCAACGTCACATGTTAACCGACTCACCCCACCTCCACTCTGCCCTGCTGTCACCACCCACGAGTCCCTTATGCCCCCGCCCACCTGACCTGTCCCTCCCAGCCTCTCACAGGCCTCGGCCACTGAGCCACACATCGCTCCCCTCTTCGGCACCCCCGCCCCGGCCCTGCTGGCCCGGGTACCCTGATGTCCCAGCTAGGCTGCTCCTTCTGTCACTCTTGGTCGTGCTGCCCTGGAGCTCCTGTGGCTACCTCACTGGAGATGCCAGCCGGCCGCAGTCCGGTTGAAGTTCTTGGGCCCGGGGCTCAGCAGCAGGACAGGGAGGGCCTCGGGTGGGGGCCGCGCCGCCGCCTCCTGCAGCTTGCGGGCATCAAAGCGGGGTCTGTAGAGGAAGGGAAAGCGGGACAAGCCAGCCGGTGCACGTGTTCCCTCGTCGGGCCTTGCCGAGTGGCCCTGGGCCTTGGCCACTGACATGCAGTACAGCACTGCGTCCCACATCTTGAAGGCCCGGGAGGCGGGGGGCCGGGTTGCTGGGAGGGCAGGTGCTGCCTCCTCCTGCTGCGTGGCCCCAGAGCTCTGTGCTGGGCTCGGGGCTGGGGGCTCCCTCTCTGTCACCATGAGCTGCTTCTTCAGGCGCGTCCAGCCGCTGAGCCTGGGCTTCGGTGCCACTCTGGGGACAGGGCAGGGATGGGGGCCCAATGGCAGGGCAGGGGATGAGGCCCCGCAGGGACTGCAGACCCATTTGGCCTCATCGTTGGGGCCAGCCACCGTGGGCTCCTCCATGGACTGGGGTTCAGGGGCCTCAGGGGCTGGGCTGTGAGCCAGGGATCCTGGGGAGCGGTAGGTGGGGGCTATGGGCACCACAATCCGAGTGCTGGCCTCTCTGGGCACCGAGGCCTGGAAGCTGGGTGGAGACCTGGGCACAGGGGCTTCCTCAGGCTGGGGGCTGGTGGCCTGGGCCCTGGCAGGCAGTGGGTGGATGTGGGCCACTGGGATCAGTGGCTGGGTGCTGGGGGTAGTCGAGGCTGCAACTCTGTCAGTCCTGGGGAACTCGGGAGTCCTCGAGTGTGGAGATGGAGTGAGCCGGATCTGCACCTGGCTGACGTGGGTGCCCCCAGCCACCTGGGCCGAAACGGGGGCAAAGCCACCGAAGGACCTGGCGGGCTCTGCAGCCTCAAAGTGGGCAGCCAGGCTGCTGCGCTGGGTGAGGCTGGAGGAGAAGGTGGACTTCTGCAGGGGGGACGCCACGTGGTGGATGACCAGAGTGTGTGGGGAGCGGGATGCAGTGGCCACCGCTTGGGGGGCCTCAGCGGGGTGCAAGGCGGCAGGGCACTGGATGGTGGGGCACAGGGTGGTGGGGCACAGGGTAGTGGAGCACGGGGTGGTGACACATGGGGTGGCAGCCTCCGGGTCGTGGCTTGCCTCACTCACGGGGGACAGGGAGGCACGGAAGGCCCCAAGTGGAGCGGGCATCCCCCCGATGCTCATCTTCTTCTGGGCCACCTTCCTCAGCAGCTTCTGCAGACGCAGGTTGTCCTTGCCCGGCTTGGGCAGCAGGGGCGGGGGTGGGCCAGGGCGGCCCTGGGGGCAGGGGCAGCTGGGGGGCATCGCCGTGGCCGAGATGAGCATCCTGCACCCTGGGGGGAGCACAGCGGTCAGGACAGCCCTCACCTCCCCCTGTGGGGCTCCCGCTTGCCCCCTGCATGTTGAGGACCCTGGGGCCGAGTGGACACAACTCAACTGTTGACAACTCTCTGTCCTGTGCACTTGGCACCAGCCCGGTGTGCCCCATTGTGTCTGTACGTCTGAGCGCACCAAGGCCCAGCCTTGCCTCTTGCCTCCAGGTGCCCCGGCCAGCACAAAGTGGGCACCGCCTGTGTGCACAGCATGAGCCAGGCCTCGTGGGTGGCCTAGCAGGGATGTAGGACGAGGGTGGGCTCCGAGTGGGGCCGGGGGGTGGTTGGGGGCTGGTGTTTGGCCAAGCTGCTGGCCGCAGACACGTGAGGGGCGCCGCGCCGCCGCCGGCCCAACCACAGGCGCCACTGGGAGCCCGCGGTGAGGGGTGGCGGCCAACAGGCCCCTCGGGAAGCCGAGGTGCACATCAGAGGTGGAGTGGCCAGAGGTGGGAGCAGTTTCCGCTGAGCTACACTGAACGGGATATTCCCGCAGAAGTCCTGGCCAGGGTGGTCCTGGCTGAGCCACCGCCCACCCTGCTTTCTGGGCGCCACGTGTTTGCAAGGACGTTGACAAATGGCGTCTGGGCCGAGCGAGAAGCTGTCTGGTTTAGGGGAGGAGGGAGGCCGGGAGGCTTGGGGGGCGCTGGGTGGGGGCTGGCTCTGCCGGGCAGGAATGGATCTGCTGGGAGCAACCGGGTGGGGTCTGTACCTGGGGCTGGCTCTCCCTGCTAACCATCTGGGGCCAGGATCCCGGGAGCCACAGGCCTGGTTCAGCGGAGGTGCCAGGCCACGGGCAGACAGGCGGTGAGCAGTGTTGCCTCTGCCCCAAGACAGAACCCTGACCCAGGCTCAGGGGCTCATGCTGGGGAGTAGGTTTCCAGGGAGGAGGCCATGGGGAGGAAGGCTCCGTGTGTCGGTGGTCCGAGGGAGAGGGGGCTGCCCAGGAAGAGAAGAGGGGCAAGTGGGCAGGGCCAGGCGGCCATTAGAGAGAGACTTGGAAGCTGGGCAGCGGGACCTGGGGGCAGCAGACCCTCTTGGCCTCCAGCCTAATGCCCCATGTCCCCTCTCCCCACTTGTGTTTCAGCCTCCGTGACTCGGGGTGCAGCCAGCATCACCCTCCACATCCAGGGGAGACTCTAGCCAGAGCCCTCCTGGCCCCAGGAAGAAGCCACTTCTGAAGGCCTCCCCAGCCTCCCTGCACCCCTCTGACCCCCACCATCATTGCTGTCACCTCCTTTTGTTCCTGGACCCTTCAACTCTCTCCCTTCCACCCCTCACCCCAGCTGTGCTTCTCACCAAGGGAGGAGGAGAGGGATGCTCCTAATTGCTGGCACAGGGCGGGCAGTCCAGAGTGCCCGAGGAGGCAGAGGACTGAGGCCCTGCCCGAGCAGAACAAGGCTTGGCAGCTCGCCGGCCCCCAGGGCTCCACTGGAGACCTCCGGTTGTGCTCAGGACTCTGCATCCCTCCCTGCCCCCTGCTGCACCCCTCTGCCCCCGCACACTTGCTGTGTGTAATAAAGCTCCCGTGTGTCCCATGCACTGCCTCTCTGGTGCTCACTAATGAGGGTGGGATGCAGGTGGCAGGAAACAGAAGCCCTTGTCAAGGGCCAACCCACCCCATTGCACAGACGAGGGGACCCTGGCCTCTAGCCTCTGTATTCGGGGTGCTCTCTCCCTCTCTGTGGCTTTCCACAGCTTGAGATTCTGGGATCTGAGGTGTCGGGTGGCCAAGTTGGGATGCGCACCATGGGTGGGGTCCAGGTCCTCCTCTTCCAGATGTCTCTGACACCTGCCCCCTTCAACGGCCGAGGATAAACTTCACAGCCCTGAAACATGGGTGTGCTTGGGGTCTGTGCCCCTAGGCTGTGTGCCCCCTGAGGATAAGACTTGCGTGGAGCTCATCCCCATCCCCCAACCAGCACCCAGAAAGGGATCAGTGGAGGTGGATGGGTGGACAGGATGGATGGGTGGATGGATAGAAGGGATGAGAGCCAGACAGATGGAAAAATAGTTGTGTGGAGAGTGGATGGGAGAAAGATGGAGGAATGGTTGGGTAGATAGGTGGATGTGTGCACAAGAGAATTGGAATATCATTGGATGGATGGATGGATGGATGGGTGGGTGGAAGAGTGGGTGGATGGGTGGTTGGGAGGGAGGAATGAAAGAGGTTAGGGAGGAAAGAAAGAAGAAAGGGAAAGAGAAGGGGTGAATGGATATATAGAAATGAATGACTGAGTGGTTGGGTGATTATGATTACAAGTACAGGAGGGTGAATGGGTGGATGGTGAATGGGAGCATGGATGGATGGAAGTGGGTGATGGGTGCGGGGCAGAGGGTTAATGATGCACAGGATGGAGGAGGGTGGACGGGAGGATAAATGGGTGGAGGAGGGGAGGATGGACAAGTGCCTGGAATGGGAGACTGGGGGGAGGACTCTGGGTCCACTGCCCTCCAAGTCTGAGGAAACCCTCCCAAGAGCAGGCTTCCCCTGAAGCCTTTAATGCTCTAGACCCAGCTGGGCCATTAACTTGGCCCTCTGCTTGAAGACTCTGCTGTCTGAAGGGTCCATGGTAAAACTCTGCCAGCCTCATGAGGGCCATCCTGATCACAGAAGACTAAGAGAAGTCAACAACAACACTACCATGGCCTTCAAAGCGAGGCCAGCAAGCATCTCCGGGGATATGGCGCCCTCATCCTTTCTACCTCTCAGACAGAGCGTTCACCTTGGGCAGCAAGCAGTGTCCAATGCCAGGGACCAGGGTGGGCGGCACGAAGGCCAACAGGTGGGAGAGTCCAATGGTACCCTTCCCCCCAACACGTGGGGTCCTCAGTACCCCCTGGCTCAGCCAAGGGAATGGGGACCCACAGTGGGTCCCTTTGCCCTTGGCATGGACTCTATCCCTGACGCACACTGGGGGGATGAGCCCCTGCCTCTTTCTGCCTGGCCACGGAAGAGGTTGAGAGGCTCAGAGGGGACATGCCTCAAGACTGCCCAGTGAGGGATGTCCCTCTGGCACTCGCTGCTCCCCAGCTTTGGGCACTGAGCTGGGCCCTACACAGTAGACACCCTTAGGTACCCACACAGCAAGTTGATGGATCTGCAAAGTCACGAAGAAGCTCTCTGGGCATCTGGGCAGAGCTGCCGGGGTTGGGGAGGCTGGGTCCACACCAAGTGCTGTGTCAGCTGCTGCCATCTCAGCCTGGCGGAAACTGAGCTTTGGGCTGGCCAGCCACAAGGCCATGGCTGGCACCAGTGCAGGCACCCTGGTCAGCCCAGGGCTCCCAGGATGGCAGTGCCCTTGGGCTCTGTCACCCCCCCTACCATGCACACTGGGGTCCAGGAGCCCAGATTGAGGGGCCCCCGACCCCTGCAGCTCCCGGGGTCACCCTCACCGACAGCTTGCACCCTGAGGCTCAGGGATGTAGTCCCCTACCTTCTCCCTGCTGCCCTGGGCTGCACTCAGCATTAGCCAACTTCAGAAGCCCCCTGCTCACTGCCCCTCGAAACTCGGCCCTGTCGAGTCAGTTCTCAAACTCTTTCTGGGTTTGAAGTCAGTCCCCTGCCCCAACCCAGGCTGGGCTGCCCCGTATCCCTCACCCGCAGCCCTGGTGCAGGGAGGGCCGTGTGTCCGCCCCCAGCCTAGCTCCCCTAGCTCCCCTAGACCCCTGCCCTGCCCTCTTCTTCCTCACCCCTGTCAGGCCTGGGGTCTGGGGTGTGGCTTACCTGTCCACAGCCCTCGAGCCAGCGGGTGGCCTGACCAGCAGTGCCCACTCAATGCCGGGCAGCCCACGGGTGAGGCCACTGATACCCAAAATAAAACCTGTCCCTCCTGACCTCTCGTCCACTCGCTGGCACAGCCTGCTCACAGCCAGCCCGGTCTCTGGAGCACCTACCAGTGGCTGTGGTGCTGAGCAAGCAGCCACCCTCCTCTGCTGGCCGAAAGGGGCCACTGCAGGGGCCACGTCCACCTGTTCGGCCCTCAGACACCCTGGGCCAGGGTCAGGTGCAGCCAGGGCCTCGCTCACGCCCACGTGTGGACAGAGCTGGGTGGACATAAGCCTGCCAGACGAGTCCCAGCATGGGCTGGAGACGAGGTCACATCTTGTGCTGTATACACCTGCCCATGCGTGGGGTCCCGCCCAATGGCAGGGACCTGCTGTGTGAGACCCTGTGGCAGAGGCTCTATCGATGATCCACCTGCACAAGACACTGATGTATAGGTGGAGACGCAGCATGCAGGGCTAGAAGGGGGCTCTGTCCAGGAGGGTGGGGACATCCCCAGTACTCCAGCCCTCAGGGGCCCCCAATGCCAGGCAGCCTGGTGCCAGGTGGGCTGGGGAGGGACTCTGTCCAGTAGCATGGGGTCGGTCTTCCCTTGCTGCGTGACTGGTGCCCGTCCTTGCCTGTCCCCATTCTCTGTGGCCTGCTCCCTAGCACGTAGGCCACAGGGACCCAGCTGGGGGTGCAGACCCAGGCTGCGGTGTCAGTGAGTCTCCTGCTGGGTCAACCTTAGGAGGGCAGGAACCTCAGTGGTGTCTCTGAGGACTCACTCCTGTCCTGGGTGCAGCCCGTGGTGCCCCTGACAGCTCTAACCCTAACTCAGGCAACTCACTGAACCCCCGTGTGTGTCAGCAGACCCAACCCCTGAGCCTGTGGGGCCTGAGGGGAACAGGGGAGCAGGGCCAGGGAGCCAGCCTCAGTTTCCCTCAGCCAAGGGGCAGGGCTGCTGGAGCATGCAGGAGCCTCAGAGCCCACACTCGAGGGTGTCTGTCAGTTGGATGGTGCCATCTGGAGTCCTGTGGAAAGAAAGCTGGGCCCCTGGGCACCCGGCCAGGCTGCTTCCAAGTAGGACACTGTGTCCTGCAAGGGAAGAAGGCCTGGGGGGCTGGGGTCCCAAGCAAGGGGCCCCAGTCCAGCAGCAGGGGCTCTGGCCCACGAGACAGCAGCCATGGGAGACGTGCCTAGGCACAAGCAGCTGGGACTTGGTGGGTACTTTCAGTGCCCACATACCCTGCCTGCCTTCCGTGCCCACCTACCCTGCCTGCCCTCCGTGTCTACTCCGGAACCAAGACGGGTCCAAGGGGAGTTTGCACAAGTGAGGGCTGGCATCCAACAGAGTTTCAGTCCCATGGGGTCTCTAGGACCTGGGCTGTCCTTCTGATGGAGAGGGGGTAGGGGTACTAGGGGCCCCACACTGGGCCAACACCAGCTGAAGGAGAGACCTCAGCGGTGCCCCTGGGGCACCCCTGTCCCTTCCTTCCTTCGAGAATTTGTCTGCTGGAGCGGGGGGAGGGTTTGGCTGGAGGGGGGTAAAAATAGAAGATGACACTCGGGAGAAGGAGAACTATCTCCTTCCCAGGAGCGCCCTCCCATCCTCACCTCCTCCTCTGGCCATTCCTATACTCGGTAAGGGGCTAATGTGGACACAGCCCCTTCCCTCCCTGGCTGTGTGCCTCAGGTCCCTGCCGCTGGCCAATGGGCTGCGGGCAAAGATCAAATGTCACTATAACATGGGGGCATGAGGCTGAGCGGGCAGTGCTGCAGCTGGTCCTCAGGGAATTCGGTCCTTCTCCAGACTCGCTGCCCAGGTTGGTGCGGCCAGGCAGGGGGCAGGCAGGGGCCAGAAAGGGGCCAGGCCAGGGCCCTCTGAGCTGGGCTGGGCTGGGCTGGGCAGGGCCCGTGGGTAAGGTGCATTCTGGGGCTCCAAACTCTTGCATCTTGGGGACCCCGTGAAGCCACCCACAGAGTCTGGGATGGAGGCATGGAGGGATGATGCTCTCTGAACATGGGACAGACAAGGGAGAAGGGTTCCCAAGCTAGAATGCGGGGACAGGGAGGTGGGAGGACGGAGGGGTTCTTCAGGGAACCCCAAAGGGAGGCCACGCAGGAAACTGGTTGCTTCTGCCCACCCCGGGCCATCTCGTCCTGTCCTTGCAGGCTGCTCTGAGCTGAGGACCCTGGGCTCACTGCTAAAGTGGCCTTTATCCCTAATGCTGTCATTGTGTAGACAGGATGAAAACCACTGGGGGTGGTGGCTGGTCTGAGGTCACCCAGGAGAACACCCGTGGGTAGGGAGTAGCTGAGACTCATGAACTCTGGCTTCTAGCACCTTGAGGGCCAGCTCCCAGGGGTCAAAGGGCTGGGCTGGGGCACAGGAAGGCATGAGGCGCTGGGCTGCCATCCCTGCTGCCCCCCGACACCCTTCCCACCCTGCCCCTGCCCCCATCTGCCCAGGGCTCGGTGGCCCCTCCCGAGGGGCCCGGGCCCAGCTCCCCGTACGCCCCAGCCCCTTTGGCCCTTTCCAGTCTTCTTGGCCGTGCTGGGGGCAGGCAGGGCAAGTAGTCATTGACCGAATTGGAAATAGGGGCCAGAGCAGTGAGGGGGGGTGTTGTGGCCAGGGTCCCATGGCAAGGGAGTGGCAGGGCCTCCTGTCTTCCCCTCCCCCATCACAGACCTGTCACCTGGGAAGGAGGGAAGGAGGGCATGCATCCCCTAGGAATGCTGACCTCAGAGGCTATTTTCATGCCTGCCCCTCGGAGGGGAGATGGGGCCTGACCACTGGCTGCATTCTCAGCTGTCCAAAACCTGTCTCCCCCTCTTTCACCCCTTCCTCCCTCCAGAGGACCAGGGGCACAGAGACCCCTGGGTGGGAGCAGGAGACCCAAGGGCCTCCAAGCCCTCCCAGAGCAGGGGGCCAACCAGCCTCAGTGGGAGCAGCAGAGGCAGAGACAGCCCCCCAGAAAAGTCCTCTTGGGACACCCCTGCCTGGGAGTGTGGGAGCCCTTACTGGGTGCCTTTTGAACCCCCAGCCCAGAAGGGCTGGTGACACTGAAAATGGGGGGCCAGAGCAGCGGTGAGGGGGGGGAGTTGATGTGGCCAGGGTCCCATGGCAGGGAGTGCTGGGCTGGCCAGACCGAGGGGCAAGGGGGGCTGGGCTGGCCAGGCTGGGGGGCAGGCGCCTGTGCAGCCCTTCCCCCACCACTGTCTTGGGTTTCTGGGCGTCTTGCTCTTGGCTAATTTTGGTGCCTATTCCTGGACACCCAGCTGCCACCAGCTCCTTAAACATAATCTGCTCCTGGGCCTGGGCCAGGACCGCCACCCTCCTGGGGCAGCCGCCAGATGCCAGGGCCCAGCAAGCGTGAGGGGTGGGCACAGCCGGGTGGTCCAGGCTCTCACACTTCTCACAGTCCCTCTAACCGTATGGAGGGGACGGGGAGAGGCCCGCTAGGTCCGGGGCCAGGGCCAAAGCAGAACCAGAGGGGCAGGCGGGGCCAGGTGAAGGGGGCTGCAGCCACCGAGAGGCTGAGCTGGCTGGCCGGGCTGAGGAACAATAGGCTGAGGGCTGAGAAGCCAGGCTGTGACCAGAGGGGGCAGCAGAGGCCCGGGATGGACCCGGAGGCTGCGAGGCCCCTGCTAGGCAGTTAGCAGAGAGCTGCTGGTTAATTTTGCATGGAGCTTAAGTTGCTCTGGGATATGAACATTCTTGACAGCGGGTTTGGAGAACAGTTCCCACCTAAGAAATGCAATGTAGATGCGTTCTTAGATGATGAACTTGTGTTTTTCTTATACGAAGCTCCCTGGGGGGCCAGAGCGATTGTCTTCTAGCAAGCTGTAATGTGTTGTCAGGAACTTGGGTTTTGAAACCCTGAGCCAACATTGAGGCAGCTGTGAGGCCCCCGGCCCCGGCTGCCTGTGCAGCGGCCAGCCCACGGGCAGACAGTCCCCGAGCACTGAGCTGCACCTGGCCGCATCCGGCCTGGGGCTTCCCACAGACATTGACAAATTCAAGAGCGTCCTGGGGCCTGGGGAGGCGGCCGTGGAGGGGTGGGGGTAGAGGGGCCATCTGCAGCCCTGCAGCCTACGTGGGCTTCGTGCGGGCATGGGGTGGGTGGGTGGACACAGGGAGGAACAGCTGGAGCCTGTCCCGTGCCCCCATGTCCCCATGTCCTGTCCTTGGCTCAAGGAGCTTGAGCACTCAGTCTGGCTATCTACCTACCAGCTTCTGTTCTCCATGGTTTTGAGAGGGGCTGCAGAGGGCTGAGGGGCACACATAGGAGACCTCCGGGCTCCCCCTTAATCAAGAGAATGCACAGTCCTGGTGGGAAGCCGTTGGGTACAGAAGGGGACTTCAGGCTCCCACGTGGAGTATGGGTTCTGCGGGGGGCTGTGAGGCAGGCCTTCTAGGGAAGGTCCAGGTGGCCCATCTGGGGGAGCCAGGGCCCAGTGATCTCGGGGTTCTTGGAGGACCCCTCCCCCAGGCTAGACCCCTGGGCAAGACCACCCAGAGGCAGGCCAACAGCCACATCAGCAGGACTTGGACGGGCGGTCCCTGGCCTTGGACAAGCCTGTGCATTCTGGATGACCCTAGGCGGGGTGTGTTGGGGGAGGCTGTCGGCCTGGGTGGGGGTGGATGACCGTCCACTCCATCTCCAGCCAGAACGAGTGCTGGGCAGGCGGGAGGGGGCTGGAGCCTCGGAGGAAGCAAGGGGCCTGCTGAGGGGCCCAAGGCCGGGTGGTGGACCCACCCAAGGCCCAAGAGTTGGCCCTCGACTCCTGCCTATGAATGTCTCCTCACAACCTCCCAGCTCCAAGAGCCCACCCCACCCCCTCGCCTGTGCTTCTCAACCAGGGCCACTCCTGACCCTCCTCTGGTTCTCTGTCTTTGCAGGAGCAACCCACCCCACCATGTCTGACAAGGAAGTGTGAGTACCAGTCTGAGTCGTCAGCCCCACCCCAGCCTTAGGACCCTCCAACCCTCGGCTTATGTTCAAGGAATGCTTTCAGGCTCGAGGGGTTGCCAATGTTTGTGACAAACCAGCATGAGCAAAGCCCCCCCTCACTTCTCCCTTCTCTCTCTCTCTCTCTCCCCGCCAGTGAACATGTTGAGGGTAAGTGCCAGATCCCGAGTCCTTCCCTTTGCCTCCACCTACACAGAAGACCACACTTGGGGAGGGCGTGTGTTTGGTTCCTGACGGCACATCTCTCCTTGGGGAACACCCTGGCCTGGATGCCTCAGACTTACCGTGTTCAGTGGGTGGATTTCAGAGTGACCCCCCTCTCCATGACTATGGGCTCACCCTTCTTGTCCCACCCCTTGGGGCCTTGTCTGTCTGGACACCACCAAGAAGTTTGCCCTGGAAGGGGTTGTCCGGGAGGCTGGGCAGAAGGGACCTGTGGAACCACTATGCTGTGCTCCCCATGGCAAGATGGCGGCATCCAGGCTTCAGCCCTCCCTGCAAACGTCTTCCTCTTCCAGTGCTGCCCAGCCTCCTCTGGGTCCTCTTCTGTTCCTCTGCCCTGGGGACTCTGTTAACTGGCCACTCTCTCTTGTTTTATTCCAATACAGAACAGTACGAAGAGGAAGGTAATTCCAGCAGCCTCTGGAGGCCCCTAGAACCCCCATCCTCCCTCCTCTTAACCTCGCCTTTTCCAGCTCGACCCTGTGCAGCCTCACCCACCATGGCCTCTCCTGACCTCCTTGACCTTGCCCATCCTCCTTGACTTTGCCCATCCTCCTTGACCTTGCCCATCCTTACCTCCCCCATGACTTCCCGTGCAATCACCACTGACTTCCTGTCTCTTTAACCCATGAATGGACCAACACACTCATCCATGGTCATTAATGCCTCATCCTCTTTGCAGTGTGGTCATTAATACCTCATCGTCCTCGCGGTGTGGTCATTAATACCTCATCGTCCTCGCGGTGTGGTCATTAATACCTCATCGTCCTCGCGGTGTGGTCATTAATACCTCATCCTCATTGCGGTGTGGTCATTAATACCTCATTGTCCTCGCGGTGTGGTCATTAATACCTCATCCTCATCGTGGTGTGGTCATTAATACCTCATCGTCCTCACGGTGTGGTCATTAATACCTCATCGTCCTCGCGGTGTGGTCATTAATACCTCATTGTCCTCGCGGTGTGGTCATTAACACCTCATCCTCATCGCGGTGTGGTCATTAATACCTCGTCTTCCTCATGGTGTGGTCATTAATACCTCATCGTCCTCGCGGTGTGGTCATTAATACCTCATCGTACTCGCAGTGTGGTGTTGATTTGATCATTGCCATTCTCACTCGGATTAATATCAAGTGCCTTGTCCTACACGACACTGACCTCTCCCTCTCTCAGCATCTCTCTCAGCCAGTGTCCCCCTCGCTGTGTCTCTCTATCTGTCCTTCTCAGTATCTCCCTGCCTCTCTCTCCTAGTATCTCTCAGTGTCTCTCTGTATCTCTTTCTGTCTCTCTGTCTCCATATCTCTCGTTTATCTGTCTCGGTATCTCTGTCTCTCTCAGTATTTCTCTCTGTCTCTCTCTCTCTAGCTCTGTCTCTCAGTGTTTGTCTCTCTGTATCTCTTTGCTTCTCTCTGCCTTCCCCCCTCAGTATCTCTCTGTGTCTCTCTCTCTGTATCTTTGTATCTCTCTACATCTTTCTTTGTCTCTCTCTCCCTGTCCCCCGCCTCCAGTATCTCTCACTGTCTCTCTCAGCATCTCCCTCGCTCTGTATCTCTCATCCTCTGCCCCTCGTGCTTACAACCTTCAGGCGTGATCTGGGATTCTTCCCCAAACGCCCCTGTTGGGCGGGCTCCAGCAGCCTCTCGGCGTGCCAGGGCAGGCGTTGGGCTGGGAGCTGCGTGGTGCGGTGGTTCTCAGGCTGCGCGCGGAAGTGCCGGCACCTGGCACCCAGCACCCAGCACCCAGCACCAGCTCAAGCCAGGAGCTTTCAGACCACTGTGAGGGGCAGGGCCTCCTGCGAGCAGCCTGGTACTATGTTTTGAAAAATACTTTGAAAACACTTGGCTACCCTAACAACGTGAACAAAAATAATTCTTTTTCTGCCAAAAAGGTGGAAGAGTCCTTTCTGGGCAGGAGATGTAGGCTTGGGGAGGCCGACCCTATCCTCGGAAAGAGAGCGTGGCAGGAAAGAAGCTGCCATGGAAGGGAGGCCCTGGGAGGGGTCCATGGGAGGAGCCTAGGGGAGGGTGTCACAGAGGGCACGGAAGGGTCTCTTGTGCGTAACACTCTCTGAAGACCCTCAGAGTCCACACCTAGGTGACCTTCCTGGTGGACAGTCCCCTGGGGGTAAATGTGGCCAAGCAGCAGGGTAGTTTTTCTGCTTGTTTGTTTCTTGCTTTTTAAATTGATGTACTTTATTTTTTTAAGAGCAGTTTTAGGTGTACAGAAAAATTACACAGGCTCCAGAGAGCCCCTGTGTAGCCCTTCTCCCCTGTGCGCTGTCTCCCTTATTAACATCTTGTATACATGTGATACATTTGTTACAACCTGCTGAAACCATGTGGCTACACTGTTACTAACTCAAGTCCCCGGTGGGCAGGCTCACTCTGTGTGCCTCACAGCCCTGTGGGCTTTGACAGGTGCACCCTGTCATGGGTCCCAGGCTATTTTCAGTAATTCGGGGACTTTGTCCTCCTGTCCTCAGGCTAAGACCAGCTCTGTGACCCTGAGCCAGACTCGCCTTTTGCTCAAATACCTCGGTGGCCTCTCTGAACCCCAAGTCCTGGGAAGCAGGGCTGCAAAAGGAGGTCACCTTGTGTGGGAGGGGGCAGTATTGCCCCGTAGTCCCCAAGGGTCCCTCAGGGCCTCCAAGGAGGACATCCCTGGTGGGCCACGCCTGCCTGTAGAGGCCCTTGCTAGGTGGGGCCATCCCCCGAGTCCTGGGCCCAGAAACACAGGCTGATCCTCCTCGCACCCCGCTGGCCCTAGCGAGTACCCGCTGCCCCTCTCGCCCCTCCTCACCAGCCCTGAGTGCGTGCCTCTAATGACTGTCTTTTTCCTCTCTCCCCCTTGCCTCTTCCTGCTCCAGGCACCCCAGAAGAGACCCATGAGGAAGGTAGGTGGGGTCTAGGACCCCCACCCACACCCGGCTCTCCCAGCCTTTCTGCCCCGACTTGCATCCCAAGTGTCCCCAACATGCCTGCCTGTCCCCCGCTCATCCTGACCCCCCTCACCCTTTGCCTCTAAGAATCTGCTGTGTGCACCTCCTTGTCTAACCCTCTCCTCTCTCCTCCTGCCACCGTACACCTGGCGCCCGTCGCCTGCAGAAGTCCATGAAGAAGGTACAAGACAAAGGACTTCTGACCCCATGTGGGGCCTAGGGCCCGGCTGGAGCCTGACCCGGGGTGGGGGCGGGTGCAGGAGCAGGGAGGCAGCAGGGCACCCAGCCGGCCGAGGGGCCCCACATGTGGCCCCAGAGTAACCCACTAACCATGGCCACTGCTTGACCAGGTAGGGTGGGGACGCCAGGGCAGGGCAGGGCCAGTCAGATTCCACAGGCTGCGTCAGGGGCTTCTACCAGATCCCAGCTTGTGCGGAGCTCCCAGGGGCTCCCCCAAGCTAGAGGCACCTGGGCTGCAATGGGGAGGGCGTCTCCAAGCCAGTGGGTTAGGGCCAGCAGGGACCGTGGCTGAGCCCCTGGGGCATGGTCCAGACTCTCTGTCTCCCAGACTAACCCTCCAGCCAGGGGAGAACTGAGGGACCCCAATGGGTCAGGACCCCCACACAGCCCTCTGGGAGGCCTGGGTGTTGGAGAGAGAGAAGGCAGACGGGAAGGGGGCATGCTGGGCCAGACGGCTGTGCTCCCAGGGCAAGGTCTTCTTCTGTGTCCCAGCCCAGCTCAGCCCCCTAAAGGATTGTGCCCCTCTGTCAGCCCCAGCAGGTATCCTTGTCACTCCAGCGCCTCCCCCTCCAACCCATCCCAGAGTCCCTTTCCTTGGGGTCTGGGCCCAGAAGGCAGCTGGGCCAGAGTGGGTGGACACAGGGGAGGACCCGCTGGGGCCCAGCTTCCCTGAAGTCCTTGTGACATGACCCAGGCAGGGGAGAGGATGGACAGGAGAACTCCTGCAGGGTAGGAGATGGAGAGAGTCCGGGGCATGCCCCTGCATCCCCTTTTCAGCTCTGCTTCCCTGGTTACAGGCCCTGAGCCAGGCGCAAGGGGGCACACGCGTCGAGGCCCTGGCACTGCTGCCATAGCCCTGCCTGGACGTCCTTTCCAGGGCGGCAGGAGCAAAAGGAGGCACGGGGGTCCCCAGACTCCCACCCTGATATGGCCGTGACAGGAGATGTCACTGCAAAAACAAGAGCGGGTTCCAAACAGCCCCTTTGAGCCTCAGTTTCCCCATCTGCCAGGCGGGACGGGGCAGGTGGTGGACTCTGAGAGTGAGCGGCGAGACTGGGGACCTGGGTAGGGTGGCGCCCAGGCTGGCACTGACTACTGACTGTCTCTCACTCGCTTTCCGCATGCCCCCCACTCCCACCTCGCCGCGACCCTCCGAGTGGCATCGGGCTGCTCCATTAACCTGGAAATCCTTCTCCTTTGACCTCTGACCCATGGTCTTGCCTCTTGTTCCATGGCCCTCCTTAGTCCATGAAGTTCATGAGCCAGGTATGTGACATGGCTTCATTTCCGTGTGGTACATGTGCACACGTGTGGCCATGGGTGTTGTGTACAGAAAGGAACAAGAGGGGCCGCTTAACCTACTCATGCTCTGGACAGCTCAGGCCCCTCTGCCTTCCTGCATCCCCTCCCCGCCAGACGGTTCCCCGGTTCCCCGGCACGTTTTCACAGCTGCCCTCTCTCCCTCCCCTTCTCTCTGTGTGTGCCTCCACAACGCCGTTCTGCAGAGGAAGTTCCGGAAGGTATGCATACAGAGGGCGAGGGTGCTTCCGGGACTGCCCCAGACCCCCAAAGCCCCTGCTGCTTCCTCCTCCTCTCCCCTCTCCTCCCTCCCTCCTTCTCCTCGCCACCACTGACCACAGTGACCACTCTGGCCTGTGGGCTGGGGGTGGAATGGGACATGCTGGGCCTGGAGGGAGGGATGGTTTGTGCAGGACTGGTCGATGGAATGCAGCCTCCCTTCTGGCCTCTCCTGGCAGAAATGGCTGAGGACCAGGGGGGCTTTCCAGGCCACCAGCCAGGAGTGTACAGTGGCTAGCTTTAAAGAGTGTAGGGCCCTCAAGAAGGGCGTGGTGTCTGGGAGGATGGTGCTGGGACCTCCTGATCCACCAGGGCAGGGTGGGGAAGAGCAGAGGAGTGGTGGAGCAGGCGGCCTCCACCCTGCCCCAGATAGCAAGCCAGAGGCGGGAAAGTCAGGAGGGGCGAGGCTGCAGGGAGGGCGGAGGAGCAAGTGGGGTGAAGAAGAAAGTAGGCTGAGGCCCGAGGTGGGAATGGGGACCAGGAACTGCCGGGGGCTGTGCGTGCAAGCACGCAATCAGTCACATCGAATCCCACCCATTGCTGGGCCAGAGCCAGACACACCCAGTGTGAGGAGGCCTGGGTGGGCCTCTCTCCCGCTGCAGTGGGGTGGCTGTACCCAAGGTGGGGGTGAGGAAGCTGCAGGTTCAAGGGTTTGGGGCCCGAGGTGGGGGGTTTTTTTTAGGCCCCTATTTGCGTGCCACCTCAGTGGGGCCCAAAAATACTCCCCCTCTGCCCTGCATGGCCTGGGCAAGGGTCTTCACCTCCCAGCAGAGGGTTGACAGGTGGACACTCAGGCAGTGCAGGTGGAAGATGCTGACCTGCTAGAGGTCACGGAGATGGGGCAAGGTCATCCCAGAGCCAGCACTGGGGCCTCCACTAAGCCCTGGCTGTGCAGCCTGGCTGGAGCTCTTTGCTGCTCAGGCTGTATGCCTTGGCTTCCCAGCCCACTCCCTCCGCCAGCCCCAGCCCAGGCCTCCGTGGACCCCAGAGGCCTCAGCCAGGTGCTGCTCTGGCAAGTCCCAGGAATAGGAGCAGTCCAAATGCTTCAGGCCATTTGTCCCCCTCCTGGACAGCTCTGGCCCCTTTGCCGTGTTTCTGCTCCCCGAGGCCCCACCCGCAGGTGTCAGGGGAGAGTGACATCAGGCCACCTGCAGGGCTGAGCACCAGCCAGAGAGGTGTTGGCCGGTGTGTGGCGGGTTCCTAAGCCCCCGCGTGATCCGTGAGCCATGGTGAGGCCACGTGCAGGCTAGGTGGGGCTCTGGCCAGGCTGGCCCCCCAGGAAGGGGCCTTGTGCATTGCTGTGGAGGCGGGCGAGGGTTCCTGGGCCTGGCTTTACCGGGTTCAAACAGAGTGGGGGCAGAAACCCCACACAGTTGAATAAGTCTTCTTTCTACTGGCTGAGAGGAGCTTGAAGGGCAGTGTAGGCCACACTGGCCTCCTGCTTGTGTCTAGGGGGCCAGGCCAGCCCAGGAAGGCCAGCTGGCCTCCAGGGTCTAGGGGCTCTGGCCTGAAGACAGGCCCTCGCCCCAAGGCAGGCCTGGAGGGGCAGCGTCAGCAGGGGAAGGGTCCCAGCCAATCGTAAGGATCAGAGGGCCCGCCGGGGAGAAGGAAACCCTGTCTTCAGGGTGAGAAGGCTGGGACCCAGGCTGGGGGCCCTAGTGAACGTTCAGGCCACGGGTGGGGGCCGGCCTGAGGGCCCTCTCGGGCTCCTTACAGGGCAGGGAGCTAAACACAAAACCATGTAGGATGGCCCTCGGTCCCGAGAACCGGGGGACTCTGCTAGCCCAATTGTTGACTGAGTCACTGAGTTTCAACCCAACCCAACCCAACTGACCTCGAAGCTGCCCTTGGGCCTGCACCTTTACCCCAGCTCAGGGGATCCAATCTAGGGGAGTCACCACTTTCCAAGAATGGCTCTCCCAGCCCCACGGGCACGGCCTGTGTCCAGGCCGCTGCCACAGGCACCCCTGCATCCAGGCCTTCCCCGGGACCCAGCTCTTCCATCCTCCCCAGCTCGGGGCACTAGTGGGCCAGGTCTGCGGGAGGGCTGGGCGCCGCCTCTGCACGGCTTTTCTCTTGCATATCCGCTTGCGCCCCGAAGACGCCGGGGAGGAGGAACCGGAGGAGGACGAGGAAGGTAAGGCTGCTTGTCCTTCCGCCGCTGCGCCCGGACCCTCGGCTCTGCTGGCTCTGCCCCTCCACAGCCCTTCCCGGGGGACAAGCCCAGCATGGAGATGGAGAGGACCCCAGTCTGTCACTCCCCCGCCTGCCTGTCCATCTGCCTGTCTGTCCCTGGCTTCCCCCAGCTGGCTGAGCCCCCAGCTTCTGCCCTGCACAGAGAGGGTGGCCCATGGGGTTGACCAGAAGACCAGGACAAACCAGTACCCGAGAAGGAGCGAGACCTCCCCCTTGCCTTCTCATCCTAAGTCCCCTTCTCAGCTCCTCCGAGTCCTTCCCCAACAGGCCTTCCTCCTGCTCCTTCAACCTCACCTTCATTTTCTTCCTGCCTCCCTGCCTCCAACCTTCCTCCATCTCTTCCCGTCCCTTCCTTGAGGACTCTACTTCCTGCTTCTATTTCTTTCTTCGCCTTCATCTCTGTTTTTTCTCCTTCCCCGTCTGTGTTCTGCTTCCCATACCCCGAGCTGTCTTCAGGCCCCACCAGGGGCTTTCTCAGGCCTGGAGTGGGGATCATGTGGGCTGGGTTGGGGGTTGGTAGGCCCAGCTGGAGAGGCACCTGGTCTCACCTGCTCTCTCTCCCCCTCTCCCCACACTGGTGCTGCTATGTCCAGAGGAGAAGCCAAGACCCAAGTGAGTGGGGGGCAGGGCAGTGAGGGCTGGGGCTGGGGTGTGGGGCTGGAGCCCCTGCTTGAAGGAAAGCCGAGTGTGCAGGACCAACGGGAGTGGACATCCCAAAGGGGAGGGCCCCCAGCTCCCAGAGGAAGAGCAGGCGCCCGGCTGTCATGGAAGCCGAATAGGAGGCCCAAGCTCCCGATGGGCCGTGACTGCTCCTTTGTGCCTCACTTTGGTGTTTAAAATTCTAGATGTCTGACGAAGGAATGTGATTTGGGACGCCCACATGCCAGGGTCACTTTGTACCTGGGTTCCTCACCCTTAGGAACCCAGTCAGAGTGTGGGTCATCCAGGGTGGTCAAGGAAGACTTCCTGGAGGAGGAGACCCCCCCAGAGCTACTGGCCCAAGGAAGGCAGGGGTGCAGCCAGGTGGGGAGAGACTGTTGGGGGCCAAGGGGGCAGAAGGAACAGAGCCGGGGGCTCCCCTTGCCTCATGGACCTCACTGTGCCTGCAGTACTGCAGGGCCCTCTGAGGCCTTCAGCGTGAAAACAGACACAAAAGGGGGCTGGGGGTGGGTGGCGGAGATCTCCCCGTGAAAACCCACTCAGAATGACCCGCCCCTGAGGTTCACATTGACTGAGTCCTCTCCGTGTCCCTGCCTGGGGCTGCCGGAGTCCCTGTTCAGAGTGATTCTTCCGGGAGGGTCTTTCCCCTAGTTGCCCGACTTGTGATGCGTTCAGAGGTTCCTTTTTCGCCCAACTGTTCTGACTTCTCTGCTCTTAAGTGATTTCGAGTCCAAAGCCCTCCACACGTGATTCATTCCTTTATCCCTCAGAGTATTCTTGCCTGCTCTTCACGCCGCACGATCTGGGATTCTAAAGCAAACGCGCCCACGCCCAGCGCTCATTCCCACTGACGCCCAGCGCTTCTTCCCACTGAGCGAGCGAGGCATGGCCGTGTCTGGGAAGAGCTAAAAATGGAAGGGGCGGCCAGCTCACCCTGCACCTTCCTCTTCAGCAATCTAAAATAAAGCCATACAGATCACAAGATATTTTCTAGCTCGGAAACACGGTTTGTGTTTCCACTATGAAAACAGAACACCTCATTAAAGGAAATTTGGAAAATACGTCAAAGTCTAATGAAGAAAAAAAAAGCACCCCCGATTCTCCCACCCAGCCAGCCAGACTGTGGAAAAGAGTGGAAAGAAATAAAAAGCTTTTTTTTTTTTTCTTCCCACAAGTTTTCCATGCATGGGGCTTAAAAAAAAAAAGTTTCAAACGTTGTGCTGTCTTTTAAACATCGCCCTGTCTATACGACCTTGAATTCTGCTTTTCTAAAAGTTAGCACTACTCATAAGTGTTTTTCCATGTTTTTACATCGTCTTCTTAAATATTTTGAATGGCCACATAGTATTCCATCCATCGGGCAAACCATAGTTTTCCTAACCGTTCCCCTATTGCGGGCCATGAAGGCTTGCCCCAATATTTTACTATCATAAATGACGCTGGGTGGGAGGCGTTTTCTGTCCTTGGGGTTATTGCCCTAGGCCGCCGGCCCAGAACTGGAATTACTGGGTCAAAGAGTATGAGCGTTCTTAAGGTTTTTGACATCCCTTGCCAAATTGCTTTCCATGAAGGCCCTGCCAAGGCCTTCGACGTGGCGTGTGATGGCGCCTGTGCACACACCCACTGCTCCACGGACGGCGCCCCGCTTTCGAATCATAGCCCTTGATGCAGAGCAATGCCTTCTCTGGCTGTTTTCATTTGCATGCCTATGATTTCTGAAAGGGAGAGCCCCTGCCCCCCTGGCTGGTAACTGCTTGGCTGTCTTCGGGGAGAATTGGTAATTTATGCCTGAGCTCACTGATCTACCGGGCTGACGGCGGCAACGGCCGTGGTGGTGTCTCTGTTTTCCTCAATCATCCGTTTGCATAAGGATATTAAGTCTTCTGCAGATTTGCTGAAAATAGTTTTCTAGTCTTTTTTTTTTGCCTTTCGATGTTTGCCTTTTTTCACAATCAGAACTTTTTCATTTGCATGTAGTCATCTAGACCTCTTCCCCTTTCTGGGACCTTCTGGTCCTTCGGAGCTTAAAAAACACATTTCCTCGCCAGCAGTTCGATTACTTTCTTCTACGGATGATTTTTTTTTTTTTTTTTAACATGTTGTTGTTTTAACTCTTTAATCTAGCCGGGATGTATTGCAGTAGGAGGGGACCAGGCTGATGGCCGGATGGTCAGTGATTCTTCAAAGCACTCTCTTCTCAGCCCGCCTTCTCTCTTTCTTTGGGGTCAAAGAAATGCAAGGGGCTGCACCTGACCACAGAGACCCCCTAGCCGCCCACTGCCCCACCTCCACTCCAAACTGGTCACCTTTGTTTCTTCACGTGAGAAAGAAACCCAGAGTCCCTTCCCTGGAGAGAAGGGTTAAAACAACACTGAGGTGTTCAGAAGTTGGCAAGACAGAGAAGGACACTGGGAGGTTGAAACATTCCTGAAAGAGTCAAGCCACTCCCTGGATGGTGGATTACATACCTGATAAGGACAAAGTGTGAGGGCGCCAGGGCCAGCCTGGGCTGGGCTCAGGTGGGCCAGGCTGACCCTTGTGGGGTCTCAAGCTAGCTCTGCTCCTGAGCCTCTCTCTCCCTCTCTCTTTCCTTCAGACTCACTGCTCCTAAGATCCCAGAAGGGGAGAAAGTAGACTTTGATGTAAGTTTGTGGAACTCAGGTCAGCACGGTCTCCCCTCTGTCCCCCGCCTCCAGCCCCAGACTAGGCCTAAGAAGGTCACCCGCTCTCACAAGCACCCAGAACTGGGACTTCCTGGTCTAGTTGATTCCACCTTAGTACATTCCTGGGCTGGAGGAAACCCCTCCAAGAATAGACATTATTGTTTCTTCCTCCCCAACCTATCCACCCATCCATCAGTCCACCCATTCACCTACCCATCTATCATCAATCCATCCATCCATCATTCCTTCACCTATCCACCTATACATCTAGCCACCCATCCAACCTCCCACCCACCCACCCACCCATCCATCCATCCATCTATCCATCCGTCCACCCATCCACCCACCCGTTCATACATCCACCTACCTACTCATTCATCTAACCACCCATTTATCTATTCAGCCACCTATTCATCCATCCATACATCCATCCATCTATCCGTTATTCACCACTCACCATCCACCCATCTATCCACCCATCCACAAACTCACCCACTCATCTTCCCGGCTCATTTATCCATCTATCCATCATCCACACACCTACCAACTCACCCACCCATCTACCCACCCATTCGTCCATCCACTCATCCATCCACCCATCCATCCACCCATTCAATCACTGAACCACCAACTCACCTACCAACCCACCCATCCATCTACCCACTCACTCATTCATCCATCCATCCATTATCCACTCACCCACTCATTCGTCCATACATCAGTCTACCCATCCTTCCTTCCTTCCATCCATCCATCCATTCACCCATCCCTTCATACATCCATCAACCCACCCACCCATCCATCCATCTACCCATCAATTCATTCATTCACTCACCCATTCATCCTTTTGCCTATCCATCCATCCATCCATTCACCCATCCCTTCATACATCCATCAACCCACCCACCCATCAATCCATCTATCCATTAATTTGTTCATTCACTCACCCATTCATCCGTTTGCCTATCCATCCATCCATCCATCCATCCTTACTTCTTCCATTCAACCATCCACCTATCCACGCATCCACCCATCCACCCGCCTATCCATATAGCCATCCATCCACCCACCCATTCATACATCCACCCACCCACACATCCATCTAACACCCATTTATCTATTCATTTGCCCATTAACCCATCCATCCATCATTTACCCACCCAGTCATCCATCCATTCAACCATCTATCTATCCATTATTCACCACTCACCCCTCCACCCTTCCATCCCTCCGCCCATCTATCCACCCACCCATCATGCACCCACCCATCCATCCATCCTTACTTACTTCCATCCACTCATCCACCTATCCATCCGCTCATCCACCTATCCATCCATCCACCCATCCACCCATCCAACCATTCATCCACCCACCCACCAACTCACCCACCAGTGCATCCACAAATCTACCCATCCTCCCACCCACCAACTCACCCACCAACCCACCCACCCATCCATCTAACCACCCATTCATCCTTCCACACATCTCTCCACACACCTACCCACCCATGCACCTATCCATCCATCCACTCATCCAGTCATTCACCTATCCACCCATTCATCCACCCAACCACCAACTCATTCACCAACTCACCCACCCATCCATCTACCCACTCAACCATCCATCCATCCATCCATCATACACCCACCCACTCATTCATTCATACATCAGTCTATCCACCTATCCACTCACCCATCCATTCATACATCCACTCACCCACCTGGACATTCATCCATCTACTCATCCATTCATTCATTTACCCACCCATCCATCCACCTATCTATCCACCCACACACCAACTCACTCATCCATGCACCCATCCATCTACCCATCCATCCATCCATCCACCCATCCATTCATACATCCACTCACCATCCACCTATCCACCCATCTATCCACCCATTCATTCACCCACCCATTTATCCATCCATCTGCCCACCTACTCACCCACCCATCTGCCCACTCACCCATCCATCCATCCATCCATCCATCATTCCTTCCTTCCATCCAACCAGCCACTTATACATCCATCCACTCACCCACCCATCCACCTGTTTATTATTTGTTCAGCAAATTAGCTTACTGGCCAGTATCCTCTCTACCAGGTCCATATACAGCATCACTGAGGATGAAAACAAGGCCACATTAGAGCCAGTCCATCCCAGGGGTGCTGATGACTTCATGGCTGGGTAGGGCCTGGGCAGGACTTGGGCACACACGGGGAGGGAACCATTTCCACTGTGGCTCAGGGATCAGGCAGCCCTGGACCTGTAGGAGGGCAGTAGCCATGGGGATGTGGTGAGGGCCCAAGGCCCCTTGCAGCTCTCAGGTCTCTGGTGGCCAGGTGTCAGGGCTTCTCAGCTGGAGCAAAGGCAGGTGCTGCTCGTTGAAGGCAGGTCTAGGGTGTGAGAGGTGGCTAGGAGACTGGCGGACATCTCCTGTTCACAGGACATCCAGAAGAAACGCCAGAACAAAGACCTCATGGAGCTCCAGGCTCTCATCGACAGCCACTTCGAAGCCCGGAAGAAGGAGGAGGAGGAGCTGGTTGCTCTCAAGGAAAGAATTGTGAGTCTGGGCAGTTCTGGCCCTAGCCCTCAGTTTCCCCATCTGCATAGACGTGGTCACAGCCCACATCCCAGGGGAGGGGACTGACATGAGTTGATGGGGGGACTGGTGGCTGCTCTCAGAGAGTGGAAAGGTTGGGCTGACCCGCTCCTCTGACCACAGGAGAAGCGCCGTGCAGAGAGAGCCGAACAGCAGAGAATCCGCGCCGAGAAGGAGAGGGAGCGCCAGAATAGATTGGCGGTGAGGCCCAGGACCCCCTTCCCCACCCCTAGACCCTGAGACAATGAGCCCCGGGCCCAGAGAAATGCAAAGGTCCCTGTCTTTCCTTCTCTTGTGATCCTGCTCACAGTTGCCAGTGGTCCCTGGTGAGGCTCCCATGGTGACCTTGCCCTGTAGAACCCCCTGCAAAATGGCAGACCTCAACCAGCACCTGGAGCTTCCAGAAAGTTCCAAGTCTGGGATGGGGCCCCAAAGTGTACCCAGAGAACAACACAGCCATGACCCCACACCTGAGGGTCTTGGGGATGGGGTCTCTACAGGAGGAGAAAGCCAGGAGGGAGGAGGAGGAGGCCAAGAGGAGAGCTGAGGACGACCTGAAGAAGAAGAAGGCTCTGTCCTCCATGGGCGCCAACTATAGCAGCTACCTGACCAAGGTGAGTGTAGTCCTTAGAGCCAAGAGATGGCCTGGCCTCTGTCCAAACCCCTGGATAGGACTTCAGTCCAGGTTCCTGAGATCAGGCCCCTTTCCCCGGACCCTGTTGTCCCTCAGGCCGACCAGAAGAGAGGCAAGAAACAGACTGCCCGGGAGATGAAGAAGAAGATCCTGGCTGAGAGACGCAAGCCGCTCAACATTGACCACCTCAGCGAGGACAAGCTGAGGTGAGGGCGCATCCTCTAGGACAGAAGATGGGCTGGGGGGATGGGTAGTGGGGGTGGCAACAGGTTGGCCTCGATAGAGCTTCCAGAACAGTCTCTGAACCCACCATCAAGGTTTCTGCGAGGCGTCTGGGCCCAGCTCCCCGTGGTGGCCAGAGACAAGTGGGTGGGCCTGATTTTGCTTGTCCAGAGCTTAACTGGCAATTGTCCCCTTGTCCACTTCCCCAGGGACAAGGCCAAGGAGCTCTGGGACAACCTGCACAAGCTCGAGACTGACAAGTTTGAGTATGGAGAGAAGCTGAAGCGTCAGAAATATGATGTGAGTGTAGGACCTCCAGCCCGTGGACCTCTTGGTCCCCCATCCGCCAGGCAGCACCAGCCTCCTGATCCCCTTCGTCCTCGGGGTCCACCCTCCAAAGCCCACACAGGGCCCCCTGTTCCTGAGGCTGTGGCTGGCATGCCTTCAGGGCAGGTCATCAAGACAGCTGAGCATGAGCCCGGCCCCCACAGGCACTGGGCTGACCTGGTGAGAGCCGGTGTAAGGAAGGAGCATGGGGCCAGGGGCCTCAGGGTCCTTTCCAACTTATCTCAGGCTGGTAGGGCATCCTCGTGTCACTGAGCTTATCTTGCTTAATGTCCCCCTACACTGAGACGTCCTTCTCCCAGTGTCCCTGCAAGCCCAGGTCCCAGTCAACACTGTCCCTGAGAAGTCAGCTTTCCTGTGACTGCCTGGGCAGCTGGTGCCCCGGGTCCCTGAGTAGTGTCCCCCTCCCACCCGACACGCATGCCTCCTCGAGCCCCCACCCCACCGCAGGGAGTGGACCTGGAGTGCTGCCGTCCCAGCTGGCACCACAGCAGGCAGAGGGGTACCCACACCCCACCTAGCAATGGGGAGGGGCTGGGGTTGCCCCTATCTGGGGGTCAGACCACAGTACCCTGATGCAGACACTGCCCTGGGGGGGGCCTGCCTTGGTGGTCTGAGAAGTGGGGTGGGGCAGCATTGGAGGCTGTTTCCTGCCCTCTGAGGCCAGTGGACCTCATAAGGAATCCCAGGTGATGCCTGGAACTTTGAGTCAGAGGGCCTGGGTGAGGGAGGCGGTTTCATGCTGCGGAGTGTTGACTTCAACCCCTTAAATGCGGCAACCGATACGCCATGGTGCAGGGTGATGGGCACAGACTCAGGGCTCCCTTTGGTGCTCTGTGTCCTTCGGCAGGCTACCTAACCTCTCTGTGCCTCAGTTTCCTCTCTCTAGCAGAAGGAGGTCCTCGTATGTCCCTCAGGGGCTGCCCCCAGGAGGGGACACATCCCCACGGGCCCAGCATGGTCCAGCTCATGAGTTCGCTGAGAGAGCAAGGCTGTCCCTTCTTGGGGGTCTTCCCTGGGAGGGTGATCCTGCAGCCACAGGCTCCCCCTGCATGTACAGGGGTCACAGAGCCAAGTCAGAGGCCCCAGCTGCATTCACACGAGCCCATCCCTCCCTGCCTTGTGGTCACACTGATCGACCCACAGCCCATGGGGGCCTTGGGGTGGCGGGAGCCTGGAGGCCCCAGCCCATGCAGCCAAGGAGAAGTAGGAACAGCAGCCTCAGTCCCATAACTATCTGGTCTTTCCAGATCATGAATGTGCGGGCCAGAGTGGAGATGCTGGCCAAGTTGTAAGTACCCGTGGCACAGCGGGGCCAACTCCTGTGTGCAGTGCACGAGGAGTTCATGCATGGCACCTCTCAGGTCGTGCAGGATGCTGAGGCCGTGGGCACGGAGCAGGCGCGGGCCTCTGCCGCTCCCTCTGCCCGCTTCTCCCTCCAGCTCCTGGCCCTAGATCTGGCCAGGGCACCTCGCCCCTGAGGAGCACTCTGGAGGAGGGGGCAGCTGGACTGGCAAAGAGAGAGAGGGAAGGTGCGTGGCTCTGTGCTGGGACCACCAGCCAGGCTCCCAGGGGCTCAGAAGGCAGCCCTGGCTGAGAGAGACGGACTCGCAAGCCCCTACCTCCCTGCAGCCTCACCCACTCCACACCCACGGCCTGCATCCTACTGCAGCCAAAGGTAAGTGGTCACTCACAGCTGCTGTGTGCCCTGGCCCAGGTCTCCACCACAAGTCACTGTGAGTAATAGAGAAGCATGAGCCCTGGGGGCTTGGGGACAGTGTCCCTTCGCAAGAGGCTCCAGGAAACTGTAAGGGAGCCTGACAGTCCTTGTGGTACACTGTGTGCTGATGTCCATGTGGTGCGCAGGGTGTGGACGTCCACGTGGCGCCCAGGGTGCGGACGTCCGTGTGGTGCCCAGAGTGCTGACCTCCACCTGGCGCCCAGGGTGCTGGCGTCCAAGTGGTGTGCAAGGTGCTGATATCCACATCCACGTGGTGTGCAGGGTGCTGACGTCCACTTGGCGCACAAGGTGCTGACGTCCACGTGGTGCGCGGGGCACTCATGTCCACGTGGCGTGCAGGGTGCTTATGTCCAAGTGGTATGCAGGGTGTTGACGTCCACGTGGTGCACAGGGTGCTCACGTCCATGTGGCGTGCAGGGTGCTGACGTCCACGTGGTGTACAGGGTGCTGACATCCACGTAGTATGCAGGGTGCTGATGTCCACGTGGCATGCAAGGCGCTGACGTCCGCGTCCACGTGGTGCGCAGGGTGCTGACGTCCACATGGTGCACGGGGTGCTCACGTCCACGCAGTGTGCAGGGCGCTCACGTCCACGCAGTGTGCAGGGTGCTGATGTCCACGTGGTGCGCAGGGTGCTGATGGTGGCACCAGGGACCTGGGATGCCTGCCAAGGAGCAGTCAGTACAAGCTGCCACACGGGGACACTACAGCGTGTCCCCATGCTCTCCTGTGGAGAAGAAGGTCTCGGCTCCTGCCAGCTGCCATGCTCAGCCTTGCACAGTAAGTCATCCGTGTTGTTTACAGATCACCAACCTCAGGAGCCGCATCGAACAGGCCCAGAAGCAGTGAGTAACCTGCTGTCCCTCACTCTGTGCTGGGCACACAGCCCTGTGGGGTCTGCCGCCACCCCCACCTGGGACAGGCCAATTTTGTGGGTCTGTAAACCAAGGGCCAGTGGTGGCACCCTGCACAGAGAGTAACCCAACTAACCGAGGGCCGCATCTCCTCCAGCATGCCTGCTCAGACCCAGCACAGCGACCAGGAGGGGCAGGAGGGGACACCTCTCCCAGCAGGAGGCCCTTGGACCCCTGGTACTCTACCAGCATTTCACCACAAAGGGTGACAGGGGCAGAGTCCAGGAGGTGGGCTCAAATTCGATCCTGGGTGGGAATCGGTCTATGAAATCACACACCCCAGGGCCAGTTGCTGGGCAGGACCCTGAGAGGCTGCACGGCTTGACCACTGAGGCCCATCTCAGATACCCTTGGTGGTGTGCCCCCCACTCAGGGTTTGTCACTAAGTTTGGTTGTGAAGCCATTTCACACCCCTGAGGAGCACAGTGGGCCAGGAGCGCAGTGGGCCAGGGGGCAACTGGGGGTTGCAGCATTTTGGCATTTTAGGGGGTTTCCATTTACCCTGGTTTCCTGCTGCTCCTGGGGGCTGGTGACAAGTGGAACAGCCATTCACCCTGGTCTGTGCTGTGCGGGTCAGGGCTGGACTGTGCAGGCGAGGGGGACATGCATGCATGGGCGTGTGTGCATGTGTGAGGGTGTGTGCACAGACACGCTGGGCCACCTCGGCCCACCTCCTGCCGAAGAGCTTGGGCCCAGGGCGTGGTCGTGGGTCAGGCCTTGTCCTCAGCTAGCCGGGCCGTGGCACCTACCTCTCAGGCCGGAGGTCATGTTGAGCTGTAGTGTCTGATCCCAGAGGCCTGGGCCTGAGACATCCTCATGCCCCCACCTGGTTCGGCCCCCATCCCACCACCTGGTGTCCTCGTGGGGCATAGCGTGCAAAGGGCCTAGACAGGGCAGACTCCCAAGGACTGCGACCCCTTGGGTGGTGAACTTCCGACCTTCAGGGTTCAGCCCCAGCCAGTGGCTATGGAGCCAAGGCCTCCCAGGCCCTCCTGGTCCTCAGGCTGGGCCTCCCGGCCCCTTCTGCCTCGTGAGGTCATACTGAAGAGAAGACAAGCTCTTTTCCAGCCAGATAATCAGGAAGACAGACAAGTCTGTGAGACAGATGTCCTGAGGTCTAGAACCACCATGGCTGCCCATGCCTGGAGCCCTTGGGCAGGGTGGGGGGGTGTCCCAGGCTTGCTCACCAGCCCCGGCCTCTCCTAACCACACTGACCGCTTGCACCAAGCTACCAGGCCCAGGTACTGGCCCAGTTACAGGTGAGTCGGCGCCACTGGGCTGAGCGAGGTAAGTGCAGGGGCACCGGGAGGGCTGGACCTTTGCCCTCACAGCAGCCCACAGGGCCTAGCTGCCAGGGCCGTGGGTCTGTGGGCCCTGGGGGTGCTCAGCCACCACCCTGACACTCAAGCCCACCTTACTTCCCATTTGCAGTAGCAAGAAGGCCGGTACACCGGCCAAGGGCAAGGTCGGAGGGCGCTGGAAGTAAAGAGGCGGAGCCGAAGAGGACCCTGGAGGCAGAGACCCCCCCCCCCCGCCCACCTCGCTGCCCGACCTCCCGCTACAAGTCTCCTTCCTGGGCTCCCGGACTGTCCCCGACGCGGCCCACAGCCTGTCCCGGAGCTCCTCCCAGTCTCTGTCCTCGCCATCCCCACCCCTTGGGGTCTGACAATAAAGTGAGAAGACCCCCCTCCACCAGGTGTGCGCTTGTGCTGGGGCTGAGTGGGCGGTGGCGGCCAGAGCTTCCCGTGGCTGCTCTGCAGCTCGGGGACCAGCAAGAAAGTGGTTGCCCATCTCAGGGCTCAGCTCAGGAGACGGCAGGGTAGGTTCCCACGGCCACCAGAGCCTCTGCACCCAGGACTCAGCCAGTGGCCTCCACGCCTGTCCTCGTCCCACCAGGACACACACCCCTCAGGTCTCCACTCCAGCTGGGGCTTCGTTGGCTGACGCGCTGGCTCTGAGTTTTGCTCTTTCCGAGGGAGGGAGGGAGGAGGGTCTCCACGTGCAGGGGGGATGTAGCTCAAGGGCAATGCCCCAAACTTCACCAACACCCCACGGGCCATGCAGGCAAAAGTGGATCCCAAGCCCCGGGAGGCCTTTCTCTGAGGACCTCAGTACAGAGGCCAACCCTGCACAAGCTAGGAAGGGAAGGAATGTAGAAAAGCACATTTTCCAGGGAGAAAGCAAACATGGCAAACAAACCGTTCTTTCTATATTCTAAGAGAACACAGTGTGAGGCTGCGCCCATAAATTTGAAACTCCTGACAAAATAGAATTATGGAAAATATAAATCACAAAAATTGGATCAAGACGCAGAGCCCTGTACAGCAGTCACAGAGGAAGCGAGGCGTCCAACACCGCCTCTCCAGGGAGGCGCGGGGGCCGAGGGCCACGCCGTCCATGTGCTGACAGGCGAGGGAGGCAGGGCGCCCAGTGCAGTCTGTAAGGAGGCGCTGCAGCCCGCTGATGAAGCCCAACCCCAGGTAGCACATGCATACACTTGTGTGCACACCCGAACACACACACACATGCACACACGCACATACACGCACACAGCCCATTGCACACACACAGTTATAACGCCTCACTTGTGTGTGCACGCCCCCACGCAGACACATACATGTGCACACATGTGCACACAGCCCACCCCCCTACAAATATAACTCCCCCATGTGTGCACTCCCCAACACACCCAAACACACACACAGTCCACTCCACACACGCAATCATAACTCACACACATGTGTGCATGCCCTAACACACCCACACACACATGCCATCTCCCACACACACAACCATAACTTCCCGCATGTGTGTCTATCCCAACACATCCACACACTTACATACATGTGCACACACTCCATCTACCCACAATCATAACTACCCACACGTATGTGCATGTCCCAGCATGCACTCATAGATACATACACACACACACTCCCATGCTTCCCACAAATAAAACTTCCCGTGTGTGCACACCCCAACACACAGCCATAAACACACACAAACATACATATATGCCCTACAACACACACACCCATACACACCACACACACTCACACAAGCACACATGCCTCTTAGATACACACAAGCCACACACATACACGTACCCCCACCCCCACACCTGTGGAGATGTCAGTGTCCTGAGTAACATATGAGCAGTACATGAGAGAAGCGTTCTCCACGACCGAGACCTCTCCGTTGCAGTGACGCAAAGCGGAAGACCTTAATATCACAAATGAGGGGCTCAAGTGACCAGATAGCACCAAGACAAGGCAATGGAGCAATACAAACGCCTAGCAGGGAGAAAGCTTCCCGGGGATAAGGAGGTCACCAGGGACGGGTGGGGAACCGCGGTTCTGGATGCGCGCGAGCTCAATACAAGTTGTGCAAGATAGGAAAGGTGGAATCACACGGACAAACTAACAATTCCAGAACCCACGTGGGGGTTTTTAAGGCACGTCCCACAGTAATCGTTAGACAGGAAGATACAAAGAATGGAGAACGATGCCTAGGATTTGAACAAAGCAATTAGGCTCAATTGAACAGATGTCTCTACAACACTTTCCCCTACACAAGAAAACACACAGGAAACATTTGCAAAAGTTGACCATATATTAGGACGTAAAACAAGTTTCAACAAAGTCCAAGTGATAGGCATGTCCTGGCCACCAACGGCCATACTTCTGTGACCAAGTCATAACTAAAGGATAACTTTTAAAGCATGTGTTTAGAAATTGAAAAACACACAGCTAAATAATTCACAGGTCATAGAAGACATTATCAGGAAAGCTAGAAAACACTTAGAACTGAGTAATAATGAAAGAGCCACATCTTAAAACCCAGGGATGCAGCTAAAACAGAATTTAGAGGGAAACATTGGAACCTGAGTACTTACATTAGAAAAGAAAAAAGGGGGGAAAAAACCCAAAAACTTCAACAGGTTAAACATCTCATCTAAGAAATTAGAAGAACAAAAGATTAAAACCAAGGAAAAGAGAAGAAGTTAATAAAAATAAAAAGCAAAAATGTAATGGAGACCATCGACAAAGTAAAAGACAGATTCTGTGAAAAGCCCATAAAATGTTCGAATCTTGGGTAAATGTTCGTAGAAGGGGAAGAAGACACAAACAGACAAAATGAGGACTATGAGGGACATAATTACTGGGACTGAAGAGATCAAATGTGTAGTCAAAGAAAGCCATAAACAACTTTATGACCATAAACTTGAAACTAGAGAAGACAGCCGATTTCCTGGAAGAATACAATGTAATTTAGGGAGAACTGACAACTTCTCAAGGTAAGTAAGAATAAATCCAATAACAGATGTGCAAGACAACTACAGAGAGAACAAAAAACGTTATTGAAAGATAAGAAAGAGACTGAAATAAATGGGGATTGTTACTCTGTTCCAGGAGAGGAAGCTTTACTATCTTAAAAACGTCGATTGACTTAAGAGGAATTACAGGATTGGAATAGATCAATTTTTTTGTTTAAGACCTTGAACCAGTAGTTAAACATCTCCCCACCGAAAAACAAACCAAAGCAAAACAAAAACCTACAAAGTTTAAAGGATCACATCATGCTGAGGTGGCCTTCTCTGTTGTAAAGGTAGTTTCACCTTAGAAAATTGACTGATGTAGCAACTTCTGTTCACACGCAAAGAGTGTAAAAGATTGAAAATATACATATAGGATGAAACACAACACCATTCATGAAAAAAAAATCTTGGAAGAAGGGATCTTCCAGGAACCTGCAGTAAACCTCATCCTTGACAGGGAAACGTTAGAAGACTCCCTTTAAAAATCAAGAATCAGCAAGAACGTCAGCCCTCACCTTCTACTTTATAGTCCAGGTGTCCCGGCAAGAGCAGTGAAACAAGAAAACAGAAAAAAAGTAGAGACAAGTAGGGAAGAAATAAAAATATCATTATTTACAAACACGTAATTGTACATGAGGAAAACCCAAGAGAAGCTACAATTCCAAGTTATTAGAACTGATAAGATTTCATCGTGGCTCAATATGAGCACAATAGACGAAAACTGAATACCTCCTTATTTACTAGCAACCAAGAGTTAAACTCGACCAAACCAAACCCTTGGCCGTGAGTCGACTGTAACTCAAAGCGACCCTATAGGACAGAGGAGAGCTGCCCCATAGGGTTTCCAAGGCGCGTCCGGTGGATTTAAACTGCTGATCTTTTTGGATAACAGCCATACCACACTGTAGCTGTCAACCACTGCTCCACCAGGGCTCCCACCAAGAGTTAGAAAACATAATTTATAAAGATAACATTCCCACTGGAAATTTAAAAACATTAAGATAGCTAAAAATGTTTTTAGGTGCTGTTGAGTCAATTCCAACTGCAGATACCCCATGGGAAAGAGTAGAACTGCTCCGTAGGGCTTCCTCGGCTGTAATCTTTACAGGAGCAGATCACCAGGTCTTTCTCTTTCAGGGCCATTGGGTAGGTTCCAACCACTGACCGTTCAGGTGGCAGCTGAGCACTTAACTACTGCACCACCAGGGCTCCTATAACTAAGAATAAACACAATGGAAAAAAATATGCAAGACAATTATAGAGAAAATAAAGACCGTTATTGAAAGATATTAGAGACCTAAATCTATGGAGATTGTTTTATGTTCCAGGAGAGAAAGGCTTGATAGCTTAAAAAAAGTCATTTCTCCCTAAATTAATGTATGAATTCAGGGAAACTCAATCACATTCCTACAAAGTTTATATGGAAATTGACAAACCGATTTCATAATCAATACAGAAGAAAATGGGGCCAGTAATAGCCAGAAAGATTTGGAGGAGAAACATTTAGGGGGTGAAATCTAGTTGCCAACACAGCGCCCCCACGTGTATCAGAGTAGAACTGCACTCCATACGGTTTTCAATGGATGATTTTTTGGAAATAGATCAACAGGCCTTTCTTCTGAGGTGCCTCTGGGTGGACTCAAACCTCCAACCTTTTGGCTAGCGGCTGAGCGTGCTCACTGTCTGTACCACGCTGGGACTCCCTGCACTAGCCGGTCTCCAGCCTTATGTGAAGCTGTGCTCTCCACGGTGGTGGGAAGTTGGCTGAGAGATGGACAGAGAACCTGTGGGACAAGAGAGAGACCAGAGACTCCTGCACACACAGGGGACTTGATGGATGGCAGGTGTGGAGAAATGACAAATACCTGGAGAAGAGATGGTGCAGAAGCAGCTGCAGAAGCACCGGGAATAAAAATGAAATCCTGCCTCACTTCACACTGTCCACCAAACAAATCAATGCCAGGTCATTTGAAAGATCTGAACATGGAAAAGAAAACATTCAAACTTTTAGAAGAAACTAGGAGAATATGATAAAGGCCTCCTAACAGAGAACAAGACATAAGAAGAACAAACTGTAAATAAATGAGAGTAAAATAAAGTTTTAAAACGAAACTTCTCTGTCTCAAAGACACCATTAGCAAAGTACACGCCATCTCCCAAGGAGGGAATATCTGAAGCGCATTATCACAAACAATTAGGCTTTGCTACATATTAATAACTTGAACACACCATGGAGAAAAGGCAAACAACTGAATAGAAACATGGGCTAAGGTGTGAGCAAGCAGCTCCCAGAGAGGAAAACCTGAAGGTCAATAAATGCATGAAAAATGGTCACTGGGAAATGAAGTTAAAACCAACACAAGATGCCATTGCAGCCCCACACGCAACAGAACAAAACTGCCTGGTTCTGCGCCATCCCCATGGTTGGTTGGGAACAGGATTACCGTGGGGACAGCCCAGAGGGACACACACGCACACACATGAGCAGACAAACACAAGGGCCACACACAGACACGAGGACACAAACACTCAAGGACACATACACGCACACACACAAGCACGCACACATGAGAACACATACATGAGCATGCACACACACAGACACACACACGGACACACACAAGCACACACACACGAGCACACACACATACACAAGGACACACGCGAGTACAGGCACAAGGACACACACACGCACACACACACAGACACACACGGGAGCATGTACACACAAACACAAGAATGCACATGGCAGCGCTGTTTTACTTGCCCTAAATCAGAAAAATTCTTTATGTTCAACAAGGAGAACGGATAGGTGAATTGTGATCTGTTCCTAAATGTGTCCTACGCAGTTAAAACAAACGACCTACAGCTCCACGCAACCCCTGGAGAAGCCTTGAAAACACGGTGTCGGGAGTCGGGGGCACTGAAGCGTAAATCACAGAAGGAAAACTAATAGTCTGATACCACTTACTTAAAAATTTAAATATACAAAGAAATTATATCTGCCTGGAAATGGCGAAGGAGTCTCCGGGTGGCCAAAACGGCTAAACACTGGGCTACTAACTGAAACATTGGCAGTTTGAACCCACCCAGAGGCTCTTCTGAAGAAAGGCCTGGTGATTTGCTTCCCCGAGGTCACAGACATGAAAACCCTACGGAGCAGTTCTGCTCTGCCCGCATGGCATCGCCATGAGTCGGGGCCGACTCTGCGGTAACTGGCCGGTGGTGGAAAGGAGGAACTCGGGATTCATATGAGGGGCACCCTCTGGGAGAGAAGGGGCTACGAGGGCCCCTTCTCTGGGTTCGCCATGTTTTCTTTCTTAAACTACGTGACCGGTGGTTGGCAGATGGCAGTGGTTCATGTTTTTATTTTTACCTGCGGAGACATCTGAAATAGTTCCTAATAGTAAATACAGGGGAAGTGCGTTTACTACAGTCTCATGCTTGTTTCAGAGAACAAAACAAAACATAAACTGAAGAAACTGTAGGAAATTGTAA
Source organism: Dugong dugon (assembly GCA_030035585.1). NCBI lineage: Eukaryota > Metazoa > Chordata > Mammalia > Sirenia > Dugongidae > Dugong > Dugong dugon. Next base: position 138,690,550 of record CM057467.1, on the reverse strand, counting down.
AGACACCCTTCCTTCGTCTGCCAGCGGCTGGTGAAACATTGAGGGCTTCCCAGTAGGAGACAGGAACTGAACAAGAACAAGGACGCCTGCTTTTACCATTACCGTTGAGCGCGGGTCTGGAAATCATGGACAATGCAAAAGATGTTGAACGGAAACAAGATGTATAACTTCTGGAAAAAAGGAGACCAAAGCACGGCATTCCTAGAAGCCCCAAGAGAGTCAACGGAAAAGCTTTCAGAATGAATGAGAGAATTCAGGAAAGCAGCCAGTCGCAAAATACATATTTCAAATCATTTTTAAAAAATTATTTTCTAGCAACTACCAATGAGAAGATAAAGTAGATTTCTGTTCTTTTTTTTTTTTTAAGTATTCTCACTAAAAACAAAGAGCCTAAAAATACTTAGCAATAACCCTCTTAAGAAACGTTTGGGGCCTGTATGAAGAAAATTACAAACTTTAATGAGAAATAGAGAAACAAGATTGGAAAGAAAAAAAAAATGGAAAAACACACCACATTCCTGGATTGTTTGGGGGGTGAGAGGTGGGCCAGGAATGGGGAGCGTACTAGTTAAAATGATGCCAAAATTCTTTAGAAGAAGAAATAAGCAGGAATGGCCACAAAAATTGTTAACATTAAAAGGAACTTTCAGAAATGAAGGTAACGATAATGTGTGTTGAGTACTCCCTCTGGGCCAGCGTTCATGCCCAGCAGCTCTCCGCTTCGCCTGTCATAATCCTCACGGCAGCCCTGGAGGGGATAGATACTCTCATTTCCATTGTCCAGAGCAGCAAGCTGAAGCCCAGAGTGGGCCAAGTGAAGTCCCAAGGTCACACAGCTGCTAAGCAGTGGACTCAACCACTAACCATAACTCATAACCCCCACACCCTCCATTTCTGTAGATTGCAAAATATGTTCTTGTTCTACAATATTTATCAGCACGATACCACGTACGTGTAAGAATCTGAGAGCAACACAGCCAACGCAAGGGGGATGGGATGTTTAACAAAAGAGGTTGAGAAAATCAGATATGTATTTGAGAGGGAAAAAAAAAAAGGCAATGAGATTTTCATTTCATACCAAACAACAAAATATATTTCAGGAGGTTCCTGGATGATGCAAATGGTTTATGTTTGACTATTAACCAAATGTGGAAATTATCGAACAGTATCATTAACATCATACACAAGTAAAATTTTGTTGAAGATCATTCAAAAGTGGCTGCAGCAGTACATTGACAGGGAACTGCCAGAGATTCAAGCTGGATTCAGAAGAGGACGTGGAACCAGGGATAGCATTGTTGATGTCAGATGGATCTTGGCTGAAAGCAGAGAATACCAGTTTTTACTGGTGTTTTATTGACTATGCATAGGCATTTGACTGTGTGGATCATAACAAACTATGGATAACATTTTGAAGAATGGGAATTCCAGAACACTTAACTGTGCTCATTGAGGAACCTGTACTTAGACCAAGAGGCAGTTGTTCGAACAGAACAAGGGGATAATGGGTGGTTTAAAGTCAGGAAAGGTGTGTGTCAGGGTTATATTCTTTCACCATACTTATTCAATCTGTATGCCAAGCAAATAATCCGAGAAGCTGGACTGTATGAGGAAGACCCAGGCATCAGGATTGGAGGAAGACTCATTAACAACCTGAGATATGCAGATGACACAACCTTGCTTGCTGAAAGTGAAGAGGACTTGAAGCACTTACTGATGAAGATAAAAAACTACAGCCTTCAGTATGGATTATGCCTCAACATAAAGAAAATAAAAATTCTCACAACTGGACCCATAAGCAACATGACAATAAACAGAGGAAAGATTGAAGTCGTCAAGGATTTCATTTTACTTGGATCCACAATCAACACCCACGGAAGCAGCAGTCAAGAAATCAAACTCCATATTGCATTGGGCAAATCTGCCAGGAAAGACCTCTTTGAAGTGTTGAAAAGCAAAGATATCACCTTGAAAACTAAGGTGTGCCTGACCCAAGCCATGGTGCTTTCAATAGCCTCATGTGCACGTGAAAGCTGGACAGTGAATAAGGAAGAGCGAAGAAGAATTAACCCCTTGGAATTGTGGTGTTGGTGAAGAATACTGAATATACCATAGACTGCCAAAAGAACGAACAAATCTGTCTTGGAAAAAGTACAACCAGAAAGCTCCTTAGAAGCGAGGATGATGAGACTTTATGTTTTACATACTTTGGACGTTTTATCTGGAGGGATCAGTCTGGAGAAGGACGTCCTGCTCGGTAAAGTAGAGGGTCATCGAAAAAGAGGAAGACCCTCAACAAGATGGACTGACACAGTGGCTGCAACAATGGGCTCAAGCATAACAATGTGAGGATGGCGCAGGACCGGGCAGAAAAGCAAAGATGTCACGTTGAGGACTAAGGTGCACCAGACCCAAGTCATGGTGTTTTCAGTTGCTTCATATGAATATGATAGCTGGACAATGAATTAGGAAGACTGAAGAAGAATCGATGCCTTTGAATTATGATGTTTTGGCAAAGAATATTGAATACCGTGGACTGCCAGAAGAATGAACAAATCTGTCTTGGAAGAAGTACAGCCAGATTGCTCCATAGAAACAAGGATGGCAAGACTTCGTCTTACGTGAGACTTCATCTAACGTACTTTGGACATGTTATCAGGAGGGACCAGTTCCTGGAAAAGGACATCATGCTTAGTAAAGTCAGCAAAAAAGAGGAAGGCCCTCAATGAGATGGATTGACACAGTGGCTGCAACAATGGGCTGAAACATAGCAATGATTATGAGGATGGTACAGGACCACACAGTGTTTCGTTCTGTTGTACACAGGGTTGCTATGAGTTGGAACCAACTCGACAGCACCGAACAACAACAACAACAACAACAGTTATGTGAAACTCCTGGTGGCCCCTTGTGTTTCAGAGTCAAACTGTGCTCCATAGGGTTTTCTGTGGCTGTAATCCTTATGGAAGCAGATTGCCAGGCCTTTCTTCCGAGGCACTGCTGGGTGGGTTCGAACTGCCAACCTTTAGGTTAGTTGTTGCTGTTGTTGTTCGGTGCTGTCGAGTTGGTTCCAACTCATAGCAACCCTGTGTACAACAGAACGAAACACTGTGTGGTCCTGTACCATCCTCATAATCATTGCTATGTTTCAGCCCATTGTTGCAGCCACTGTGTCAATCCATCTCATTGAGGGCCTTCCTCTTTTTTGCTGACTTTACTAAGCATGATGTCCTTTTCCAGGAACTGGTCCCTCCTGATAACACGTCCAAAGTACGTTAGATGAAGTCTCACGTAAGACGAAGTCTTGCCATCCTTGTTTCTATGGAGCAATCTGGCTGTACTTCTTCCAAGACAGATTTGTTCATTCTTCTGGCAGTCCATGGTATTCAATATTCTTTGCCAAAACATCATAATTCAAAGGCATCGATTCTTCTTCAGTCTTCCTAATTCATTGTCCAGCTATCATATTCATATGAAGCAACTGAAAACACCATGACTTGGGTCTGGTGCACCTTAGTCCTCAACATGACATCTTTGCTTTTCAACACTTTAAAGAGATCATTTGCAGCAGATCTGCCCAATGCAAAAATCTTTTGATTTCCTGACTGCTTTTTCCATGGGTGTTGACTGTGGCTCCAAGTAAAATGAAATCTTGACAACTTCAATCTTTTCTCTGTTTATCAGGATGTTGCTTATTGGTCCAATTGTTAAGATTTTTGTTTTCTTTATGTTGAAGTGTAATCCATACTGAAGGCTGTGGTCTTTGATCTTCGTCAGTAAGTGCTTCAAGTCCTCATTGATTTCAGCAAGCAAGGCTGTGTCATCTGCATATCTCAGGTTGTTAATGAGTCTTCCTCCAATCCTAATGCCCGTTCTTCTTCATATAGTCCAGCTTCTCGGATTATTTGCTCAGCATACAGACTGAATGGGTATGGTGAAAAGATACAACCCTGACACACACCTTTTCTGATTTTAAACCACAGAGTAACCCCTTGTTCTGTTTGAACGACTGCCTCTTGATCTATGTACAGTTTCCTCATGAGCACAATTAAGTGTTCTGGAATTCCCATTCTTTGCAATGTTATACATAATTTGTTACGGTCCACACAGTCGAACGCCTTTGCGTAGTCAATAAAACACAGGTAAACATCTTTCTGGTATTCTCTGCTTTCAGCCAAGATCCATTTGACATCAGCAATGATATGCCTCGTTCCATGTCCTGTTCTGAATCTGGCCTGAATCTCTGGCAGTTCCCTGTCAATGTACTGCTACAACCACTTCTGAATTACCTTCAGCAAAGTTTTACTTGAGTGTGATATTAATGATACCGTTTGATAATTTCTGCATTCTATTGGATCACCTTTCTTTGAAATGGGCATAAATATGGATCTCTTCAAGTCAGTTGGCCAGGTAGCTGTCTTTCAAATTTCTTGACATTAGATGCCAGCACTTTGAGCCCTGCATTCGTGTGCTGAAATATCTCAGTTGGTATTCCATCAGTTTCTGAAGCCTTGTTTTTTGCCAATGCTTTCAGTGCAGTTTGGACTTCTTCCATTAGTACCATTGGTTCTTGATCATATACTGCCTCCTGAAATGGTTGAAAGTTGACCAAATCTCTTTGATACAGTAACTCTGTGTATTCCCTCCATCTTCTTTTGATGCTGCCTGTGTCATTCAATATTTTGCCCATAGAATCCTTCAATATTGCAACTCAAGGCAAGAAATTTTTCTTCAGTTCTTTCAGCTTGAGAAATGCTGAGAAAAAACACATTAAAAATAGAACTAGAAAGAAGTTTAGGTACATGTTTATCTGCTTTCATGCTGGGAACAATTTTCTAAGCTTAAACACAATAGTAGAATCACAGAGGAAAAGGAAAAGCTAGTGAATGTCACTCCTTAAAAATTACAATTTCTGTATATCATAACTGTCCATCAAAACTGAAAGGCAGACTTCCTCTTCTGGCCAAGATGAAGTAACAGGTACCAGATTTATCCTCCTTCCTGAAACAATAAAAAAGAAAAAACAGACAAAAATACATAAATACATGAAACAATGGTTTTTCAAGATGCCGGACATCGATCAACCAACGGCAGTGGTAGTAACAGATGGAACACAATCGAGTTGAACCCTATGACCGTCCATCTCATTGCCTGGAGGGTGTTCCCAGGCTGTGCGTGGGAAGGGGGAACCCAACTGACTCCCTGAGTTGAGAAGACAGAGCGGAGGGTTTGCTTCTGAAACGTCACAGACATGAATACCCTGTGGAGCACAGCTCTACTCTGCACACACGGGGTCACCATGAGTCAAAGTCAACTCATTGGCAACTGGTTGGTGGAAGTAGAGAACATGCGATTCAGACAAGGGATGTCCCCTGGGAGGGAAGGGCATTCTATTGAGAAGCGGCAACACTGGCACTGAACATAGGCAGTGGGAGACCAAGGCAGCTGGGGTTCACAGGACAGAGGATCAGAGAGGAGAGAGCTGCAAAGAGAGAGCCTTGGAGAGCTGCAGGGTTAGGGTCAGGGCACAGATCAGCACGTGCGTGTGAGGAGAGTACTTGATGGAGCCAGGGAAATAACGACCCCCATAGGACTAGAGGGACAGTCCTGACGCTCACCAGGGCTGGGAACAGTGCCCATTCCCACCAGCCAGCTGGGAAAGCTCGTAATTCACGGGCACTGGGTGGGGTGCTCAGGAAGGTCCTGCCTCAGTTGTTGGAGTAATTAGCCCCAGACTGAATGCTGTTCCAGACCCACCTTACAAATCATAAAGGCAGGATCTGAAAGGGGAAGACCATTTCCAAGTAACTAAATGATATCCCAGAACAAAGCTCAACAATGTTTATAGAAATACAAAAACATCCAGCACCTACCAAGGTAAAATATCACAATGTCTAGCAATCAATCAAAAATTATCAGGCAGGCAAAGGAGCAGTAAAACATGACCCAAGGTAAGGAGCAAAATTAATCAATTGAAACCAACTGCGATAAGTCAAAGCTGTACACTGCCTACATCAAAACTTAACAAATTTTATGCTTTAAACAAGTGCAGTTTATTATGTGTCAATTATACCCCCAATAAAGCTGTTTTAAAATATTAAAAGGCAAATGAGAAACTGCAAAAATATTCTGAGTCAAATTTGACAGACAAGGGAGTAATATAATTAGTATATTAAGGAAAGCATTAACATCCTAATAGGAAAAAAATGAGCAAAAGACATAAACAGACAATTCACAGAATAAGAAATACAAGTGGCCAAAAAGTGCACAAAGAAGTGTAAGCATTTGTAACCAAATAAATAAAATGTAAAAATTGAGATTATGTTTTACCCACCAAATTTGCTACCGTGAATGATAATAGTTACAAATCAGTCTTAGAAGAAATACAAGCAGAATGCTCCTTAGAAGAGAGAATGTAGAGACTTTAAACACGTCATCGGGAAAAACCAATTGCTAGAAAAGGACATCATGGCTGATAAAGTAGAGGGTCAGTGAAAACAAGGGAAATGCTCCATGAGATGGACTGACACAATAGTCACAGCAACAGACTCAGACATACCAGCGATCGTGAGGATGGCAACGGACCGGGCAACATTGCGAGTTGGGTTACACGTAAGATCACGATGAGTCAGAGCTGACTCAAAGGTAATTAACAATAATAATAATAGCGGTAACAACCATTTCTTTTATGGAGTGTCTCCTATGTCCCAGATCCCGGCTAGGGATGGACAGGCCTCACCCCTGACAACCAGGGGTCCAGAGGAGAAAGTGGACAATGGTGGCAAGGGGGTGCAAGAGGCCTACTGGGGAAGAAGGCCACCAAGACTTCAATGTCATACGTGCCCTGCAGCACTCTCCTGCCCTGCTGGCCAGGCAGTGGACAGCAAATCCACCAGCAGCAGGTCCAGGCACTTCAGAGCTGTTTTGCAGGCCAGGTGATCGCGATGCCAGGGGCGTGGCTTACTCAGAGCCCCAGAGCAGGTGAGGCTTCCGAGCCGGGGGTGTGGGGGTGTGGGGAAGGGGGTGTCTGCTGGCCCAGGGGAGCACTGGGCACAGGTGAGCAGCCCCCTCCCCCAGTCTCTGTCCCAGCCTGTGTGTCTGCCCTCTCCTGACAAAGCCACACACTCATTCACGAAGGGGAACACTCCCACTGCTACCAGTGTCCTGGGACTGCTGGGACAAGGCACACAAACTGGGGGGCTCATTCTCTCTCTCTCTCTCTCTCTCTCTCTCTCTCGCTCTCTCTCTCTCTCTCTCTCTCTCTCTCTCTCTCTCGCTCTCTCTCTCTCTCTCTCTCTCTCTCTCTCTCTCTCTCTCTCTCTCTCTCTCTCTCTCTCTCTCTCTCGGTTCTGGAGGCTGGGTGTCCAAATTCTGGGTCTCAGCGGGACCCTGCTCTCTAGGGGAAGCTCCTTCCTTGCCTCTTCCAGCTTCCGGTGGCCCCAGGCACTCCTTGGCTTGTGGCTGCGTCCCTCCTGTCTCTGCCCGTCTCCCCATGTGCCCCTGTGTCACTTCTCTTCCTTAATAAGGATGTCACTTGTATAGAATTAGGACCCATCCTACCCCAGTACAGCCTTATGAGAACTGCAAACATTTTCCAAGACCCTGTTTCCACGCAAGGTCACATTCACAGGGACAAGGGTTAGGACTTTAACATGTCTTTTGGGGGACAAATTCAATCCAGAGAGGCTCAGGGTGGACTGCTGCTTTGGATCACACGGACCTGGGTTGGAACTGGGCCCTGCTGATTGGCCTGCTTCCTGGAGGAGCCCCCTGGCCCAAGGCCCCAACATCCCTGCCTCCTTCTAGAATACTCGGGTTCTTTATAGCCTTGCAATGGGTTTTCAAGCAAGTGTGTGTACGCAAACCAGACAGGAAGCACCGAGGGCCTTCACCTTTGTTGTTATCAAGACCCGCACCTTCACCCACACACCGCTGGCTACCTTAGGCGGCCAGCATACAGTTCTGCTTGCTTCTGTCGTCAGGAGAAGAATACAGTGGCAACGCAGGGCCAGGGGCGACTCTAGCTACTTTTACAGAGCAGTTCCAAATCAGGGGCAACAACCAGGAAAGATAAAGCAGAAAGAAGGCATCTTCCCTGTCACCCACACCCTGCAGCTCCCACTCGCCCTCTCTCCTCCCCACCAGCCCCTTTAGCTGCCTGGGGCACAGGACCCCAGTGGTTGCTGGGGCTGGCCTGCGGGCATCTCTGCCCAGCACCTGCTCCTCAGCCCTCAGGGCTCACCCCAGCACCTCAGCCCACCGCTCAGGACCTCAGGGAGACCTCACTCCTGGCAGAAAAGCTGGGGAGGGGAGGGGGCTCCTGCTCCAGCCACACTGGTCTCCTCCCCCTGGGCAGGCAGCAGCATGCTGGCCTCAGGGCCCTTGCAGGTGCTGCCAGGTGGCAGGAAATGCTCTTTTCTCAGTGTCCTTGAAAACTCCTTACTGCCCTGTCCTGTCACCCTCGAGGGATTTCTTCTTTTTTATCTTTTCGCTGTGTGCATCTCTGCTGGCACCCAATATATTTTACTTGTTTGTGTGGGTCTGGCCAGCTCCCCCGCAGGCCTTGATGTTATCTGCTTGGTTCTTTGTGCATTGCTGTTTTCCGAACACCAAGAATCCCTCTAGGCGCATAGCGATGCCCAGAAAGTATCTGCAAAATGAGTGAATGCATGCGGGCAGGCAGGGAGGGCAGGCGCCGGGGGGGACCTTCTCCTGCCCCTGAACCACAGAGAATCTGTCCTGGCTCCGGGTCCCCCAGAGCTTGAGCTGGCCTCCTGCATTACCTGCTTCCCCCTTCAGCCTGAAGGCACTTTCCCAGATGTGGGCTGATCATGCCCCTCCTGTGAAAGCCCTCCAGGGCTCCCTGCTCTCTGGAAAACACCCGGCTCACCAGCAGGACCAGCTCGGCAGGGAAGCTGCCCTTGCAGGAGGCCTGCAGCCCAGCCCCTCCTTTCTCGTTGGCCCAGGGGCAGAGGTGGGGTGGGGCGGGCACCCCAGCAGCAGCCCTGTGCAGGCGCTTGGTAGGGCCCCAGGTAGGTGACCAGATCTAGCAAATAGAAATGGATGTAAAAATTAAAAAGTACAATCCAAATACTCATAGAACATCCTTCAGCTAAAAGAAATGATTCATTGTATATCCAAAATTCCGATTTAACTGGGCGTCCTGGGTGGCTGGGCCTGGGCCCTCAGGAAACAGGCAGGTGGCAGAGGCAGTGGGATTCCTGTCTGATGGAGAAGGGGGAGGGTGAAGGGCCCCAACTGGCTCCCACCACCTCGGAGCCACCATAGTCTCTCTGGTTAGGGGGCGGCCCCAGAAAGTGGGTGGAGAGCCAAGGAAGTGAGGGTGAGTGTGAGGGGTCTGCACCACCCCTGAGGCCCCCCACCCTGCCCCTCCCTCATCAAGAACCTCAGCACCTCTCCCCTTCCCTCCCCTCCCAGCGGCCCCCTGAACCCATCTTCGGCTACACTCTGAGGACATCCTGCCTTTGGATCAGAACATGGCCAAGAACAGAGTTAGCGCTTTATAAAAAGCAAGAGAACACCCCCTGAGCCGAGGCTGGAGCCCCATGCTCTCTGACCCCTCCTCCCCACCAGCCTGCTTCTGTCCCCAGCCCCAGCTCCACCTCATCTGCAGCTGCCACCCTCTAACCTGCGAGCTGGATGCCTTGTCCTGGACGCCCTCTTCTTCCCCCAGAGGACAGGCTGTCCCCCAGGGTCCCAGCTAACCCCTCTCCAGTGCCCAGCCTCAGTGTCTCCCTTCTCTGTAGCAGGGTCAAGGCGGCCCTGTGTTCAGCACCCCAATGCCCCAGGAACAACAGGCCCCCAAGGCCCTATCCCTCTCAGACCTGCACATCTAGGTCCCCGAGAAAGTCCTGTAGCCTAGCTTCCCCCTCCTGCAGGCTCCCTCTGTCCCCAGCACCAGGTCTTGCCTCCCGCTCTGGCCCCGTCAGGGCCCCCATGGCCCCCCCTCAGGTCTCTCCTCTGGCAGCTCCCCTGACGCCCCTTGCCTGGCCTCCCCCGGCTCTGGAGAGCAGAGAGGAACAAGCTAGTCTGATGGGGAGACCTGGGGTTGGGGGGGTGGGGTTCTGAACAGTGACCCAAAGGCCTCAGGCGGAGAGGCTTAGGAGTGGGGAGAAGCTTAGGAGTGGGGGACCTGCAGACAAGGACTGCGCCCCTGGTTTGGACAGGTCTGAGCTTAGAAGCCCTTTCCTGTAGCCAGTTGTCCCGAGAGCAGCTGGTATGGAAGAACAAGGCAGAGCAGGGTGAGGCCCAGTACTGAGCCCTAAGGAGAGAGGGTCCCTTTGGGTGAGAGCCGTGCCCAGGCTGGAGTGGTCTGGCCTGGAGAGGGGTGGGCGTCGAGTGGCTGGGGGGGGGGGAACGGAAGAGGAGTAGGGCGGGGGGCGGGGCACGGAAGACCGGTAGGGGGAGGGTGAGAGCAGGGCCGGCGAGCGGAGGGAACCGGGAAAAGGAAAACGGCTGAGACTAGGGCGGAAGGAGGGAAGGGCAGTCTCAGACCCTGGACAAGCTCTCCTCTCCCCATCTCCCCACCTCCACCCCCATTCCCTCCGCCAGCAGTTGGAAGGGCATAGCCACGCGTTGGGGGCAGCCCTAGGCATGGGCATCCAGGGGTGTGTGGGTCCCAGGGGTGCAGAGTGGGGTATGCAGGCCCCGGGGGTGCGGAGTGGGGTGTGCAAATCGTGGACGGGTAGAGGGGGAACTCGAGAGATGGGTGAGACGTGCCGGGGTACGGATCAGTGCCCCAGTGGCGTGCGGAAACCGGCAGGACGGCGGCCTGGCTGTGCGGAGTGGGCGAGGCTGCCACAAGGGCGTGGACATGGCTAGCGCGGGTGGGCGTGGCCGGTGCGGTGCGGGGTGGGCGTGGCTAGTGAGGGTGGGCGTGGCCGGTGCGGGATCCTGCGGACGGGCCTTGTGGAGTGAGGCCAGCAGTGCGGCGTCTTCGTGGGTGGACGGGCTCTGGGGCGGGGCCGAGAGTGCGGACAGCGCGTGGGCGTGGCCAGGCCGTGCGGGAGAGGCCAGCAGGGCGGTGCCTGCGGGGCGTGGGCGGCCGTGCGGGGCGTGCGGGGCGCGGCGCGCGGCCTCCGGGAGCGAGGGGGCGCTGTGCCAGCGGACCGGCCGGGCGCCGCTCCTTCCGCCCGCGAGACCGGAAGCGGCCGCCATGGCGCGGAACGTGCTGTGAGTAGAGGCCCCCGCCCGCACGGCCGCTGGGCCCGCCTCGCGCCCCCTCCCCGCCCCGCCCCGAGGCGCCCCTGCAGCGGCACAAGCACGCGCACAGCGGGGGTGCCCCGGCGAGGGGCGGGCCCGACCCCCAGCGGGAGGACCTCGGGGGACCCCGGCCCTGGCAGGGGAGCCCACCGGCCCAGCACTGGGACTGGGGGCAGGAGAGGCGGTCCCCAGTCCCCTAAGCCGCAGGGAGTGCCGCGCCTCGAGGGGACAGGCGAAGGGCTGTGGGGGTGGGCCCAGGGCACGTGGGAAGGTGGGGCTCCGGAAGCCGGGCGGCCAACAGGAGGGCTGGGCCCAGGCTAAGGCTTGAAGGACGACAGGCCATGGGGCCGATCCGAGGAGAGAAAGGCATGTTTCAAGCAGCTGGAAGGGCCTGAGCAAGTGTGGGGGCAGGAAGGACGCACTCACCTGGGGCACCTCAAGGAGGTGGGGGGGTCCCGCCCGCGAGGAGGGGCGCAGGATGCGGCCTGGACTGGGCAGCACCGTGGTGTTTAACCTACAGCAGCGGTTCTCAACCCACGATTCTGCCCCCAGGGGACACGTGCCAGTGTCTGCAGAAACTTGGTTTTTGCACTGGGGTCGTGGTGCTACTGAACACCACACACGAACAGGGGGACCCCTACTCTAAAGACTCCCCCCAGTGTCAGCAGTCCTGCCGAGGCGGTGAGGCCTGGTTGGAGGAACTAGAGCTAGATTCCACTGGAAGAGGGGAGTGGAGAGCCACTCTAGTTTCTAGGAGACTCTTGAGATTTGACCCCAGCTCAGCCCTGGGTCCCCGCCCTGACATTGCCTGCCTCAGGCGATACCAGGAGGGTCCTGGAGAACAAGAGCTCCCTGAGGGCAGGGCCCTGTCTCCTTTACGTCTGTTTTGGAATTTAGACGGGACACTTAGGGTTCCTGGGTGAATGAATGACAATAAATGAGTGAATGAATGTTGGCGGCTGGGTAGGTTTTGGGGGCCAGTGCTATGTTTTTAGACGTGCTGCGTGGATGCATCCATGGGGGGGCACCCAGTGGGTAGTTGGAATGTGGCGTGTGGGCAGTGCAGACTTGGGGGCCCCTTGCACAGAGCTGAGGGGGAGCAGGGCCAGGGAGAGGGCTGCCAGGGGAGGTGAAGGTGTACAGACCATGGGGCCTCCCTCTGCAAACATTCGTGCGGTGCTGGGGGCTGGGTGGGGATTGAAGCTTAACTGGGATCAAGGCAAGCTCTGCCTCTAGGACCGAAACTTCTCGAGCTGAGGGCCCGCCTTAGTGAGGCATGGAGAGCAGGGGCCTGGGAGGGCGGCTATGGAAGGTGGGAGAGGAAGCGGGGCGGAGGTGTGGCCGTGACCCCCCCCCCCACCATGTGCACCAGAGCAGCTTTGGAGGGGCTGATGGGACTTGCTCAGGGGTGGAATGCGGGTGGGGTGGGGGTGAGTCACTGGTGGGGCCTGGGGAGCTAGGGCCGCTGGCGAGGAGCCAGAGTCTGTTAGGAGGGAGGAAAAGCTAAGAGTTCCACTCGAGATAAGTGAAGTTGGAGGTGCTTATGGAATACCCAAGGGGCAGCTGAGGCCAAGGGGATGGGTGAAACCTTGGGCAAGGTGGTGGGTGGGTCCGTGGAGACAGGGTAAGGTGTGCTGGGGGCTCCCCTGAGGAGAGGGAGAGGGGCCGGCTCCACCAGCTGGGACAGTGTGTTACAGACCCAAGAGAGGGGATGCAGGAGGATCAGCAGTGTGGGTCAGTTCAGAGCCAGGATTGGGACCTGAGGGTCCGTGTGGGCGTGAGGACATGGGAGGGATGGACCCGGCTCCAGCCCCTCCTGGCCAGCTGGCGCCGCACACCCCTCAAACTGGACCTTTCTCGTCAGCCCCTTTAGACCCCTAGCCAAGTGTGTCTCTCAGGCCCCGAACACAGGATCCAGAGACATGGGGGCTTCCCCACCCGTGTCCACAGTTCCCAAGTGTCCCCCAGCTCCGTCTGCCCACTGCAGTGCCGCAGTCGGTCACCAGGGAGCAGGCCTGAGTCCCAGATGGCCACCTTCCCTTGGGCCTGAACCACCGCCACCCCGGTAAAACAAGTCAGGCCTGGTTCCCACTGGACACTCCACCCTCAGAACCAGGCGTCCCTCCCCCTCGGAGCGTGGACTGGGGCCCCAAGCCAATGGGGCCTGTGCCCAGCAGGGGCCCTGCTGGTTGGGGGTGGGCAGTGTTCTGAGTGTTCACGCACACCACTCTCCACAGGTACCCGCTATACCAGCTGGGCGGCCCCCAGCTGCGTGTGTTCCGCACCAACTTCTTCATCCAGCTGGTGCGGCCTGGCATGGCGCAGCCCGAGGACACCGTGCAGTTCCGGATCCCCCTGGAGTGAGACACAGTGCCCAAGCAGGGGATGGGGAGGGGGCATGGCATTGCATAACCCGGCCCACAGGGTGGGTTCCCCAGCTGAGAGCCCGCCAGGCGCCTGCTCGACAGATCCTGATGGGGTGCGGCCTTGTAGTACCTTGGGGGTGCCTGGCACACAGCCCTGCTCTCCCTCCACCTGGGGGCTCCCAGTGAATGACTGATGTGGCAGATTGTTCCCCCCTCCAGTGTTCTGGCCGGTTCTCTCACCATATCCCAGCCAGGCTCCTGGAGGCTGGGAGAACAAGGAGCCTTTCCAATGTGTCAGACTCTGACCATGTCCACAGCTGCCAAGCTCCTTACAGTCCACCGGGGCCGGCACTGTGTGGCTGGAAGGGGCGCCACCGTCCTCCTGTGACCCCGCATCAGGAGCTTCAGCGTTTGCCTATAAATGGAGGGTCGGTGTCCTGCGGCCTTCAAGGGCAAGGGCAGACAAGGCCTGGGGCCTGAGGCTTCCTGACTGTGGTCCCAGTGGGGAGGAATATGGCTTGCCCGTTTGTCCTAGGCAGCTATTCCTGGTGCCCTGCCTCACGGCAGTGCCACCCACTGGGTCAACCCTGGTGGGAGCCGGCTCTCAGGAGGTGGCTGGAGGCGGGGAGGTGGACAACAGCTGGGCCCTGGTGACCAGCGTGGTCACTGAGGTGCCCCTGTGGTTGGAAGGGGAGGGACACCTGGCCCAGCCTGGCCTTACTCCGTGTGTGGGTGGGGTGCCCTGCCCCATGGTCCGCAGCCCACCACCCCTCACCCTGTGTTAGACTCCTGTTTCCTTCACACCAGGATGACCAGGGTGGACCTCAGGAACTACCTAGAGAGAATCTACCAGGTGCCTGTGGCAGCCGTGCGGACGCGGGTGCAGCACGGTGAGTGTGGGCTGCTGGGCTCTGCGCCGTTGTGCCCTCCACGCGGCCCTGCAGTGCGCGCAGGAGGAAACAGGCACCGGGTGGAGGTCACCCGCCCAGGGTCACACTGACGTGGTGGCAGAGCCAGCACAGGGGCTCAGGGAGGGTGGTCCCCCAGTCTGCTCTGAGCGCTAGCTCTGCCCCGGCACCCCAGCCAGTCCCTGTGGCACCCTAGGCCCCCAGGTCCCCCACCACCCTGTGACCTGTCAGCTCCCCAGGCTGCCCCTGCAGCCCCAAGTGCCCCTTGGCCTCCAGTCCTGGCAGCCTGTCACCTCCTCTGACTCAGAGACAGGGCCGCTCCTGCTGACCTGCGTCCCCCTGGGCTGTGACCCTGCTCTCAGGCACTGGGGGTCCCTGTCCTGATTTACTCGGGGCATCTGCAGTTTTGAGGGAGAGCAACGAGATTTGTCCAGGGCTGTGCCCGAGGACACAGCTCGGTGTCTGTAGCAGTTCCTGTCTTGGCCCGGGGGCCCGCCGTTTGCTGGACGTTGACAAGTGATTACACGTCAGCCCCTTTTTTCTAGAAGGGGGCTCCCAGCTCCATTGCGCTTAGAGCAGAGAGTCATCTTTTCTACCCCTCTGCCACCCCCAGGTTCCGGCAGGAGGCGGGACCACAGACAGGTGAGGGTGAAAAAACCAGATTACAAGGTGGCCTACGTGCAGTTGGTGAGTACTGCTGGGCGCTGGAGGGAGGGGGTGCGGGATGAGTATTGCTGGGCGCTGAAGGGAGGGGGGAGGGGGTGCGGGATGAGTACTGCTGGGCGCTGGAGGTCTCGGGGGGGTGGGGGGTGAGTACTACTGGGCGCTGGAGGCCTGGGGGGAGGGGGTGCGGGATGAGTACTGCTGGGTGCTAGAGGCCTGAGGGGGTGCGGGGTGAGTACTGCTGAGCGCTGGAGGCCCCGGGGGGGTGGGGGGTGAGTACTGTGGAGTGCTGGAGGCCTTGGGGGGAGGTGTGGGGTGAGTACTGCTGAGCGCTGGAGGCGGGGGCGGGGCAGGGGTGAGTACTGTGGAGTGCTGGAGGCCTTGGGGGGAGGTGTGAGGTGAGTACTGCTGAGCGCTGGAGGCCGGGGCGGGGCAGGGGTGAGTACTGTGGAGCGCTGGAGGCCTGGGGTGGGTGGGGTGAGTATTCTAGAGTCCTGGAGGCCTTGGGGTGGGTGGGGTGAGTATTCTAGAGTCCTGGAGGCCTTGGTGGGCAGGGTGAGTACTGCTTAGCGCTGAAGGCCTGGTGGTGGGGGCAGGGGTGAGTACTGCTGAGCGCTGGAGGCGGCGGGGGGGGGGGGGGGCGGTGAGTACTGCCGAGCACTGGAGGCCTGGGGACTGGCGGGGCAGGGGCCTTGAGCGCAGCCTGAGCAAGCCGTGCTGGGACCGGAGGCCTGTGGACACAGCCCATGGCAGCCGGGCGTTCTGTGGCACTGCTGCAGGCAGAGGGGCTTCAGCCCCCAGGGTGCAGGCTGTACCACACAGGTGGCCCTGCCATTCGGACCTGTCTCGGGGGGCCCCCGGCGAGTGGCCAGTGCGATGCTGCTGGGAGCAAAGGGTGCAGGCTAGAGGCTGGGGCTCAGCGCTCAGCCCCATCTGGCCTGTCCCAGGGTCACAGCCCCCACCCCTAGAGTGGACCCTGGACCCTCAGCTGGTGTGGGTTCAGCACCTCCCGCTGAGTGGACCCTATACTCTGGTCCAGGCACGGGCTGGGTCACCTCCTGCCGGGTGGTCCGGGTGTCCATACTCTGGGTGCCCTGTCTGTGAGCACACTGCGGGCGTGGGAGCGGCTCTCTGGAGTGGCCTGGCTGCCGAGAGAAGGCCTAACGTACCACACACAGGCCTTTGTCAAAGCCCGGAGTGGCCGTGGGCAAGATGAGGTCGCCAAGCCTGTGTCAGCTTCTGCACTTTGAGTACAAGGGGAGTCGAGACGCCTGACACCCCCTCGACCCTTCTTAAACGTGCTGAGGACCAGGACGCCCAGCGCACAGTAGTGGCGGAAGACCTTTGCCTCGGGATCCCCTGGTGTGCACAGCCCCGGAGGGGATCGCTGTGGGGGGCACCGGCCCTGACCGCTAGATGGCAGTAGCGCTATTGGGAAGACACCTTATAGCCCAGGGGCTGATTCTGGGAGTGAGAAGGCTGTTTGTGGAAAGGCTGGCGGGAATGGCTCCTTCTCTGAAAAACAGTCACATTTGTTGTTCTAAACAGGGGCCCCCTAATTATTTGGCCTAATATTTGCTGTGCATAAAACCAGCCAATCCGGGCAGTGTGCGCGGCCATTGGCCTTATAAAGGCCTGTGTGTCCTGGCGTGAAATTGGCCACCATCTGTCCCCGGCGTGGCATGCGGGTTGACGTCCATGTGTCGGCATCCGCCACCAGCCACTTCAGGAGGCGGGCTACAGTTACAAGTGGCTTTTGAGTCATCTGAGCCCCTGCATTTTTCTTGGGGCCCCACCTCAGCCGTGAAAGCTGACCTGAGCGGGCCCAGACCGGGTGTCTGCAGCTGCCGCTGTGAAATCGGGGCCGCGAGAGACGTGGCACAGCAACTGGGCGCAGCCGTGTCCCGCGCTGGCCTCGCAGTTCCAGAATTAACATTTGTAACATGCCCCCCACCCCCACCCCGCCTTTGAACCGCCCTGGAGCTGCCAGGACATTCAGTCTCGTCCCCGCGCAGTCCCCTGTCCCACTTCAAACGGGACCTTGGACTTGGAGGCCCCTCTCGGCCACCCGTCCATGAAGTGCTTCCTCCCAGGGCTGGTGCTGGGCCCCCCAACTGGGCTTCTAATAACAGAGCAAATTGTAACACGCGCAGGGGCCATCAGAAACACAAATTAAATTATCGGATTTATTTTGAGCTGGCTGCTGCGGAGAGGCGCACGCCCATGCCCCGGGAGTCCCACATGTTTCCTCTGACGGCCTGAGTCCTCTGCACTCTCGAAAGCACCGCAACTACCCAAATAACAAAGGGGCTTTGACCCCCGGCCACGGGCCACCCGCAGCAGCCAGGTTGACACAGAACCACGTTTTAACGACGGTGGGGCGGGCGACAGCAAGTCCGAGAACGGGCTGCAGTGGGCAGGTGGCGGCGGACAGTCCAGGGTGCAGACAAAAGCCGGAAAGGCCGATGCAGGCAACTTGGAAGCTGGGAGTGTTTCTGACTTTTTATGGGGATGTTTTTCCCCTTTCCTGTTGTGTTCCACCGACCAGCCTGCTCCTCTCCTTGGAGGACGAGGTTGGCATCTCTTCCAAAGTCAAAGGTTACTCTCGCTAGAAAGGGGACATGCTGCGAGCCTGTGGGTGCCTGTCGCCTGGACCCCACAAGTGGCTTTTGTCTGTAGTGAGAACCTGGAGCTTCTCCCTCAGGCCCCTTCCACGTTCCCCGCAAGCCGTTGTAAACCACCACCTTCATATTCATACTTCAGAATGTCATCGGGGCTCCCCCTGCCTCGGCCGACGGACAGAGCCACCTCGCTGTGTTAAACACAAATCCCCCCTCTGGGCAGTCACCCTTGCATGTAAACTGCTATCCTTTGGTATTTCAGAAAAGACGGAAAAGAGTCCCTGCGCTGTGTAAACCGATCTGCGCCAGCAGCTACCACGCGTACAGGCGCCGCCTTTCATGGCCCAGCCTCGCGCTCCGTGCCATGTGAGCGGCATTTACAAACCACCGTCCCGTCCCGGGCTGTTTCACATCAGACTTGGCCGCCCGCCCACAGCCACATTGCTCCACAGACGGGGGTCTCTGAGAGCTGGCCGCACAGTCCCGATCTGACTTATTAAAACTTTCCAGGTCTGGGCAGCCCCTCTGGTCTGCTCTACCTGTGCAGAAGTGTGAGGACCGAGAGGGTGGCCGGCTTGTCTCTGCGCTGTTTCCTCCCTGCCCTTGCTCCAAATCTCCGGAGCGGCTGACTCATATTTCCAGATGGAAAAGGCAACTCGGGTCTGTAGGGCCCGAAAGAGCAGTGTCCCGCCGTGGGCCAGCAACCAGGCCGGCATCTTGACCCCTTGGGGTCAGGTTGGGACCAGGCCGGCCCGGGCATGTTCTGAACTGTCACTGGGGACGCGGGGCCAGTTAACATGCAGAGCCATCCCGGCTTGTGGGCTGATGAGGTGGGCGCTTTTTTGTCTGTTACGTGCATTTCTCTGAAGGCCCTGAGCTTAGGGGGACCTCTAAGGTGGTATGTGGGGTGGGGGCGGTGCCCACACTGCATTGGCATGCTCTCTGCGGGGTTTCCGCATGGTGGTCTGCGCATGGTGGTGGCTTTGGTGAGGCCACACCAGTGCCAAGGGTCTGATAGGGGAAGGCATTCCTGAGGGGGTGAGGGGCATGGTTTCCTGCCACCAGATAAGAGCCTGTCCCTGGCTGCTTGTTCTCCAGGCAGATACAGCCAGGATGCGGGCCTGCTGGCTGGGCCACCTGGCTGCAGAGATTTTATCACAGGCCGGTTGAGCAGGGTGCGTGCAGGGGAGGAGGCGCTGTGTGCCTGTCCTTGTCAGGGAGGGTGTGGCCGGCTCCCCCCCCCCCCGCCCCCACCAGCACCACCATGGGGCATTTCTGGAAGTTGGGGAGCAGGGTGCCAGCAGCCGCTCTCACGGGGACCCCCGTGTCCATGGCCGTCACCTGTCCCACCAGTCCCACTGTGTATCCCATCCCGTGTCTGTAGGCCCACGGACAGACCTTCAGGTTCCCCAACCTGTTTCCGGAGAAGGAGCAGGGCCCTGAGCGCAGTGCCCACCTGGACCTGCAGGACCAGCTTGTGGAGCAGCAGCGGCAGAGCAGCGACCCCCGACGCGGCAGCATCCCTGCCTGGTTCAGCCTGTGACCGGGACCCTGACTCACCTGGCACGTGGGTGGCCCCAATAAAAGTCCTGTTGGACAGAAAATGAGCCAGAGCTCTGTCTCCTGTTCCTGGGCACAGTGGTCTGCGGCCCAGCCACCGCCTCCCCCGTCGCAGTGCTGAGGCTGCATCTGCACGCCTGCCCAGGACCCTGCTGGCTCTCCCCTCGGCCTGATCCTGCTCAGGCCCGGCTGCTTCATGCCGCAGCGGGTGGGAGGGCGAGCGATCCATCTGATCAGGACAGGACAGCCACGTAATCCTTGGAGTGTAAGGGGGCTCAGAGGGCTGGGTGAGCCTCGAGGTGAAGCTGGAACCCACGAGAGGGCACGGGCTGGCCAGCAGGGATGCCAACCCTGGTCCTGCCCGCAGGGAACCCCCATTCTAGGTGGGGAGGTGGGGCAGGCCCCCAGAAAGCAGCTCCTGGGGTCCACGTGGAAAGGCTTGAGTCCAGGCAGGAGGCAGCCCGAGGGGCAGCATGGTGTCAGTGTGAAAGCCAGGGGCAGGGACAGGGGAGGACAACAGAGCAGGGCCAGATCTGCGGCCCCTGCATTGGGGGGGCAGCGCACAGAAGAGGTTGGGAGAATTTCCGTGGACAGCAGCCGTGGGGCTGCTTGAGGGGTAGACCGAGGCAACAGTGCAGGCCAGGCCTGGAGAGGTGCTGGGGCTGAGGGCAGAGGGGAGGGTGGTCAGGGAGAACCTCAAAATTGGGATGGTTTGGTAGATTTAGAAGGAGCGAGCAGAGAAGAAGGGGGATTGGAGGTCCATGGCCAGGGCTGGTCCCCTCCCTTGCTGTGACTAGTGTCTGTGTGTCCAGGTGCACCTTCCTCACTCAGCCTGGGCCGTCGCCTGCCCCCAGAGCCACCGAGTGCTGCCGGGAGACCCCGCTGGCCGCCTCCCAGCCCACCCCAGAAGCCAGGCCCAGTGGACGGCCGCGACCCCTTCCTGGGGCTCACCCTTGGCCGCTGGCCCAGCCAGGGAGCGCCCCTCACACAAGCCACCCACTGCTGGCCGCCCTCCTCCAGCTCCAGATGCTGAGTCAGCTTTCACGAGGAGGCTGGCGCTCCCCAGACACGGAGGTCTAAGCCTTCCTCCTGGGATCCCGGCGGGGTAGCCGGGGAGGGGAGACCCTGGGCTTCAGCGGCGGCTTGTCCTTGGTGAGCTCGACGAGCCCCGGCTGCTGCATCCTCCTTCTAACTAACCTTACTTGGTTTTTTGTTTGTTTTTTAAAATACACTTTATTTTTAGAGCAGCTTTAGGTTTACAGAAAAACTGCAGAGAAAGTGCAGAGTTCCCCCTCAGGCACACAGTTCCCAGATTATGGCATTCCTGGGATACATTTGTTACAACTGATGAACCAATATGGATACATGATTATTAACTAGAGTCCATAGTCCATGTGAGGGTTAACTCTGGTACACAGTCCTGTGGGTTTTGACAAGTGCGTGTTGTCACGTGTCCGCCATTACACTATCCTGCAGAATAGTTTCACTGCCCCCAGATGCCCCTGCTCTCCCGTTTGTGCCCCTCCCCCGAGCCCCTGGCGACCACCTATCTCTTCACGGTCCCTGTAGTTTTGCTTCTTCCAGAACATCACGTAGTTGGAATCGTACATCACAGGGCCTCTTCAGACTGGCTTCTCACTCAGCCATGTGCACTGAAGGCCCCTCCACGTCCCTCTCACTGTGTCCTACCCCAGAAAATGCAGGGGCCCCGACGGGAGCGGCCCCACCACCCCCACGTCACTGCGGGCGGCAGCTCTGACTTGGGACCAGGGACCCGGGCGTGGTTTGGGACTCACTTGGGCCGTTCAGTTGTCTGCACTGTCCTCGCACCCCTGACCACAATGCAGCAGGACCTCTGATGTCTGCAGGGCAGCCCTGGCACCCCGCCCTGCTGCCACAACCCCTCAACTGTGCAGACAGCGGGGTTTCATTTAAACCTTCACATCAGATTGGAACCAGGTGTGAAGTGTGGTTGCTGATTGTGTTTAAGCTACTCTCAGTAGGAGAAGCCATTCTGACTGCCCCCCTGGCTGGGGTGGGGCGTGGGCCATGGAGCTAGTCACCTCAGTGGGCCGAGATTTGGGGGGCCGACAGGATGTCACCAGGACAGTGGAGGCCCAGCCCTGCCCCCCCTGGTGTCAGGCACACAGCGACTGTAAAGTGGAGTGCTTGGCACATCAGGGTGCTGTGGAACAAAGGCAGGACCCCCAAACTGCATTGGTGACAGAGAAGGCCTTGTCCAGTCCTTCCGGGTGGTTAGGGCTTGCCACGTGACCGGGTTTAACAAGGTGGGCTGGGGTCCAGGTGGAGGCTGAGGCTCGGATCTGGGGGCGTCTGGGCTCTGCAGCCGTTCTGTGGGGGTGGAGCCCTGTCATGGACGGACGGCGCGGACGGTGGACAGATGGCAGTGCCACAGCGGGCGTGCAGGTGGCGAGGGGCGCCCCAGCAGGACAGGAGGACAGCTGTGGCCGCGGGTGCAAGTGGGTGCCAGAGCGGACCAGGAGGGGATGGGGTGATGGGCTTGGGGCCACCTGGGGGCAATGTGGAGGGGACGCAGGCCAGCCGGTGCGGGCTGGGTGTGTGCTGAGATGCCAGCAACATGGCCGCTGCACGAACGTTTGTCCGAGGACTGAGATCGCATCTGGTTTTCACTAGAACAGCAGAGAGTTCCTGTCAGCGTTGTGAAGGAGTGTGAGTGTGTGTGAGACTGGGGAGCTCATCTGTGGGTGAGTTGTGTGTGTGACTGTGGATGGGTATGAGTGAGTGTGTGTGAGGGGCTGGCTGCTGTGAGGGGGGCCTGGAGCCATGGGGGACACGAAGGACCTTGGGGGCCTCTTGGGCACCCTCCCCTCCGCCCCTCCTGAGTTCCAGAACCCTGTTCCGGAACACTGAGCTGCGGTGGTCTGAGGCCCACAGGGAGGCCGCTGTGACCTCTGACCCGCTCCAGGGCCACCCCTCCCCCAGAGCTGCCAGCAGGGGGGCGCAGCCCCGAGGGGGAGGCCAGCGTCCTTCAGGGTTGACTGAAAGCCCTCGGAAGGCCAGGAAGTGGAGCCGGAGAGACGGGGTCACTATGTTTTCCTTCAAGAAATAATTCATGGGCCACGGCCTCGGTCCTGACTCGCTGTGGGCGGGGGAGGGGAGGCCCGTTCTTCATCTGAGGCTCCTTCAGACCCACCAAGGTCACCCCTCCATCATGGCTCTGCCAGCTGTAGACGACCCACACAGCCCTGACCCACACAGCCACCTCCTTGTCTGCTTGCCCATCAGCCCACCCCTGCCTGCCGTGGTGGCCTTGGCACCCCCTCTGGGGAGGAGGGGCCTGTCAAGCCCACCCCTCAGTCTCCCCAGCACCCCATGGAGCCTGGGTGTGCGGTGTACTAGGCGCCCCTGGTTTAGCAGGAGTCGCCTGTGTGGGACAAGGCTGCCCCCTCCCCCTGAGAGTTCTCACTGATGTCCAAGACTCCAGACCCTGAGGCCCAGGGCGAGGGTCCCACTCCCCCAGATGGTGAGGAGTGCTGAGCGTCTCCTGCCCCCCAGCCTTCAGCTGGTCCCCCTGCCGCCGCCAGCTCTTCCCAGGAGGGGCGGAGGGGCAGGGCGCAGAGGGAGGCCTTGTCCCCTGGCTCTACGTTGGCGGTCTCCTGGAGCCTGCTGCCTGGTCGGGGCCCTGGGTAGCTGAGGGTTCTTCTAAAGAAGCAAGGGGGGAGTGGGCGGCTGCTCATCAGAGGTTTTGTTGGCGGTTCCCCGAGCGGGGGGGTCACGAATGCCCCCTCACGCCCCACTCGCTGTGGGGGGTCTGTTGGTCCGCCGGTGACTCTTGGGGCCCCCACACCTGCCCCCAGGCCTCACACAGCCTCATGCTGGCAGGCTGCAGCCCACCCCAGGTCCAGAAGATTCCCCCCACCTCCAAGCTGGCACCCGAGGTGACTCTGATCGCATTGCATTGGAGAAGGCAGACCCACGGCTTGGGGACGGGCAGGGGGCAGTGCGTCCGCACGATGACTCCAGATCATGATGGCAGGGCGGGAGGAATGAGTGGACAGAGAATGCTCGGGGCGGGGGTCTTCCAGGAAGCGGGCGTCTGGATGGGCGCCTACAGCCACACTCAGAAGAAGGCCTGCTGGGTGCCCCCTCCCTTCCCCGGGCCCGCTTTCTGTCTTGAGGGTCGAGGGGGAGATGAGACCCTTTCGGGGGCCCATCTCTGTCCCACGGAGCCAAGGGCACTCATGAATTGTTTTCCATGACTCAGTTTCCCCTTCTCTTGCAAAGCCAGAAGATGGCAGACCAGACATTGCCCACTGTGCTAGCTGTACCCCAGGGGTTCATGCCTCTCCCTTCTACAGGGACCAGGGTCCTCCTGGCCTGGGCATTGGCCTCTCACTGTCTACCCCCTGAGCACCTGGGCAGAGCTGGCCATCGGCCCGGCACCCCACATGGCCTGTGATTCCTGCAGAAGGAGCTTGAGCGAGTGCCGGACATCGAACGGCTGGCTAGCCGTCCTCAGGCATGGCGGGCAATGGGAGACAGTTCTGGCTCAAGGGGGCTTGGGGGCTCTGCCTCGCTGGTTCCCTGGGGGCCAGCTCCCAGGGGACAGTGATAAGGACACAGAATGGGAAAGCTGACGGCCCTGCCGGCCGTGCCCCCACCTCTGTGTGGCTCACCCGTCCCCGAGTGGGGGTCTATTTACTTTGCAAGAAGAGACGAGGGACTGAGGCAGGGGCTGCATGGGGAGGCGGGGGCTGCTTTCCAGCCCCTTGTTGGGCTCGGCTATGCCAGGGCAGGACTCGCCTGTCCCTCTGCTCTGTGCCGGTGAGTTAAAGCTGTGTGGCCACTGCAGCCCCTGGTCAGGGACAAGATACCCCTATGAAGGGTGGGGTGTGGTGGGCAGAAACTCCCCCAGCCACCATCCCTGCCCAAGACACCGGCTCTCCTTCTCTGACCAGCAGCTTTCTCCCTGGAGCGTCCCTCACCTGCCCATCATTCCAGCCCCACGAGGCCCAGGCCCAGAGACTGGCCGTCCCCCATGGGAAAAGACCACCAAGTTTGGTATCCTCACTGTCCCCACCATGCTGGGCCTCTGTGTCAGGAACCTGCTAGCCCACTGCTTTGTCCCTGGGAGCCCACATTCTGCCCATGGGTGCCCTGTGTTCTGGCCTGGCAGAATGGGCACTGGACTCAACAGGCCTTTTCCCGGACCCTTTTACTACAGCCCCCTGACCCTAGATGGGACCCAGGCTGAGGGACACAGCAGCTTTTCTCGCTCCCTCCAGGTCTTACAATAGTGAGGAAGCTGAAGAAATAGGCCCTCCTTGGAGGTTGCTCCAGAGTGGCTGTGATGTTGGGGCTCCCCTCCCACCTCCCGGCTGTCACGTGATTTGAAACTATACGAGATGAATGAATGAAGGAGTGAGTGAGTGACTTGTGAATGATGGACCAAAAAACCCAACCACCCAATCCCAAACCAGTAAAGCATATATACATATATATAGAGAGAGATTTATCTCAAGGAAATGACTCATGCAGTTGTAGAGGCTGGCAAGTCCCAAGTCCGTGGGTCAGGCATCAGGCTGGAGGCTTCTCCTGACTCACGTAGCTGCAGGGGCTGACGAACCGAAGATCAGCAGGTCAGACTGCAGGCTGATGGCTCAAGTCCCAAGAACCCGAGATCAGATTATGATGAGCCAGATGCAGGATCCAGAGCAAGCAAGCAAGTTTGCCAGAACATAACGCAGACCAGACCCCCCAGGAAGCTCCTTACAGCTGACTGGCTCTCACATCACATCACATCATGGAGGATGACTACATCATTACATAACTGCCAAACCACGGAGAATCGTGGCCCAGCCACATTGACGCACAACCTGAACCATCACAAGGGCCCAGTGACTGACACCAGCTGGGCTGGGGGGACTGGCCTTCGTCTAGTCCCGTGGACTTTGAGAGCTCTGCCAGGCCCTGGCCTGGCGTGGGGTCCCATGGAAAGTCCGTGAGGGCACAAGTGAGCTGGGCCGTAGCCAGGGTACCTGTGTGCTTCAGCAACTGCTCTTACCTGAAGTAGCTGGTGCTGCCCAGGGACACTTGGCTTGAATGATCTCCTGGCCTCTCTCATGGGTAGAGAAGAGCCGGATGTGGCACTTTCTGTCATTTATTTAACAGTTGGTTTGAGATACAATTCACATACCACACAATTCAGCCATTTACTGTACAATTCAGTGGTTTTTATTACCCCAAAAGAAAATCAGTACCCCTTAGCCATCACTTGAAATCTCCCCATCCCTCTCAACCCTAAAACCAAACCCATTGCCGTCAAGTCAATTCCAACTTGTAGTGACCCTATAGGACAGAGGAGAACTGCCCCATAGGGTTTCCAAGGCTGTAATCTTTATGGAAGCAGACTGCCACATCTTTCTCCCGAGGAGCGGCTGGTGGGTACGAACCACTGACCTTTCAGTTAGCAGCCAAGCACTTTAAACACTGTGTGACTAGGGCTCCTTCTCTCAACCCTTAGGCAACCACTAATCTACTTTCTGTGTCGATGGATTTGCCTCTTCTAGATACTTACGCAAATGGAGTCACACGGTAAGATTGTAGGATTAGCATGGTATAATGCCCCTTCACGGTTCATCCATGTTGTAGCATGTATCAGAACTGTATCTCTACGGCTGAGTCCTGCTTCATTGCGTGGATGGACCATGTGGTGTTTCTCCATTCCTCTGCTGGAGGACACTTGGGGGGGTCTCCACTTTTTATCTATTGTGGACAGTGCTACTATAAACGCACGTGTGCAAGTTCTTGTGTGGACCTGTGTTTTCATTTCTCTTGGGAGGATTTGGTACTTTCTTGGTGTGGAGTGTTTAACTTGAGCCCCCCTCCCCACATTTTAGTCCTTAAAAGTACCCCAAAAGTGGCAGAGGAATCAGGGCCACCTGGGGCCTGGATGGGGCAGGGTGCCCATGAAGGCCGATGGGGACTCATCCAGGCCGTGGAGCCAGCCTGGGAGAGGGAGAGGGGCTGACAAACGGGGATTGAGGTGTTGTGGGAAGCCTCAAGGCGCTGCCTACTCCCATGGAATCAGCTGCCCCGCAGACCCCAGAAGCGAGGCTTCCAGGGATGGGCCTTCCCTGTCCCCCCAGACACCAGGTCTAGAGCTGCTGAGACCTGCAAGGCTGCCCTGCACACCAGCTTCCCTGCCCCCCGCCATTCTGTCTCCATGCTTCTGTTCTACTCCCTCCCTAGCCCTGCACCCTCTGCCCTGGCTCCCCCTCCTCATGACCACTCTTGGCTCACGGGCCTTGGAAGCCCTGGTTGAATCAGCCCTGCCGCAGCCCTCCGTGTGCACACTGTCCACTTGTGCTGCACGTAGCACCAAGCTCTCAGCCCATCCCCAAGCTGCTGTGAATCTGGGTGCCTGTCCCCCTCCATGAGGCGGGGGGCCCCCCAGCACAGCTCTTCCTCCATTTCCCCCCATCTCCTGGGAGCCGCTCCTAATGCCTCCCAGCAGACAGGGCACGCATGGTGCACCGGCCTAGGGGCTGCAATCCGCCAGTGGTTGGGACACTCTCACGGGGTGGCTCCCACCCAGCCTGCCAGCAGGGGCAGCCCCCACAACTCCCACGGGGACACCAGGGCTGCTGGCCATGTGGTGCTGCAGATGACCTGCCCACGTCTGATCTGCTCTCCCTGCCTGAGGATACCCCTGCACCCCCCACCACCCTGCTCACGTCATTAGTTTTCTGTAAGTGGGCCCTTCCTCTGGAAACCCTCAGTCTCTGTGTGGCCCCACGGACGCTGCAGCCCTGATGTAAGACCAAGAGGAAGGCCGGCGCCGGGGCCTCCCTCGGCCTCCCTTGGCCTCCCCCTGCCATCTGCACGCCAGCTTCGGCCTGGCTGGACCCTGCGGCAGTCTTCCATCTCAATGTCGGGACCCTGGGGGCTCCCTGTGGCCGGCTCTCCTCCTCTGCCGGCGCTGGACGCTCATGTCGGAGCCAGGAGCTCACGTGTGCACCTTGCGGCAGCTTCGCCCCAGGACAGGCAGCCCGCTCCCCATCCCCCTGGATTCCCTCGGGCCCGGCAGTGGACAAATGCCCACACGACCCTTGGCACCCCCTTCTCCAGAACAGTGAGGAGGGCCTGGGAAGGCCGCTGGCTGTGCTTCCAGCAGTGCATTCCCATCCGTGTGCCCTGACATCCCTGACGCCATCAGCACCCAGAGCACCGCCACCATGTGGGCAGGGACTCCAAGCTCACCTTTGACAGTGTCCTTGAGCCAGGACCCTGGGCGTGACGCTGCACTGGGGAGCCGAGAGCAGCTGCAGACCCCGAACAGCATAGACCCTGGATGGCGACCCTGCGGGTTGGGCTCGTCCTCTCCTCTCTGCTCAGGGCACCACACCACTCCCACTTCAAATGGGGGAGCCCAGGCCTCTGCTTCCCTGGGGTCCCCCCAAGCCCTGCACAGCCCAGGATCTCAGGCGGCTCCTCCTCCACGTGTGTTCCTGGGGGAGATGTGATTCCCTCTCTGAGGGGTTCTGTCCTTGGGGATCTGGGGGTGACAGGCAGGGTTGCGGGTGTTCCTGCAGAGGATGACATGAGATGTAGATGTGGCTGATGTGCCCGGGGTGTGGTGGACGAACTAGAGCACCTGGACACTGGGGCCTCTCGGTGTGCTGGGCGTGCGGGCACCGGCCTCTGTCCATGCCTTGGGGACCCCCACTGACCCAGGAGGCAGGAGCCAGGCACGGAAGACAGGAACACAGCAGAGATGGGGAGTGAGGGCGGATCACCACGAGCACTCGACTCCATCCTGGGCTCCATGTCCCCGTCCTGAGGCAGCTCGGCTACGCAGGATGATGGGGTGCCCCCCAAGTCGGATGCTGGTGGGGACCCCCACACCATCCTCATGCCTGCTCAGCCCTCTCCCGTCCAGTGCTGCCCAGTGGGCTGGGGCGGGGGGCACAGCTGCAGGGCCCTCCTGGGCCAGGGGAGGGGGCGTCCGTCAGCCTTTGCTGCGTCCAGGGCAGGGGTGAAGCAATTGTTAAGCGGAACAAGGTGCCTGCCTTCCATACCTGTGCTTTACGAAGTGTTTGGGATTCCGACAGCACGCACAGCTGCACGTTCCTCGCCCGGCCTCCAGAGACCGCGCTGGCGGCCAAGGCCTTAAATAACTCTTATAAAAACCATGTCAGCCCCAAACTGTGTGAGACCTGATTTGTAGCCTTCATAAAACCCCACGCCTGTTGCCGGGGGTGGGGAGGCATGAGCTCCACGCTGCAGCGGCCTCATTTCCCGCTGGGGGTGGGGTGCCCTGGAGGGGTGACCCCAAAGAGCTGGGCCTGCGGGCTCTGGGTGGGGCGACGGAAGGGCAAGCAGAGCTCAGGCGTCCCCAGGCCCCACTCCCTCAGGCTGGGCAGTGGGCGCCCTCCACGCAGATAGCCAAACCAGCGTCGTCCTGCTCACAAACACACGCCGGCTACTGCTTACCAATCAGAGAAATGGCTGGCGGGGAAATTGCAGTCTCACAGTGCCAGGAGGCTCGTGGGAGACAGAGGAGACGCTCAGGTGGACAACAGGTCCCAGAAGCATGGCAGGAACCCTCCAGCCCCTGCGTGGCTCTGTGGCTCCGAGGCTGCGCAGCTCCGGGCAGGCGTGGGGGATCCATGCCTCCTCGGCAGGCAGCAGTCAGAGTCCAGACCAAAGGCCCCGGAGGCACGGGCTCCTTATGGAGGCTGGTAGGGCACCAAAAGGCACAAGTGGGCCCTGATGCTTGTACGCTGCCACCAGGGTCGGAAAATCGGACCCACAGAGGCCCACACTGGGCCGCAGGTCAGGGCGGCAGGGGACTGTCCATCCCAGCCTTCCAGCTATCCTAAAGCTCCCCCAGAGGGTCTCCGACACCGGCCCGCTGAGGGTTAGGGGGCCTTCCGGGGCTGCCCCAGAAAATCACAGGACCTCCGTGGGGAGCAGGGTGGCCTAGCCTGGGCGCGAGGTACTGGGGAGGCACATAGCTGGGCCTGGCAGCAGGAGGCTCAGGAGCCCTGCGTCCACGGCCAAGCCACCAGCCTGGCAACATCTAGGCCCTGGGCTGCAGCCTCAACCTTCTCCGCCTAAAATTTGGAGTGAGTCGTCCTGGTCAGAGAGGCCCAGGCAGGCAGCAGGACCCCATGCTATGGAAGGGCACCCCCGCAACCCCCAGCCCCCTGGTCTCTCCCTGACCGCAGTCCCTGCTGACACCCCCTGCTATAGGCCACGGTCCCACCAAGTGCCCATGGGCAGCAGAGCCCATTCTAGGCCGGGGCTCCCCAGTCGGGCCTTGGCTGCATGGGCTGCATTGGGGAAGGTTTGTGGGGCACTCAGCACTTCAAGAAAAAGGCTGTCCAATCCCGGAGGTGCCCCAAAGAGGGCAGAGTGGCCCAGGGCCCCTTGCAGTCTCTGCTCTGTACAGCGTAGGCACGAATGAGGTCCCTTGTGCTCGGGGCTGGCCAGGGTGGAGACTCTTCTCCGTGCTCACCACCGGGAAAACACCCCTGACCTGGAGAGTGGGGGTCAGGGGACAGAGCCATTACTGTTTCCTGTCACCCAGAGCCTGCCACGGACACACACTGATGTGATAATTCAAAGTGATGCTTACGTCCACCCAGTGCCCACGTGGGCTTGAGCCCAGACCCCCCCATCCCTGTCCTAGAGGATACCCACTGCCCCAAATGCCCACCCGCCACCCGCTGCCTCCTGCTGCTGGGTGACCCCCTGGCTGCCACTGTGTCCCCAAGCCCCTGCAGGGCTGTCCCTGCTCTCTGCGGGCTGGGGCAGCCCCTCCCTCTGTCAGTGCGTGGCACCCCCCCGGTCCTCGGCCTGGCCTCCAGGAGGGCATTTGTTTTTCTTTCCCTCGAAGACAACGAGCCCCCTGTCTGCTGATTCCTTCCTAGTGAGTCCAGCAGACACCAAGGGCCCAGTGTGGGAACCTGTGAGCTGTGTCCCTCGTGAATGTCTCTCTCCTGACAGCTACGGGTGCCATGTGGGGTTTCTGCACAGCTCGTTGGAGGAGGCAGGGGCGGCCCAGCTCACTCAGCCCAGGCTTGGGCTCGGGGACAGGGCCCCTGATGGGTGGAGAGTGACTGCCAGGAGCACCAGCACCTAGAGCCCAGGCCGGGGGCCAGCCAGGTTCTCCTGATGCGACCTGCCTGTGACCGCCAGCAGCTGCCCCCATGCCCCGGGATGAGGCCTCATACCCTCTAGAAGGCGCCTCCTAAAAATAACAGCCGCGCACAAGGTCCCACGGCGCCGGCCCGAAGGAGGCTTGGGATTAGGCCCAGCTGCTGGGCCCGTCCCGTCCTGTCGGCGCCTCCTTGCCCGACGCAGGTGCCTGATCCCGGCTGGCACGGAGCGGCGGCAGAGTGCGTCCTGGCCTCCTCGGGCCTCAGGGAGGGCACGCCCAGTTGTGCCGGGTAAGGGCTGACAGCTGCCCTGGTCCACACTGAGCACCACCCCCCCCCCGCGAGAGCCGGACACCAGCCCCTGCAGCCTCCTGCTGAGATGGAAACCCACTGGAAGGGGGCACAGTTGTGACCATCAGTCACACTGACACGGCCGTTTCTGAACCCTCCCGACCTTGCAGCCCCCAGGCCCCAGGGCAGGGGAAGTGACAAGGTCCTTAGGAAAGGACAGGCAGAACCAGGCTGCCCGTCAGAGCCCTCAACGCCCCACTCCCGGGCCTGGCCATCTCACCCTGGTCCCCGGGGGACCTGCTGTCCCGGGGGGCTGGGCAGGGGAGTCTGTCTACTTCCTCACTGGGTGTCCTTCCTGCCTCTGCAGGCTGGGTGCTCCGCTGTATGTGGGAACTGCCGTGGGGAACACCAGCATCCAGAGCAGACCCAGCTGCCCCCTGCCCCACTGTCCCCCAGTGCAGGGGGTTGGGATTGTGGGCGCAGCTGGGTGAGCACCCAGCAACGGTGGTCAAGGCATCAGGGGACTCCCCAAGTGTGGGCCGCAGTGCCGGACGGCAGGAAACCGAAGAGAACGAGGCAGGGGCCTCATGGGGAGGCGGGAAGCTTGTCCACCCGCAGGCCTTGACCCGGGACATGTGAGAGGACAGATGGACCCTCCCACGCTGCAGACTCGGGAGGGCGGTGAGGCCTGGGGGCCGGCAGGCGCCGCGCGGGCGCTCAGCCTCATGCTTGAGGGGTCACGGAACATTCTTGCGGGGGGTGTGCCGAGGTGTGAGCGGGCGCCGGGCGCTATAACGGTCCGGGGCGGCTGGACGCAGCAACGTTAGTCACCTCTGAGGCACTGCGCCCC
This sequence comes from Dugong dugon, assembly GCA_030035585.1. Lineage (NCBI taxonomy): Eukaryota > Metazoa > Chordata > Mammalia > Sirenia > Dugongidae > Dugong > Dugong dugon. The sequence continues at coordinate 138,658,921 of CM057467.1, read as the reverse complement.
GGTCCTCGCCCCGTGTCATCACCACGGCAACATGGGAGGGGCAGACAAATAGAGGACAACACAGGCCCCCTGGTTGTCCCCTGGAGGAGGACAGTGGGTGACGGGAGACACAGCCAAGACTGGGAGAAGAAGCATGCCCACAGGCCTGGTGCCAACCCTGCCAGGGACGTGTGTACACCATCCCAACCCTATAGGACCCCAGATGGGGCCCCCACTGAGAGGCACATGTGCATGGGGCATGGTGGGCTTGGGGCAAGCAGGGCCAGGGGTCAGCTCCACCCGCCCCCCAGTATCTTGGGGTTGTGGAAAGAGGGACTTGGGCCTGTTGCACCCCCAAGCTCTGGGAACTCTCTGGGGCGTTACCACACAGGACACACAGCCCTTGGCTGCTTTGTGGGGTCTCCATCTCCTTATATCAAATAATGGGAAGGCAGAAAACCCAGGCCCCCTGCCACACCCCTCCCAGGGAGCCAGGGGCACCAGAATCAATCCAGGCCTGCCGGGAGAGTCATGGGGGGCTGATGGCTCCGCATGGCCCCTCTGCTGCTGGCCACCTGATGGGGGCAGTAGTGTGACATGCTTAGGTGCCCCAGCCGCCAGGGCTTGGCCCAGCCTGGGGGGCCTCTTCCTCCAAGCCAGCCCCTGGGACTCACAAGGCGCCTGCCCGCCGCCCCTCCCCCTGCAACAGGAACGCAGCCCCAGGCTGCTGTCTGGCACTCCCAGGCCAGAGCCCCCAGGGCCAGCGCCGCCCCTTCCCGGGTCTTGAATGGGAGACCTTTTTTCCAGCTGGGGACGATCTAGAAGAGTCATTTCTGATTCACTAAGTAGGAAACTGAGGCAAGAGCTTGTCTGAGTCCCATGTTCACCTTCCCCAGGACCTGGGGGTTCAGAACCCCAACACCCACACACCCCTGCCAGAGCCTTGGGTGGGAGCGCGTGGGCCCCCAGGCGTGAGCCTCAAGCACGAACGTGTGTCCTACACGTCCCAACCCAGGGCGGAGGCAGCTGGGTGCCCGGGAAAGGTCGTGCCCGGCAGCGAGGCCAGGCTGTTCCCAGTTCAGCTGTCTGCAACCTGAGCCCCATGCTGGCCAGGCCTGAAGGGCTAAGTTAGGGTCTGGGAAGTGCCAGCGTCTGTGCTCATCGCTGGGAAATCTGGGCCTGAGGGTGGGCAGAGCCCGTAGGAGGGCTAGAGGACCCGGGGCTCAGGAAGGGCAGGAAGACGTGCTCCCAGAAAGTTCCACGAGGCCCCGTTGATGCCGGCCCTCCTGCTTGATTGCCCAGCAGAGACAAGCCATGTAGGCCCCTTCTTAGGAACCCCCGCCCCAGCCCAAACACAGGAGGGAGAGGGGGCGACCCCAGCCCCCAGTCATCCCTGCCAGCTGCCCCCAGCCTCCAGCAGCCCCCCAGTTACCTCCCCCAGCCCCTGACGGCCTTCCTAGCTCCCTCCCCCAGCCACCCTGGCGCCCCAACCATTTCCCCAGCTACCCTGTTTCCTGGCGGCCCCTAGCTGCTTCCAGCAGACCCCCAGCTGCCCCGCCCAATCCACAGCAGCCCCCCAGCTACCCTCTGGCCCCCAGCCACCCCCACCCACCCCCAGCGGCTTACCCAGCCAGCGCGGGCTGGCGTCTGCCTTCTGTGTTAACTGACCGGGTTCGCCCCTTCTCATGGGCTGTGTCTTGTCTCCTGGAAAGGGATTACGGCATTTCTGACATTCAATTTTCATGCTCAAGTTTTCAACATGTCGTTTGAGAGGCTTTTTTTTTTTTTTCAAATAACACCTGGAGCAGAGGAACAAAAGAGAGGGAGAAGTCTGCTCACCCCAAAACTCTGGGCTGTGTCTTCCTTGGGGAGGGGGGCCGCCTGCACCGCTCTCCTCCCTCAGTATGAGGTCTAGGTCCTGGCCACCCCACTGCCTGGGCCCCTCGGCTACCGGCCCTTCCAGGGGCCACTCACCGGGCCCCTGCGTGGTGCTTTGTCTGAGGGTGCTCCTCCGTCCAGCCCCACACACATCTGGGGAGCAGGCGTTCAGCTGTGCCCCCCAGGTGGGCAGGAGGCCCTGGGTGGCAGGTGGGCGGAGTGAGGTGGTTCCACAGAGGCCGGTTACTGTCTGCGGGTGCAGGTAATGGCAAGGGACAGGCTGTTTGTGTCTCTTGGTTATTGGAGGGGCCCACGGAAGACCATGTCCCCCACTTATCAGCCTGGCAATTGTGATTTGGGGATTTCCAAACATCAGTGCGACCCCAAGATCTGCCAGGGGCCACAAGAGGTCATCCCTCTGACCCCGGCCTCGCTCATTACGTCCCACCCAGAGTGCTGTGATGCCTGATAGATACCAGAAGGCCCCACCGGTGGGGAGGAGCAGGAGCAGTGCTGGCCAGACCCACACCCCTCGCCGGGCACCCCGCCTGCCCCCGGCCCCGCGGCCCGGGCACAGAGCACCCCGAAATCCAGCCCACACCCCTCGTCAGGCATCCCACTTGCCCCCGGGCCCACTGCCTGGGTGTGGTGCACCCCCACATCCAGCCCACACCCCTCATCGGGCACCCCGCCTGCCCCCGGCCCTGCTACCTGGGTGCAGGGCACCCCCACATCCAGCCCACACCCCTCATCGGGCACCCCCAAATCCAGCCCACACCTAGCGAGCCCTGGGGATCCCAGCTACCATCAGACCCCTCTGCTTGTCGTTGTCCTCACCTCGCACACCGCCGCCAGCCGCCTCCTGTCTCACGTCTCCGGTCTCCACGGCCCGTCCCCTCAATGCTTCTAGGCTGAGGAGCAAACCTTGGGCCCTGCCCGCCTCGACCTTCCCCCACAGGGCAAATCCTGCCCCCCGGCACCAGAAGCACCTCTGTCTGCACCCCCCAGCCCCCCGGCCCCCCTCACCCTCCCCACTCCCGTTCCCCGCTGTCCCTATCGGTCCCCTCCCAGCCCCATCACCTCTCTCTGCTGGGTGTCATTGGATCAGCCCCAAACCCCCCCTTATGACACAGAAACCCCCCAATGTGGAGCTGGGTGTTGGCCTCCGTGTGCCCCGGGGGCCCTGGCCACACACATAGGTTGATGGGGCTCTGCCCTCCCCCATACCCTCCAGAAGGAGGCCCCGCTTCCCCTCCCAGCTCTGTCCTCCTTGTGTCTGGGGGTCCACAGGAGACTCCCCACAGCCAGGGCCTGGCCGTCCTGATCCTGTGGCTCTGGGTTCTCCTTCTCACGCCCGTCATCCCCAGCCACACCCTCTCCTGTGACCCCCAGGGAGGGTGGGCAAGGCCAGTCGGGGAGCTGCCCGCTGGCAGCCACGGTGCCCACTGGCCCCTCCATCTGAGCATCCCTTCCCCAGAGACCCCCTTCTGCAGGCCGGTGGACTGGAGACCGTGGACGACCCACACATGCCGGGATTGGCTGGAGGCAATAAGACTGTCACCCTCGGGGGCGGGCCTCCTCCACCAGGAACGGGACCAGCAGCTCTCCCTGAAAACTGGAGAGCAGGGGTGGGGCACCACGTGGGAAGTGGTCCCCCAGGCTGGACCAGGGCCGACCCCAGAGCCCTCTCCCCCTGCTCCGTCTGCCCACTGCCCTGAAGAAGGCCGTGGGAAGGCTGGAACAGGACACATTGGGGCACAGGATGTGGGTGGATGCTGCATCCCCCCACACCGGGCTGTGCGCCTGCAGCCGTCCATCCCCAGGCACAGAGCTGGCAGGGCCTGGTGGCCTGGCCGCCCAGGAATGGGAGCCAGGCCGGCGGTGGTGAGGCCGGGACTCAGCGGAGGCACCGGGCTCCTTCCCGTTCCTTCCTGCCCCTCTGAGCCTCGGCAGTGCCGCCAGCCTTAGCTGGCAGCGCTTTCTGCAAAGTCCTCTCGCAGCACCGAGCCCAACCAGGCAGGGGGATAGCCAGGGACACAGCCATCTTCCCTTCGTGCGCTCCCCGCTATGTTGCTGGCCTCCACCCACCCCTCTTTGAGACCCTTCGGCCCTTCTCCTGGTCTCTCTGGCCCCTCTGCCCTTTCTCCCCTCCCCGAAGCCCTCCCAAACGCCCAGTGAGGAGCTGCGGGCCAGAGCCCCTCTGCTCCCCACTTGGCTTCCAAGGGTCTCCCTGGCTGCTGCAGTGAGTGGGCAGCCACAGCCCAGAGGTGCTGGACACGGAGGGTGGCCCCAGGCTCTCAGGACGGGGATCACGCTCACGTAAGGCCTGGGCATCCCGGCGTGGTTGTTGGTTGGTCCCCAGCCCCCCACCCCGCTGTGTGAAAGGGTGTCCCCTGGCTGCTTGGGGCCCGAGCTAGTCCTTTCCGGAGGCCTGGGGGCCCGGGAGGAGGCCGCAGTGGGGACCTGGATGGCAGTGTCAGGAGGAAAGCGGTGTGCACCTGCTCAGCCTTGCAAAATGGTGGCCCCAAGGGTGAAGCGGGACACCACTGGCCCCACAGCCACGGCACCCGATGCCCCGTTAGACGCACGGAGGCTTGGCACCTGGAGGGGAGCTGCTCGCCCACCAGAACTGCCCCGGCAGCCCCGCTGGTCCAGACGTGAGCTTCCCCCAGGCCCAGGGCAAGCTCTGGAAGCATCTTCCTCCAGCCCTTCCTGTGAACATCCTTCCTCATCGCCTGGTGACCACTCTGCCCCCTAGCCTGGCCTGGCCCCCAGTCTGCCTGCTGCCCCACACCCACCCCCTCCCAGGCCCTCCTCGGAAGCTGGCCTGGCCAGTGGCTTCTCCTGGCCAAGAGCTTCTGGGTCCAGTTTCTCAGAGCCTGGCCTCACCTGCCCGCCATCTTGCCGTAGCATGAGAGGGGACCAGGACAGGAATGGAGAGCAAGGCTCAGGGACACAGAGGGCAAGAGGGAAAGGAGGACGAGACAGTGGGCGGGTGGGCAAGAGAGCGCGTGGGAGGGAGGGGGCGACTCTCGTGGGGGACGGAGTGGACACCTAGAGAAGGGAGCGGGCGTGGGGGCGAACCGAGGCTGGGGGTGCCCATTGGAGAGCTGGATGAGGACCAGGAGAGCTGGGTGGGGGCAAGAGGAGCTTTGGGCCGGAGCCTCCATGGTGGGCATGAAGGGCAGTTCTTCAGGAGGGCGGTTCCGGGAGAAGCGGTGAGAACAGGGAGATGGGAGAGGTGGTGCCGGCAGACAGAGGAAAACCCTGAGAGTTGGGGGGCTGGAGAGAGAAAGGCCCACTGCTCCTGAGCCAGCATAACAGGGTCTCTTCCCACTGTAGGAGCCAGGATGGAGGTCTCATCACGCTGGCCTCCCTGTGGCCCTGGAGTGGGTGGCAGGGGCCTTAGCTCCTGGGGGCCCAGGAACACAGGCCTGGCTGGGTGGTAGGTGGGCGGGGGCTTGGGGTGTGGGAGGCAAGCAGGTGGGCAAGGCGTGGGGCGGGGCTGGGGATCCTGGGGAAGGATTCTTCCCCCACTGCAGCCCACCCAGGGGGCTGAGGGCATCTGGGGGACAGGGGAGTGGGGAGGGAGAGGGACCTGGGACATCATGATGTTAAGAGCTGGCCACGGCCTGTCACCAGCCACAGGCTGGGGCCTGGGCAGGGGCCCTAGGGCAAGATTTGCCCATAGCCACAGGTGGGTGCATGGGCTAGCCTTGTTCTCTGAAGGAGGCCCCCCCGACTCTGCCAGAGGAAGCCTGGCCAGGCCAAGCGGCAGTGAGTGATTTACCGAGAAGAGAGAAGGAAGAAGCCTCTGGAAGCCCAGGGCAGTCCACTCCACCTGGGACACTCTACCTGACTGGACCACTCCCAGCCTCTGGGGGCAAGGAGGCCAGACCCCATGGAGCTCGCCTGGGTCCCAGTGCCTGGGCAGGGTCCTCTCGCATGGCAAGGGTCGGGAGAAAGCCCCCCACCAATGCGGGGCCCGTTGTCAGGACAGGAGCCAGCTCCACGGCCGGGACTCGGCGCAGCCTTCGATCCCCTAAACCATTCATCTATTCAAGTCAAAGCGCCTGGGCTGGTGAGGCCATAGCTGGGTCTTGGGGGATGGCGCCCAGGGCTCCTTCCTGGTGAAGCTGCCTTATCCCAAAGACCAGGTAGCCTGCAACAGGGTACCCCCGGCAGGGGCTGGGGTGGCACGGTCTGCCTGATCAGGGCGTCACCTTTCTAGGGCTCGGGGAGCCTCCTGGGGGGCAGAGTTTGCTCCCCATTTCCTGGGCAGCCAGGATGGACGAAGCAGCTGGAATTAGATGGGGCTAGAGGTACTCCTGCTGGGGTGCTCCTGCAGGAGGCTTGGGGGGCTCTCGGGACCCAACGGCTAGTCTCAGGGCAGGTCCTCCTGGGAGTGGTGGCCAAGGAGGGGACACTCACCGGGGCCTCACCTGGCCCTTCTGTGCCCCAGTCTGGACCCTTGGGCTCTTCAAGGATGCCGCCTCTTGGCTCGCCTTGACCTCTAGACCTCCGTCTGGCTGTCCTGAAACTGAGCCGGAGGGCCGAGCTGGAAAGGCGGGAAGGTGGCCGTATCGGGCCCCCGCCGGGGTGGTCCCAGGCTGGTGCTGGGAAGGTGGCCGTGTTGGGCCCCGGCTGGGGCGGTCCCAGGCTGGTACTGGGGGCCGGGGCGGGGCACAAATGTGTCTCAGGTCCTCACCTTGCCTCTTGCTTCCCTGGGGACCACAGACGCACGGCGCCTTTGTGCCTCCTACTGGACCCTCTTACCCAGACCCGGGGACCAAGCGGCCGCTCCCCCAGCCGCGGCTGGGAAAAGACGGTCGGTGCAGGGCGCGTGTCAGGGCGGCCGGGGATTGGCCATCTCCTGAATGTCCCCGGACGGATGCCCGTGTGCCCCTGGGCAGCCTTCCCTCGCTCGGGCGTCCAGGCCCGGAAACCCTAAGCCAAAGGGATTAAGAAGAAAGGGCAGAATCGCCTGTTCCCTTGGCCGTGCTAATTTGTACCTCGTTTCGTGTATATTCGCTGCGTAGGGCAGACACCGCAGTGATGGCACCAGGGCCAGAGGGGTGCCCGTCAACCCCGGTCAGCTCCAGGATGCAGCCCCGCCCGCAGCCCCGCCCGCATGCTGGCCCTGCCCTTCTCGCCCCCACAGCCATCTTGCACACTCTGGTTACCCCAGAGACGGCTGAAAGGGCTCCCTGCTTCAGGCTCTGGGGGAAAGCCAAGGGTGCAGGGTACCCTCAGAGCAGACATCCCAGCGAGTCTCCAGAGGTTGAGGATGACCTCTGTCCCCACGGCAGGGATGTTGCTGGGATGCACCTCGAGGGGAGGTTTGGGGCCCCCACAGCTCCCCACTTCCCTGAGGATAAGTGGTGCGGCTGGAGCTGGGATCTCGGAAGCTGGAGACACAGGGTTCAGGGTCCCCGATTTCTGATCTAGAGTCCCCTCCACACCTTCTGGCCCCACCCCCTGCTGGAGCTTCCTGGGGGCCTGTGGGGGGCAGGCCCATGAGAGACCCCCAACCCCCACCCCCCACCTGCCAGAGACAGGGCTTTGATGGGGCCTTGACCGCAAACACCCAGGTTACCTTCCAGAAGGACACAGAGGACCCCCAGGTGATAGGGAAGGACGAAGGTCTGACATCTGTCCCCTCCTGATCCCCACACTCCAGGTTTGCCCCCCCCCCCTTCTGGGCCATCTCCTTCTGCGGCTTACCCCCCTACAGACGTCCCTTCCGGGCCCAGGGGTGAGGGCCAGGTCAGCCTCTACCCATGGCTGAAGCCCCCACAGAACTGACCTGGTGGAAGGGGTGGGACGCTCGGGGTTCTCGAGCCTGGGGGAGCTACGCTCTCTGGCTCCCCCGCCCTCTGGCGCACGCTCAGACTGGACCACTCAGAAATAACGAGCTCAAGGTGCCCCGTGTCCTCGCCCGGTATACTCGCCCGCGTGAGGCCGGCCGCCTGAGCAGCTAATGACGACCAGAGACTGGGAGGTGGAGGGCCTCATGGCGGGTGTGCGGCCGAGCTGCACTGCCTGACCGCAGGACCCAGGCCACGCATGGGGCGGGCTCCAGCTGCGCCAGCCCCTCAGGGTCATCCCTCTGCCTCCAGGACGGCCCTGGGCTTTGCCTGGGACCCTGGGTAGATGGTCAGCCCTTCGTTGCCTCCTCGGTAAAACGGAGCTACAGCCCCACCCTGTCTACCCAGAAGGGTGGGGGTCACAGGGGACTGACAAGTTTAGGGTGCTACAGAAGGGGATGACTGGCATCCCCACTTGCCGAGACTGGCTCCCGTGTGCTGGGGGCATCCCTGGCTGAGACTAGGGCAGCGAGGGGCACCCCTCTAGCCCGGCCCCAGCAGCACATCCTGGGTCTGGGTGCTAGCCTCTTCCAGAGGGGTCTCCGGTGCCTCCTTGGCTCCCTGGGTCCCCTCACCTGCCTATCCAGCCCCAACTCCCCAGGAGGCGTGACCCCACTTCCTCACCCTGACCCCTCACTCTTTGGCCCACGCTCACGCACTAGCTCCGCTGTTCCCAGGCGGAGGCCAGGCCTGCACAGCTGCCTGTGGGCCATGGGGTACACCAGGCATGAAAGCCCCCGGCCCTCCACCGAGCACACAGACTCTGGGAGCCTTGGCTGCACGGGGCGACACCCCCAAATGCAGCCTTCAGGAGAGCAGTGGGCGGCGGGCAATGTTGGCGAGGTGGATAGATGGCAGGGGCAGGCAGGGGGACCAGGGAACAGGAGAGTGCTCAGGGGTGGGCAAGGCCAAGTGGTTCCCGGGGCCTGAGGTGCAGCTCCAGGGTGCTGGGGTCCCTGGTGTGGCTTGGCCAGGCCCAGGCGGGAGGCCTCTCGGGGGGGCCACTCTGGGACTATTGCCCTGGGGTCCCGTCCCAGCGAGCAGGGGAGCAAATCCTGATTTCTATCAGGAAAAGGGATGGGAGAGGAGAGTAGATGTGGGAGGAGCCTGTCGGGGCTGCCAGGAGGAGGAGCTGGAGTGGGCCGATGTGGGCCGATGTGGTCCGCCAGGTGGGAGCCTGTGCTGTGGGGTGGGGCTGCGGGTGGCGGGACAAGAAGGGCAGCCGGCCCACTGAGGGGGTGGCCAGAGGTCAAGGCTGCAGGGGGAGGCCTGCCAGCCACGGGCAGGAAAGGGCTGCCCACTGTCCCCTGAAGACCCCACGATAGACGACGCTGTCAGTGCAGAAATGGCACTGTCCCCCGAGGATAGCCCCCTGACTGGCCAGAGTGTCCTTATCCAGATGTACAGTGCAGACTTCTTGATTGAGGACTGAGACCCCGGGCAACCCATGAGTGTCCGAGAGAAGGAGCCCTGGGTTGGGTCTGGGAGCAGAGCAGCCATTACTAGCAGTACAAGGGGCTATGGCTGCTGACCGCACACTCAGCATGGTGGGGGACGGCCTCTCCTCCGGGCCTCCCGGCCACCCCAACATTGGCCTGGAGAGTGGGGATCAGAGCCAGCGCCCCCTCCCCTGTCTGCACCTGGCCAAGGCCACCCCTCGGCCCCTCACCTGCCCCAGATCCGTAACCGTGCCACCAGCTGACCCTCATCCTTTCCAGGGGAGAGCAGGGCCTGTGGAAGTCACCCCCAGTCAGTGGACATCTTACGCACTGTCCCTGGCACACGTTGGGCGTGTCTGCTGGCGGGGAGGCTCATGGGGCTGGGCTGGCCCACGTTAGCGTCCTTGTGCCAGATGTGCTGGTATCTGTGCTGGGAGCCAGGTAGCCGGCCAGGCAGACAGGAATGCCTGACCCGGCCCTCGGCTGCCAGGCACACGTGGTGCCTGTGAGCAGTCCCATCTGCGCCCCTGCTGGGCCACTGAGCGCCCGGGGCCGAGTCCAGGAGAAGGGCCTGAGGGCCTGCAGGAGGCTCCTGGGTAGTGTTCCCTCGCGCTTTCCCATGACGGCCCATAATCGGGACTCTTGTCGCTGGCACCCCAGCCTCACAGCTGCTCCCCTCTGGCCGGCCCAGCGTGTCCCCGGCACAGAGCACATGTTGGGGGCAGCGTTTCCCAGGCGGGCAGGTGGAGGTGCCAGGAATCTGAGGAGGAAGCATGGGGGCCTGGGAATGTGGGAAATGGGTCCAGGCCTGGATTCTGCGGGAGAGGCTGGCAAGGGATTAGGAGCAGGGGGATGGGTGGTGGGCGTTGGGCTGGCAGGGGACGTGACTGATGGGCGGCCCACTTCCAGCTTGGGAAGGGGGAGCCTTGTCCGGGAGGGGGCCGCGGGTGGGCAGCTGTCCCCATCTGTCAGTCTGCCCCCCTGCCGCTCCCAGCTTCGAATCCACGGCCCTGGACCACCCCCACCCTCCATTCTGGCACAGGGGTATGCATCCTAGTGCTGTAGCCACTACAGCTTGCAGGGGGAGCTGAGATACATGCCCTCCAGGCCTCCCGCCCCTCTCTGCAAAACGGGGGGGTCCAGGAGAATGGAGTGAGCTCGTGGGGGGTGGGTGCTCTGAAGCCCACTCGCGGGCACTTGTGCTGACCGCTTCCATCTTTCCTGCCCCCTGCCCTCCCCTCCTGGGACTGAGACTCCCCCCAGGCCAGGAGCGCAGGGTGGGGGGCCAGAGTGGATGGGCGGGGAGAACCCTTTGGGCAGCAGCTGTCCCTGCAGCTTGGAGCGGTATGACAGGTCTGCAGCCCCCCTGGGCTAAGCTCTCCAGATTTATTATGGTGGATATTCACACCAAGGGGAGTGAGTCCCGATAAGCCAGGAGCAGCTGCTGGGGGGGGGCTTCGGGGGGGTCCTTCCTCCCACCACTGCCTGGCCTGGGGGGCCTGGCCCCTTCCGGCCTTGATATTCTGCTCTCTCTGGGGTCCCAGGGCCATCCCCCAGCCGGCCAGCTTTAGGTAGATGAAGTCAGGCCCCGCAGCCTAGCTCTCCCCCTGCCCAGCGCTGGCTCAGGGATAATGAGATTACAGCTGTCTCCCACCCCCGCCCACCAGGCCTGCACCCCCCCCCCCCCGCCTCCCAGGTCCAAGTCCATTTCCAGTGACACAGGAGCAGAAAACATGCGGCCCACCCACCCAGAAATGGAGGAAGGAGGGCTGACACAGGCCCCAGCAGCCCCCAGGAAGACTAACAGTCCCAGGGTGGTGGAGCAGGTCAAAGGTGGGGTGTTCCAGGGTGGGCTGTGGACACGGGCGTTCTGGAACTTTGGGTTGCAAAGGGGCACCTCGTGAACTGGCCCCTGTAGGGGGAGAACAGGGTTGACAGAGGCCGGCAGGGGGCCGTGGGGCAGCCCGCCCCATAGTGTTGTCCCCCGACCCTTGGCTCCTGGAGTTTGCTGAGCTAACTTTGCAGATGAGAGGCTGTGTGCAGAGACATCGACCCTGGGTCATTGGCTTCTGTGCGCCCTCCCTACGGCCCCCACTTGCCTCACCCCAGCACCCCAGCCAGTCTCCTGCTCCCCTCCATCCAGCTGTCTCACCCCTTCTGGAACCTTCTAGGCTGTCCTGGAAAACATGGTAATACCCTTGCCTTTTCACATGTAACAGCTCCTGGCACGTCGAGGCTGAGAAGAGGGACGGGAAGTGTTAGCCTGGTGGCTCTGGGGTCCCTGGGGTGCCCTCATCCCACTCCCTTCAGGCAACCTGCTGATCCCCGGAGTGTGCAAAAGACCACCCAGGGAGGGGCTCCTCAGAGCCGCAGAGGGTCCAGAGGGCCTGGGCTCCTGGCCTCAGCCGGCAGCAACCCCTTACTCACATGTGGAGGCTAGGTGGGCTTCAGCTTAGGGCAGGGGCAGGCCATCCTGGCCACAGCACCACTGTCCTTGGAGTAGGGAGTGGGGCTCCCCTGGAAGGGCTCCTTCATGCCTCAAACTGGGCTCCCCATGGTTCCCAGCGCCCCAACCCAGGCTCCCCTGCTGCCCGCCCCAAGGAGCCCGAGCAGGATAATTTGAGGGAAATGCAAGCCACATGTGGCCGATTCATTTACACTTAATTCGATACAATGAGCTTCCCGCCTTTGAAGTCCAGGACCTGCTGGTCTTTAATGCCTGGTGGCTGCCAAACAGGAAGCTGAGGTTGGTGGTAAGGCAGCACCTCCCCCTCTGGCCCCCTCCCCAGGCCCAGGGCAGCCCCCTTGCCAGGACCCCACATGGGTGAGGAGGACCCGTTGGCAACATTGGTCTCCCTAGGGTCTGTGGTGGGCAGAGGTGGGCCTGACAGAAGGGTCAGGGGCAGGCACGGCGGGAGTGGGGGGGTTCTCTGCACCTCCCCATGGGTGGTTTGGCTGCACCCCAGCCCCCTGTCACTACACCCTGACAGACGTGACAGACTGTGGGCAAACAAGCCTCTTCTCGGAACACCAAAGGGCTGAGAGGCTGGTGGTGAGAGCCTGAGGCGGGATTTGGAACCGGCTCCAGCTGAATGGGGCTGGGGCTGGGGGGGCGGTCAGCAGCCCCAGGCCCATCTCAGATTCCAGTCGGTCTCCTGACCAGCACCTGGCTCGGGGTGGAAGTCACGAGGTGGACCACGTGCTACCAGGCGGGTGCAAGGATCCAGGCACGTGGCATGGTTCAGGCCCTGGGGCCATCTGGGGCAGGGGCCATGGAGCCAGCTCCCCCGTGGGGCCCAGCCATCTGAACCCTCTGCTTGCAAGGGCTGTGAGGCAAGGACACTGCGGACCCTCCCTGCACACGGGTGGGGGAAGGGGCTCCTGGGGCCGGGGACCCTCATTGTGGGCAGGGGTGGGGGAAAGTGGGGAAGGGCCCCCCAGCAGAGGACAGAGTCCTCTGAGCCCATTCTGACTGCCCAGCAGGAGCAGCTCTGCTGGGCTCTGGGAACCCAAGCGTCCATGGAGGGCTTCCTGGAGGTGGAGGCACAGAGAGGGCCTGGGCCCAACAGGGGCAGAGGCGCCAAGGCCAGCAGGGGTGCTGCGCGTGCCACGCAGGAGGGCCTGGGGCCGGCCAGGAACAACCCTGTCCCACATGTGGGCGGTGGCCAGGGCAGTGGCTGCAGGGTCAGCGCCACAGCAAGAATAGGAGCAGAGCTCAGTCCACATGTGCCCCAAGAGCCCCAGCCCCACGAAGCCAGGGGCTGTGCAGGGACCAGTAGGGGGGACAGCTGCTTGCCTCTCTGAGTTCCAGCACTCGGTGGGGGGAGCTGTTTTTCCTAAAAACATCATTGAACGAAAAGCACTGTTGCCCGGATACCCTGACAGCCCTGTGCCCGGGGTCTTCCTTGCCCCAATGGCTCTGGGTGCTGGGCACTGCCCCCCACAGCCCCTTGCCACCAGAACAGGACAGCGGTCACATAAACCTTCAGGTCCTGAGTGACTGTGACCCGTTCCCAACTCTGTCCTGCTGCCAGGGGCTGCTGGGGTCGGGGGGTGCCCAGCCTTGCTCTCTCCCACCCTATATGGGCTCCAGCTTCTCCCTCCCACCTACCCTGGGTCTGGAAGCAGGCCAAGGCCCCCCACTCCACTGCAGCTGGTTTTGCAGTGATCAGCGGCGCGGGACCCTCAATGAGCAGGGTGGCAGGACCCTTGCTGGGCAGGGTTGCACAATGTCCTCACTGAGGCCTCCCCACAGAGCCTGGGGGGCTTGCAGCGGGCACTCTGAGCACCAGGCTCAGCAAAGGACAGTGTGACGCCTTCTCTTGGAATGGATAACCAGCCCCATGCTTCCTGGGCCACCTGAGCCCAGGCTTCCCAGGGGATGGTGGAAGGGGGTCGCCCTCCCCTCCTTCCCCTCCCCAGCCCCACTGACGGCCCACGTGCTGACCCTGCTGCCTGCTCACTGCCCTCTGCCCACTCCCCCATGACTGAGTGGTGCGGCGCCCCAGGGGCTTGCGGCCCTCCCCAGCTCAGCACCCTTTCCCCCACTTAGCACACGCAGACCCCCAGGTGGGCGGCAGTGCTGTGCCTGCCTGGCTGTGCGGTCAGTGACCTGGGACTTTGCCCCTGGAGGGTGGAGGGAGGGGGCGTCCTCAGCTGAGCAAGCTGCAGCTCCATCCGGCCCCCTCCGCCTGGGCTGGAGAGGGGTAGGCAGAGGTGAGATGGAGACAGAGCCAGCTTCAGCCTTTCACCTTCCAGAAAGTTCTGCCCGATGGCCCATCCCTCTAACTCCAGGGCACTCTGCTGGTCAACCTTCCCATGGAGGAGGCTCTTCTCCCTTGGGGACATCGGGTGACCCACCCAGCACAAACACAGCATCACAGTGTAGACAGGACCCTGGAGTCGGGGGTCTACAGCTCAGCTCAAACCCCCTCCTGGCTGCAGGACCCCAGGGCCGCCCCTTAGTCCCTCTGAGCCTCAGTTTCCCCATCTGCAGCGTGGGGTGCCATGTGAGTGGGAGTGAGTTCTTGGGACTGATTGCCACCTGCATGTCCTCTGTCCTCAAGGTGGGCCTCCTGAGCCCAGCCGTGGTCACCGCCACACAGTCCTGGTGGTGGGGCCAGGGTCAGAGCACGCCCTCCTCCTGGCAGCTGGAGGCCAAAGCGCCCCGAGTTTGAGACCTGCCTCTACCTCACACCACTGTCCTCGGAGCCCCCGAGGAGCCACGGCCAGCACTTCGTCTGCAGGGTACTTGCTGGGGGCACCACTGCCTGCCTCCTTTGCCCTCTGCACTCTCCCACAGGGTTGCCCTGACCACCCCAAGGTGGCAGGGGCTACTTTGCCCTTCCTGGAGCACCCCCTGTCTGAGACAAAGTTGGGGGACAGGGCAACCAGGCCGAGTGACCCTTCCCACGGGGGTCAGGTAGGGCTGGTCAGGCGGATGCTAGTGTCTGGCTCTTCTGGGTGGGTCGTGGGACTCACAAGCTAAAGTAAAAAAAAAAAAAAAAGGGAAAAAGTATGGTATGTGCCTGGTGGATGAGAGGGTGGGAGCCGAGGATCGAGAACAACAAAACCAGGAAAACAGCGTGCACACAAAGGCCGTCCAGTCACCAGATTCCACCTACGTGCCTGGACGATTTCGCCAACCTCCGGGCTGCGGGCGCCTGCGGCTCCGAGGAACTGGGTCCCCACCCACCGGCACCTTTCCTTCCCTCCTCCTCAGGCTTTTCCTACCATCTCAGGGAGGCCCTGGTGAGGGACAGCTCCAGGAGCACCCACTGCCAGCCCCCGGCCGCTGCCCGGCCCCCTCCCTGTCCCTGCCTGGGGCTCGGCCCGGCTTGTGGGGGAGCCGGAGGTTCAGGTCCTCAGAAAAACTTCCCCCTCTTCTCTTTGAGGTGCCAGCTGGCCCTTCCTCTGTCCCAGGGAAGTGGGGGTGCCTGCGGCTCTGGGCCCCTAGAGACCCTGCCACCATCTTGTTGCTGATTTACAACTTGGGAGACCCTGTGTGTTAGAGCTGTGGTTGTGTGCCCTAGAGTTGACTCTGACTCAGCCACCCTGTAGGACAGATAACTGCCCCATAGCGTTTCTGAGGCTGTAACCTTTACAGAAGCAGACTGCCACATCCTTCTCCCACGGAGCAGCTGGTGGGTTTGAGCTGCCGACCCCTCAGTTAGCAGCCGAGTGCTTAACCTCTGCGCCACCAGGGCTCCCCTTGTGACAGAGCAGAACTGCTGCAATCTTTATGGAAGCAGGTCTCAAGGCCTGTTTCTTCTGCGGTGCCGCTGGGTGGGTTCAAACCGCCATCCTTTGTGTTACCATCAAGTAAAACCATTTGCACCCCTGGGGACCTTCCTGCTGCCATTTTGAAAGTGAAGGGCCTCAGCGCTGGGTGGAAGCTTGACGGTGGGCTGCCTCCTCCTCTCCAGGCGGGGGCAGCGAGGCAAAGCTCAGGAGTTTCCCTGCAGCCCTGGCTTGCTGGAATGCGGGAGTAACCCGGGAACGCCAATGGGACTGGAGATTGGAGAAGCCAGGACCCCGTGGGGCCACCCTAGGTCTCTGCCGACAAGCCAGATGGATGTGCGAATGTCCCCCCTTAAAGTGTCTGACAGCAGGCCTAGCTCAGAACGGGGTTGCCCCAGATGGGAGCGGGCAGTGTTGGGACTAGGGGCCACTTTGGGCTCCCCTGGTGAGTCTAGACAGGAAATGGAGGGAGGGAGTGTACGCAGAGCTTCCTGTTCCCACCTCGAGGTGGCTACGGTGTCTGTGGAGGCCAGGGCCTCCAGAAAGAGGGGTGCGCACACATCCTCCCCAAAGCCAAGGGGAGGCCCTGAGGAACCAGGGGAGCCGGGCCAGCATTCCTGGGTGATAGGTCTGTGACAGATGGGAGGGAAGGGTGTCTGGGCCCTCCTGACTGGTCAGCACATGTGACCTCTCCCTCAGCCCGACCCCAAGGACCCCGACCCCCGGGACCCTGGCCAGAGAAGAACTCCAGGAGGGATTGGGCTGGGCTGCGGGTGGAGGCCCCGTAGAGTGGCTGGGACAGAACGTCTGAAATTCCGTTTCTTCTGGAACACATCCAAGCATCCTTCCCAGCCAGCCTCCCTCTGCCCGTGGGCCTTTGCCTGAGACACGCACAGAATGTAAACCCTAATCCGAAATTCGCCCCCACTGTTGTCTGCATGCCCGTGTCAGTCAGGGGGTCTGTCCTGGGTCTTTGGCCTTGGGCGGGAGCCCGCCTGCCTCCATCCCATGGCACATGGAGTCTGGCTGGATTAGGCCGAAAATGGCAGGACCCCAGATGTGGGTGCTAATGCCCTGGGACCTTCTCTCGGCCTCCTGCCCAGGGGAGTCGGGAGTGGCTGGAGGCAGGGGTGGGGCGCTAAGCCTCAACCCTAGCGCCGCTGAGTCTGGGAGGGACTGGTTGTGCAATGCCCCTCTTAGACATTGGGAGCTGGGGGCAGCCAGTCCTTCGGGGCAACAGCAAAGCCCCATGGCCAGCCTTGACCCCAGGCCTGCCCCTCGGCCCCCGACAGCTTCTGTACCCTCTTGATCTCGGGCTTCTGCAAACAGTCCCTGGGGGGCCTCTTGGCACACATGCCCCCTGCCCCCTTGTCCCAATGTGAGGCCATTCACCTGCATTCGTGGGCGGTGGGGACCAGAGCTCAAGCTCGTGTCTGCCTGGGACCAATAGGGAGGGGAGGACTGGCCAGGCAGGGACCACCTGGGGTGGCTGGCAGAGGAAAGGAGGCCAGGAGGTAGGGAGGGGTTCCGAGGTTTGGCCATGGGGGGCGGACCCCAAATGGGCTGTGGGGAGGGAGGGGGCACAACAGAAAGGTAGAGGACGTCCCAGGGTGGAGGGGGACAGCTGACGGGGCCACTGCCCTCATCCCCTCCCATGCCCCCTTGCCCCCTCCACCCCCTTCCTCAGCCTGCCTCCCTGGTCTCCCCGCTTTCCTTCTTTCTCCTCCTCATCCTCCTTTGCCCCCACTCTGGGGTCCCTCCCCTCCTCCCCCATCTCTCCCCCATCTCTCCCTTCTCTCTCACCCCGACCCTCCCAGAGCTGGACATTGCTCACTGGTGACAGGGATGACGGACTTGGGCAAAGGGCAGCCAGCCCCTTAGTCCCCGCCCCCACTCGCTCGGCCCGCAGCCCCACGGCCCTTTCGGGGGCATCCTAAGACATTTCCACCCCCAGCAGCTGCAGCCAGTTCTCAGCCCCCCTGGCTGAACATGCCATCTGG
This sequence comes from Dugong dugon, assembly GCA_030035585.1. Lineage (NCBI taxonomy): Eukaryota > Metazoa > Chordata > Mammalia > Sirenia > Dugongidae > Dugong > Dugong dugon. The sequence continues at coordinate 138,641,518 of CM057467.1, read as the reverse complement.
TCCCCAGAAACCTCTCTGGAAGGGTCAGGGGCCCTGGGGTGGCACAGACTTAAAAAGCACACCCCAGCAGGCAGCTTGGGGGTGGTGGTGGCAAGAAGGGCCGGGCGGGAGAAGGCGTGAGGCCAGCGCCATCCTCTCCACTCCGGGGGTTCATGCTTCGCTGGCTATGGAGAAGGGTCTGCCCTTCCCAAGGCCACAGTCCAGCTGAGGCCTCCCTGGGAGCGGAGATTGGGGCCCTGGGTGAGGGGAGGCCCCTCCAGAGCCACCATCACCTGCAAGGTGCTGGACACATGGGCCTCAGGCACCCCATACCCTGGCCGGGCCCCCACGATTCCCTCAGGACAGTAGCTGACAGGGTAGCCCACAGAGGGACCAGCAGCCCCCTGGGGAGGTGCAGGCAGGGCCAGGGGGCCCTAGCTGCCGGGGCGCACAGCCCAGCTTCCTGTTCCCAGGGTGTCACCAGGACTGGGCGACAGGGATGGGGCCACCATCCTGGGCCTTCCCTGCCCCCACAGCGGCCATTGCCAGGACGGTGGTCAGGCAGAGGTTGGGTGCAGGGAAGGGCAGGCCCCTGGCTCCTTGGAGGCCTGCAGTGGCCTTCAGGGGGTGCTGTATAGGGGCCCCTCCAGAGCCCTCAGTGGTGGGAGGGCGGGCACGGGGCACAGGGACCCACAGAGACGCAGCGCTGTGCCCACCAAATCACAGCCAGTGTCCCGGGGTCTCCACGCCTATTCCTTTCCAGAGGGAGGAGGCGGTGGGTGGGGGCCAGGCCCCCCACACTTCCTGGCGGGCGGTGTAGGAGGGGCAGCAGCAGTGCCGGGAACTCGGGCGGGCGGCGCCAGCATGCCTTGGCGCCCCCACACCCAGCCCCCCCAGACAGTGGGGCAGTGTGCGGCCGGAGGTGGGGTGCGGGCGGTGGGCCAGCCAGGCCGCCCTGCCATGTGGTCCCGCTCCATAAACTGCCATCCCAGCATGTTGACACAGGGTGACGTCACTGCCAGACAATGGGGGGGGGGGCCACTGGCCTGGGTGTGCTCTCTCATCCCGTGGGCCCCCCATGCACAGCACACCCCCGGCTCCACCTGAGTAAACCGGGTCTCCTCAGCGTCTGAGCGGCTGTGTTCCTCCCAGCCACGGGGCCCACCCAGCCGCAGGCATCACCCTGAGACCCGGGACCCCAGTCCTGTCCCCTACACCCACTAGGCCACTGCTTCTACCTTCCAGCGCCCCCCCCCGCCCCCCGCAGTCGAGGCTCCCCAAGGCTGCCTCTGAGACCTGTTCTCACTGTCCCGAAGGTCCCCCGGGAGCATGTCCCTGCCCCCTGGAGCTCTGGTGGCCGCCGCCTGGCTGTCCCCCCAGCCCTGACCTGCCAACCCAGCGTGGGCCCCACCGGCTGAGCCTTCCCGGCACCCACATCCTGGAGCCCTCCCAGGCCCAGACCCACCCCTGAGGCAGCTCTGTGCCCCCAGCCTCCCTCCAGATGCCCTGACATCAGAGCCACCTGCCCATACTCCTTCCAGAGCACCCCGAATCTAGAGCCCTGTTTTCCCTTCTCTGTCGTCCCTCCCTCCTCTGCCAGCCCCCCACTGCTGCCCACCTTTCCTCTTCTCCTTGCTCCCACCCCGGTCTTCAAACGCCGCTTCCTAATGTCGCCGCCCTTCAAAGCCTTCGGGATGATGAAGAGAAATGAAGTCCTCCCACATCTGTCCTACAGTGTGGCTGAGCCTGGAGAACACGGTGCTGAGCGAAAGAAGTCGGCCACAAACACCGCACGGCCCCACTCCCGTGAAACTTCTAGGACAGGCATAGTGGTCACGGACCGGAGGGAGGGCTGGAGAAAGAAGGGCTCCATGCTTAGGGGACACTGTGCTTCTGTCAAGGGCGATGGTATAATTTGGGAACAACACGAACAGAATTAATGTCACTGAACTCTCCACGGGTGGTGCCAACGTTGAACTAAGTGCTCAACTATAAACAGAAAGGTTAGCGGTTTGAACCCACCCAGAGGCACCTCAGAAGTAAGATCTGGCTGGTGATCTGCTTCAGAAAGATCACAGCCTTGAAAACCCTGAGGAGCGGTTCTACTCGGACCACGTGGGGCTGCCCCAAGCTGCAGTAGGCTCCACGTCGACTGGTTTGGTTCAAGGTGACGGTTGAATAAGACAGTGAACATGTCACTGAACTATGCATGGGACGGATGTTGAAATGGTGAATGCGTCCTTACAGATCTGTTTACCACTAGACAAAAACAGCAAAGGCCCTCGGGTGGGCTCCCCGCCCTGGGCAGGGCAATTCTTTGGTCTGGCTCTCCACCCCATAATCCGTTGAGCCCGAATCTGGCTTTCTCTGCTTTCTCTTGCCGGCCCCTCCAGGGGTTCTGGTTTCTGCAAAGTGTCGCAATACCAGGCCTGTTCCCTGGGCCCTCAGCCTGGCGGCGCCTTCCGGGGCCTTCTCCCACAGGATGTCACTCCACCAAGGTTCCCAGGCCCCCACAGGGCACCATCGGGTGCTCACCCAGGCCAGTGTTTGTGGACAGGCCTGGCCTGCCCTGCATGGCTCCCACGCACGAGCTGCCTGCGTGATGCGGCCAGGTGTTTGGTGATGAAGCGCAAACCCCCGGGGGACAAGGAGCACAGTGTCCGCTTTATTTGCCAGGACGGCGCTGACAGGGGCAGTGTCCATGGCGACCGCTTCTAGGAAATGCAGTGGGCGGGAGCCAGAGAGGCAGCCCCCTTCCAGCAAGCCGTCTGCAGGTGGGCTTCCAGGAAGCCCCTGCTGGCTCCTCGCCCCTGGAAGGGGGCCAGCGGGGTCCCCGGGAGTGAGTAGGAGAGGTGTGGGGAAGGGGGGCCGAAGAGAGGAGAGAGAGGGGAGGAGGAGCGGAGGCACAGCAGAGGCCTGGCTGTGTCCTGGTGCCCTTGAGAGACTGAAGCCAACCACGGTTCCTTCCAGAACCTTCTGCTCCCCTTGTGGGAATCACACAGTCTCTGCCAGTACCCTGGGCTCTCCACGGCTTGTCGGGTGTAACACACACACAGAGGCCTGAAAACAAGAGTCGGCCAGGCCTGCTGAGACGAGAATAGGTGGGAAGGCCCCCTGGCCCAGGCCTGGTCCTGGCTCAGCCCTGGGTGCTGGCAGTGGGCTGAGGCCCCGGGTCTCCCTTAGCCGATGGGTCACTGGCCCCTGGTGCAGCGCTGCATACCACCCCCTACAGCAAGAAGGAAAGCATCTGTCTTCCCAGGGAGCTGTGTGGAGGAGAGGGGCCAGTCGGGGCCCCAGCCCAGGGCGGACTGTGGTCAGCGTCGTCGGAGGGCGTCATTGCCTTCACATTGCTGGCGTTCTGTCCTCTTGTCTCCACGTCCTCGCCTCCGCCCACACCCAGTGTCCCTAATCCCGCTTTGAAAACGTGCTCCTCGGTCATTAAATGCACCCTGAGACGAGAAACCCCATGAAGGCCCGCAGACGCACGCAGCCATGCTGATGGCCACCCCTTGCGACGCTGGTTCCCCAGGGCCGGGACCACGCAGGGCAGACACACACGGGGCCCCTGACATGCTCAGCAGCGTGGTGGGCACGGCTAAGGCAACCCATGTGGGAACCCACGGGTACCCACCCACACACAGACGCACGCACGATGGTGGCACACAGGCTCCAAGTGTGACTGGGCGTTCAGGGCTGCACGCGGGCCCACGTGTCAACACGCTAAGGGGCACACAGATAAGCATTGGAGCCCTATACACATGCGCACATGCATGTATGCACACTTACACATGTATGTACGCATACACATAACACACACACGCTCACACACGCACATACCACACCTTATATACACACATGCGCGTGCTTGGGCCCACACCCAGCTGACTGACCCCCAGGTAAGTCTCTCTAGCTGAATGGCTTTGGAGTCGCCCACACCCAGCTCGCCCCAGAAACACAGCAAGTGAGGGCATCAGCTGGGAAGACCTTGGCCTGTTTGCTGGGCACCTACGGGCTGGGGCGGCTGGAGTCCTGGGCCCCGCCCAGCGTCCCACTCACGTTTGAAATGTCAAATTCCCTCCACCTTCCCTGCTGGCCCTCCCCCCCCCCCCCCCCCCCGTGCTGGGTTTGGGAGTGAAATTCAAGCCCCCTGTTGGCTTCCAAACGCTTCACTCGGGGCAGGGGTATTTGGAAAGCCCGCTGGTCGGTGGGGACGCCAAAGCCTGTCTCACAGGCCCCTCTAAGCCCCTTTCCTTAAAAGCAGGAAATCAGGTTGGGCCGAAAGTAAACACATTCCAGCCCGGCGGCTCCCAAGCCCAGGCCCGGGGCTTTGTCTGTGGGCCTGGGCGGCCTCTGTTCCCAGCATAGGCCGTCCAGGCGCCAGCCCAGGGCGAGGCTGGAGGCTTGGGGCTGGGGACTGGACCCAGAACCTGTTTGTAGAGCAGCCGGTGACTTCAGCTCCCCGGCTCTTCCTTCTGAGTTTGATTTCTGCAGGGGGTTTCCTGCCTGTGGGCCCCACCCCCTCCAGGTACTCAGGTACTCGGGCACTCGGGTACTCGGGTACACATCCTCTCTGGTCACACTGCTCCAGGGGCCGGCCTTAGGGCGATCATTCTACTGCAAACAGCAAAGAAAGTGTGGGTTCACCCAGTGTAGATGCTGCCTCTGAGCACACTCCTGTGCGTTCCTAGGGTGTGTGTGTATGTGTGCACAAGTATACGTGCATGTGTGCGTGTGTGTGAAGACACATCCACGGGCTGGTCTGGCGAGACCACAGACCCCCCGGTGGAGGTCATTCTCCCCCAGGTGGCCATGGATAGCAGCCTCTCCCCATCTCATGCCAGACCAGCCACCTCGCTTTGCAAACACGTTTCGGGGCTCCTGGCTGGCACCCTGATGTGAAACTGGCAGAGGGTTCAGAGATGCGGGTGGGCGTCCCTCCCCGGTGCCCACAGGCACAGCCCAGAGGTGGCAACAGCGAGGCCAGCCCGCGTTTCCCAGGGCCCGGTTCCTAAGCCCCCTTCCAGCTCTAGGGTTTCAGCTCTGTCTTCTGATTGAAAGGGAAAAACACGTCCCGTACATTCCTGCAGCGAAAATTCCAGAACACTGTCTCCACCGCCCCCCACACCCGACCCGTCCAGCATTCCCACCCGCCCTCGGTGCCCAGGCCCGCCATACCCACCCTCACCCTGGGAATTGGGGCTTTTATCTTATAAGCCTCCTGCTGAGCGGATGTTTATAATAAAAGCCGTTTATGGACCTGGCTCCCGACTGCAATGACGGCCAAGCCTTCCTCCGCAGACCCTCTTGCGTGCGTCACACTTTGGGGCCGAGGCAGGGATGTGGCATTGCCCTTGAGGGGTGCCAGCCTGGCCTTTGACGTGCGGCAAGAGATGGCGAGAGTCACTGTACATGGGGCTTCCGGCAAAGCCTCACCCAACTGGGGCCCAGTGGGGCCACTGCCATCTGTTTGCCCAGATGGTCCTGGCAGACCCCAGGGCCCAGCCCCAAGTCCAGCTGCACCGCCAGGCACAGAGGGTGCAGGAGAGGGTCTGGGAGGGGGCCACTGGACGCCCAGGCACTGGCAAACAGGTGGGAACCAGTCCATCATTGGTGGGCGAGCACTTGGGGACAGCAGCACTGTGCCCGGAGTTGAAGCAGGCAAGGCCACGTGGAGCAGGGACCCCGACAGCGGACAGACAGGAGTGGGGGGAGGGTGCTGGCCCGCTGCCTGCTTCTCAGAGCAGCGCTGGTATTTCTGACAGTGCTCCTATCTGGTCTTCGTCAGTGGGGCGAGGTAGCTTCCGGACTGTGCAGAGCTTGGGGGTGGGGGAAGGGTGGGAAGGGAAACCGAAGGGGCTGAGGAGCCCAGAGTTATTTCCAAGAGCTGTGTTCCCTCGAGTCCCCAGGGTCTGCATGCCAAGCACTCAGGGGCTGCAGGGCTGGGGGGCCTGGGGGAGGCCTCCTGGGGCAGAGGGGCGCCACCCAGGCTGGGTCCCCGGCCTGGCCACTGTCTCCTACCAAGACCCCAGGCTGGACCCCAGGAGCAAATCCAAGGCTAGCCCCTGGCACAACGGGGCTTGGACAGGACTCCAGCACAAGACCGGAACACGGAGCCCTCATCCCCCCACCCCCAGCCCCCACACCTCCCTTAGATCTCTGCTCCAATGCCACCTTCCCAGCCAGGCCCCGTCCATTCCCTGTCCCCCATCATGGCCACCCTGTGACACAGGCATGTCACAGGCCTGCATGCCCTCCCTCCCGCCTGGACCCTGACTCCCAGTGTGGGGTGATCTCTGTGCATCCAGGACAGAGAGGAGAAGCCCCGGAAGGAGGCTGAGCGCCAGCCCCACAGCCACTCAGACAAACGTCCAGTGGCCAAGGCTCTGACATGGAGCCCTCTCCTGGGCGCTGACTCCACATACCACTCAGAGCTTCCACCCAGACCTGGGTTTTGGGGTAATAGCCTCCAACCAGACCCGGGCTTTGGGGTCACAGCCTCCACCCAGACCCGGGTTTTAGGGTCACAGCCTCCACCCAGACCTGGGCTTTGGGGACACAGCTTCTACCCAGGTGTGGATTTGGGGACACAGCCTCCACCCAGACCCAGGTTTTGGGGTCACAGCCTACACCCAGACCCGGGTTTTAGGGTCACAGCCTACACCCAGACCTGGGCTTTGAGGACACAGCTTCCACCCAGACCCGGGTTTTGGGGTCACAGCCTACACCCAGACCTGGGCTTTGAGGACACAGCTTCCACCCAGACCCGGGTTTTGGGGTCACAGCCTCCACCCCAGACCTGGGCTTTGGGGACACAGCTTCTACCACAGACCTGGGCTTTGGGGACACAGCTTCCACCCAGACCTGGGTTTTGGGGTCACAGCCTCCACCCAGACCCAGGTTTTGGGGTCACAGCCTCCACCTAAACCTGGGTTTTTGGGTCACAGCCTCCACACCAGACCTGGGCTTTGGGGTCACAGTTTCCACCTAGACCTGGGCTTTGGGACACAGCTTCTACCCAGATCCAAGCTTTGGGGTCACAGCTTCCACCCAGACGTGGGCTTTGGAGACACAGCCTTCACTCAGACCCAGGTTTTGGGGTCACAGCCGACACCCAGACCCGGGTTTTAGGGTCACAGCCTCCACCCAGACCTGGGCTTTGGGGACACAGCCTCCACCCCAGACCCGGGCTTTGGGGACACAGCTTCCACCCCAGACCCGGGTTTTGGGGTCACAGCTTCTACCCCAGACCCGGGTTTTGGGGTCACAGCTTCTACCCCAGACCCGGGCTTTGGGGACACTTCTTCCACCCCAGACCCGGGTTTTAGGGTCACAGCCTCCACCCAGACCTGGGCTTTGGGGACACAGCCTCCACCCAGACCCGGGTTTTAGGGTCACAGCCTCCACCCCGACCTGGGCTTTGGGGACACAGCCTCCACCCAGACCCAGGTTTTGGGGTCACAGCCTCCACCTAAACCTGGGTTTTTGGGTCACAGCCTCCACCCCAGACCTGGGCTTTGGGGTCACAGTTTCCACCTAGACCTGGGCTTTGGGACACAGCTTCTACCCAGATCCAAGCTTTGGGAACACAGCTTCCACCCCAGACCCGGGTTTTGGGGTCACAGCTTCTACCCCAGACCCAGGCTTTGGGGACACTTCTTCCACCCCAGACCCGGGTTTTGGGGTCACAGCTTCTACCCCAGACCCAGGCTTTGGGGACACTTCTTCCACCCCAGACCTGGGTTTTAGGGTCACAGCCTCCACCCAGACCTGGGCTTTGGGGACACAGCCTCCACCCAGACCCGGGTTTTAGGGTCACAGCCTCCACCCAGACCTGGGCTTTGGGGACACAGCCTCCACCCAGACCCGGGTTTTAGGGTCACTGCTTCCACCCAGACCCAGGCCCTGGGGTCACAGCCTCGACCCCAGACCTGGGCTTTGGGGTCACAGCCTACACCCAGACCCGGGTTTTAGGGTCACAGCCTCCACCCAGACCTGGGCTTTGGGGACACAGCCTCCACCCCAGACCCGGGCTTTGGGGACACAGCTTCCACCCCAGACCCGGGCTTTGGGGACACAGCTTCCACCCAGACCCGGGTTTTGGGGTCACAGCCTACACCCAGACCTGGGCTTTGAGGACACAGCTTCCACCCTGACCCAGGTTTTGGGGTCACAGCTTCTATCCCAGACCCGGGCTTTGGGGACACTTCTGCCACCCCAGACCCGGGTTTTGTGGTCACAGCTTCGACCCCAGACCTGGGCTTTGGGGACACAGCTTCCACCCAGAAGTGGGCTTTGGGGGTCACAGCTTCCTCCTAGTTCTGGGCTTTGGGTCACATCTTCCACCCAGACCCAGATTTTGGGGTCACAGCCTACACCCAGACCCGGGTTTTAGGATCACAGCCTCCACCCAGACCTGGGCTTTGGGGACACAACTTCTACCCCAGACCCGGGCTTTGGGGACACAACTCCTACCCCAGGTCCGGGCTTTGGGAACATAGCCTCCACCCTAGACCTGGGTTTTGCGGTCTGGGCCAGCATGGGGATCAGGGGGCTCAGGGAGGACAAGGGGTGTCTTTGTGGATGGTCACGTTGTGGCAGCAGGATAATACCCACGGGGATTTTGGTGGAGCCTGACCCTGTCTCATTGCCAAGGACACGCTTACCCCCCAGCCCCATGGGCCACTTATGTGCCTGCTCTCCACATTTACCCCCATCCCCCCAGGCCCTTCCCCTATGCCATATGCCTTTCATGGGCCCCACTCACCCTGTAACCCTCCCTGAACCCCAGCCCTCCTGCCTCCCATACACCCCACCCCATCCCATAACTCCCCGAATCCCTTACCCCGCCCCATCCCATGTGTCCTGTAGGCCCTTTCCCTATCCCATAACCTTCCTCTGATCCCATAACCACCCCCCACCAGCACCGTATGCTCCTCCCCTCCCCCTGCACACCGGCACATGCCCCGCTCCCTCCCAGATGCCCCCCTGTGCCCCCTGCCCTCGGCGTGCCCCAGTTAAGGAGACAGACGGAGTCACTGTGTGCTGCTGTAACTGTGTTTATTGAAGAGCCAGGCTTCTGGTGAAGGCCCGGCTCCTGGGGAGGGACACGAGCGAGTGAGGACAATGGAATGTTGAGATTGGCTCCTGATCTTGAGGAGCTTCCAGACTAGGGAGGGGAGGGCGGGGCCTCAGACACACTGCCTGGGCGCCCCCCAGAGATGACCCCCCGAGATGAACGAGGGGCGGCCGGGGGTGCCCGTGGTGACACGCGCGCGGCCCTCGCACACGCGCAGGAGACTTGGCGTCCAGGACTCCAGACCAGTGCAAACGACTTAGTGCAAATGATTTGGGGTTCGGGAAGCAGAGTCGGGGAGGCTGAGTCTCCTGCGCAAGGAAAGAGAAGAAGAAAGAAGGGAAGCCAGAAGACAAACAGAAAGAAGGAAAAGGAGGAGGGGGTGACGGGTCGTCCCGGCTGGAGGAGGGCCGGGCCGGGCCCACGAAGGCTGGTGGTCGCCTGCGCACGGCAGGGGGTGGCCATGAAGTTGGAGTGGCTGGTGGGTGTGGTGATGCCGCAGTGCTGCTCCAGATGATGGTGTCGATGGTGGTGGTCAATGGGGTTCCTTCCTCTTAACCTGCAGATCAGGGAGATGGCAGGTGGGCGAGGGGCGAGGGGCAAGAGTGAGTAGGCCCCCAAGGCTCTGCCCAAACTCACCTTCCAGAGCCTGTTCCTGAGGAAGTGTGAAGTAGCGGTTCCCGAATGCAGCATTTCCTCGAGTCAGAGCTAGACGGACTTGAGTCCCCGGGTTCCAGGCCCAGACGTGAGCTGGGTAGCACCATTTCTGTGGGGTGGCAGAGGTGAGGCTCCACGGGCCCCTGGGCCCCTGCCCACACCCACACCTGGCAGGAGGCCCCCCACCTTGTCATCTTGAGGGTTCTGGGGTTGAGAGAGCAGCAGTAGAGTCTCGACTCCTTCCGGAAAGTAAAGGAACCTCGTATTGCAGCACGCCCCGTGGTGCCAGCCGAGAATGTTCTAGAGAGAAGAAGGCGGGTGGGGGCGTGAAAGGGTGGCTTGCTCTGGTGGCCTGGGTGGTGAGGCGGGAGGACAGGCCATCTGGGAGCCCACTGGCCCAGGTGGAGTGCTTACCTGCCGGGAAGGCCAGACCTCACTCGCCTTTCCTCGCCGTCACGCCGGACCACGTCATGTCCTTCCCAGCACTTCTGCTGCGCCTGGGGTCTGGCCTTCCGTGGTGGCTGGCCGGCTCTCGTGTCCACCCGCTGGAGACCTGGCTGTGGGAAAAAGGGAGAGGGTGCTGAGTGGACGGCAGAGGTCGGCAAGGGGCGGGCGGCTGTGGGCGGCACACTCACCCTTGTCTCCAGACTGCGCACGGCGGCCGGTCTTGCTTTGTCCCTGCCGAGGCCCGCCTTGGCCCTGGCGCGCAGGCCGGGCCCGCCGTGTCTGCCAGCTCTGCTCCTGCCCCTGCCGTGCTGTGTGCCCCCTCCCCCGAGAGCTCACAATCACTCCGCCCCGCCCGCCTCACCTAGCCTGGCCCTCACCCGTGTCCTTGACTCCCCTGGAGCTGTACTGTCTTCGCGCCAGCCCCAGGGACGGAGCGGTTAAGGCACACGGTGTCGCCAAGCACACTGTAGGCCCTCCCCGCATCAGCCCCTGGGCCGCAGTGCCGCATGGAGAGCATCGGCCGGGCGCACTGGAGCCCAGCACCCAGGCGACGCTCCCTCCCGGTGGTGCCCTTTTGCGGGTGTCCCCGCGCACTGCGCCCTCTGTCCCGTTCTCCTGCCCTCAGATGCTCCGGCCGGGCCTTGCCGGCCACGGAGCCACTCCTGATCCTGCCACTTGGATGAATACGGTGGGTGAGATGCTGTGACGGCTGGGGACCCCTCTGTGCCCTCCATCCCCCTTCTTGCTGTCCAGCCCGGGCCCGCCTGCTCCCACACTTGCTGGATCCCTGCTTCCTGCTGCACCGTCATCCCCAGGGCACCTGTCACCTCCCTGGGGACTGCAGCCCGTCCTGCCCTCTAAAGTACCCTTTCCCCTGGGGCGGCCACCTGGCCCCCCAGCCTGCCCCTCTCGGCTCCCCCCGAGAAGATGTCACCTGTGCTACCACCTGGCCTTGCCCGCTGCTCTACCGGGAGGCTGGCCACATCCCCTCGCCGGCCCTCGGTCCCCTCGTCCTCCTTCTTCCAGAAGACCAGTGGACCGAGGACCAGGGAGAGAAGAGCCCGCTGGCCCGGCAGGCGCCACCTCCATACCCCAGGCCCGGGCTCGGACCCTCACTCAGCTCCCGTTTGTCCAACCAGCCGCCACGTCCTGAAACCAAAAGTGACCGGGATGAATGTCTGGCTCCCCCTTCTGCTGTCTGCCCCTAGCTCAGGTGCCCTGGCACTCCCAGCCTGATGTTGCCCTGGAGACACATGTGCTCCAGCCGCTGGAGAGTGCTGCCTGAGCTAGCCCCACTTGTGCCTTTCCTGCCAGACTCCAGGCTTCCAAGGTGCTCCTTGGCCCACACACTTCCCTGACCTCCTGCCCATACCTTCCCCTGGTTGCCCCCAGTACCCCACGCTTCCCTGGTTACCCCTCGGCTCCCCCGCTTCCCCAGTTTCCCCCGTTACCCCCACCCATCCCACCCACCTCCCCCCTCCCGCACCCTGCTCTCCAGCCCTAGCCCGGGCTTTTTCTAACTGAACCAGCTCCGCCCCAAGTCCCCGCCCCTGACTAGCTGGCCAATCATGTGGGATCATCCTTGGGGCCCAGGGCAGGTCCCACCTCCACCGGACGTTCCAGCGCACGTTCCCCTCACCCGACTCGTCGGGAATTCTCCCAGACCTTGTCCTCCGCACCTCCCCCCCACCTTGTATCCTTGACACTGCCCGGCATTGCCCCCAAATGGCCCCTCTGACGTCTAGAACATCAGCGCCTCAAAACCGCAGGCTCCCAAGGGCAGACTCGGCACCCTGTAGATGAGGGACCTGGAAGGGGGTCCCAGCGGGCTATGGGGAGAGGAGCAGAGTGTCCTCTGCCCATAGTTGCCGCCTCACATCACGGGAGGATTCCCGGGCCACGGGGAGAAGCCGCATGGGCTCCCATGCAGAGAGTGAGTGGGGGTTAGGACTTGGGTTGGGTAAGGGAGGTGCCTGGGGTGTCAGTGCACCAGGCCACCCCTGAGGGTTGATGGGTTCATGGTCCGAGTGCGCCAGCTTCCAAGGGGCAGATCCCCCTCATTGGCTGGGTCCCTAGAACCCCGCCACCACCGTGTGTACCGTGGTCTGGCTCCTGCACAACCCTGCCACCCCCACCCCCAACCCCACCCCCACCCCACAACCACCCCCCGCACTCAGTGGCTTACGGGCGCACTCTGGTGATCAGCTCTGGGCACTGCCAACCAACGGCCTCAGGACAGCTGAGTCCCCCTGGCCACCCTTGGTCCTCCCACCCCTTGGGGTCCACCTCGGCTTTGACGACCTGCGGTCCTAAGTGTTGCCCGCCAAGTCTAAGGTATTGGCGTGGAGGGAGGGGTGGCACTAGGCCAGCGTGGCTCAAGTCCTGGGGCCGTGGGGCTGGACACGCTGGCTGTGTCACCCCAAGAGTCTGCAGGGATGGGGTGCACCTCTGGCAGAGTCTCTGCCCCATGGACGGATCACAAAGGGGCTGGTAGCTGCCTGCTGCGTCACCGCAGCCTTCGTCACAGGTGAACCCATAGCTTTGCTATGGGTGAACCCCTAGACTTTGTCATGAGCGGACCCCAGGCTTTAGAGACAGGCTGACTCCCCCCGGACTCTGCAAGAATCAGATCCTGGCCTCGGCTACTGCTGGGCTGCAATTCGTGGGTCTGGGCTGCCGCCTCGCGGCCATCTCTTGTCTTCACACCCACAGCCCATCACTGCGCAAAAGCCGGGTGCACTGGGTTGGGCCCCCAAGTCTGAGGGGAGACTCCAGAAAACTCCCCTAGCTAAGGCAGGTGATGCCAAGCTGAGGTCTCATGTCGTGGGTCTCTGTCTCCAGCACAACTCTGTTCCCAGGATTCCCTTCACCTGGGCTCCCGTCACCGTCAGCCCAAGGCATAAGGGACCTCTCGTCTCCCCCACATCTGTTCCTCAGCCTAAGTGAGGCAGGGCTATGACCCAATGTTGGGGTACATAGACTTCCCCGCAGTGCTTGGGCTCCTGGGCGGAGCCAGAGTGCCCCATTGGGTAAATGCGTCTCCAGGCACACTCTGGCCAGAGCGCAAAGGTCCCAGAGCACAGTGCAGGGATTGGACCCCACCATAGAGCTTGCTTACCCTGTGGGAACCCCAGCCCTTTACTGATCCTCAGCTCATGGGGTATCCACTGTGCCCCACACTGGCGGCTGCACCCCACATTGGTCAGTACCCTGGGGCAACCAGTGGGACCCCGACAGCAGAGCATAGCCCAGCTCTTTAGCATCTCAAACACATATTGAATGAAGATGTTAATGGCTGGCTCTTAGGGTGTGGGGAGCTCTGAGTGTTCCTTGGAGGCAGCCCTGGGCTCAAAAAAAAGTCAAGATTTGGGGGCCTACCGCATGGAGCTGGGGATGGAAAGTCTAAAATGACAGGACAGCTGGTGGGGTGAGGATATGGCCCCAGGAGGCAGCCGGGTGTGGCTTGGAGGAGCGCCCAGGTCTCTAAGCATCTTTGTGAACTACAGCGGCGCCTGCCTGGCAGACCCGGGAAGTTGCTGCGGGCGAACCCCAGCCTCGGGACTGCAATCCGTGGTCTGTGCTGCCGCCTCGCGGGCACTTCTGTCTCCACACCCATGCCCATCACTGCACCGGGAGGGAGCTGGGCTCACTGGGGTGGGACCCCAAGTCTGAGGGGGAGACCCCAGAAATCCTCTTGCACCAAGGTACCCAGGACTCCCTTAACCCTGGCTCCTGTCACCATCCACCCCAGGGCAGAGGGGACCCCTCGATTCCCCAAGTAATTCCTCTCAACTCCCCAACTTCTGTCCTTCTAAGTGAGGCGGGGCCATGAGCTGATGTTGGGGTCCCGAGGTAGACTCCTCCACAGTGCGAGGGCTCCTGGGTGGACCTAGGGCTTCCCACTGGGGAAGTGCATCTCCAGGCACACAATGGCCAGAGCGCAAGGGTCCTGGAGCGAGGTGCAGGGATTGGATCCAGCCATAGAGCTCGCTCACCTTACGGGGACCCTAGCCCCTTACAGACTCCCCAGCTCACCAGGTGTACACTGCCCCCCCCCACATTGGTAGCTGCACCCTACATTTACAGGTGCACCCCACATTTGGAGGTGAACCCCACATTAGCAGATACCCTGGGGTGACCCTGGCAGCAGAGAGCAGCCCAGCTCTTTAGCATCTGAAAGACCGATTGAATGAAGATGTTAATGACTGGCGCTTAGGGTGGGGGAAGCTCTGAGCGTTCTCCGGAGGCAGCTCTGGGCTCAATAAAAAGACCAGGTTTTGGGAGTCTGGTGCATGGAGGTGGGGGTGGAAAGTCTAGGGTGACGGGACAGCTGGTGGGGTGCAGATACGGCCCCAGGAGGCAGCCAGGAGTGGCTCAGAGGGGAGCTCCCGGGTCCCTGAGCGTCCTCGTGAACCACTGCGGCGCCCCCCAGGTGGACCCGGGAAGTTGCCATGGGCGAACCCCGGCCTCGGGGCTGCGATCCATGGTCTGCGCTGCCACCTCGCGGCGACTTCTGTCTCCACACCCACAGCCCATCACCACATTGGGAGGGAGCCGGGCGCACTGGGGTGGGACCCCAAGTCTGAGGGGAAGACCCCAGAAATCCTCTTGCACCAAGGTACCCAGGACTCCCTTAACCCTGGCTCCCGTCACCATCCACCCCAGGGCATGGGGGACCCCTTGATCCCCCAAGTATCTCCTCTCAACTCCCCAACTTCTGTCCTTCTAAGTGAGGCAGGGCCATGAGCCGATGTTGGGGTCACGAGGTAGACTCCTCCACAGCGTGAGGGCTCCTGGGTGGACCTAGGGCTTCCCACTGGGGAAGTGCATCTCCAGGCACACAATGGCCAGAGCACAAGGGTTCTGGAGCGAGATGCAGGGATTGGATCCAGCCATAGAGCTCGCTCACCTTACGGGGACCCTAGCCCCTTACAGACTCCCCAGCTCACCAGGTGTACACTGCCCCCCCACATTGGTAGCTGCACCCTACATTTACAGGTGTACCTCACATTTGGAGGTGAACCCTACATTAGCAGATATCCTGGGGTGACCCTGGCAGCAGAGTGCAGCCCAGCTCTTTAGCATCTGAAAGACCGATTGAATGAAGATGTTAATGACTGGCGCTTAGGGTGGGGGAAGCTCTGAGCGTTCTCCGGAGGCAGCTCTGGGCTCAATAAAAAGACCAGGTTTTGGGAGTCTGGTGCATGGAGGTGGGGGTGGAAAGTCTAGGGTGACGGGACAGCTGGTGGGGTGCAGATACGGCCCCAGGAGGCAGCCAGGAGTGGCTCAGAGGGGAGCTCCCGGGTCCCTGAGCGTCCTCGTGAACCACTGCGGCGCTCACCTGGTGGACCCGGGAAGTTGCCATGGGCGAACCCCGGCCTCGAGGCTGCGATCCATGGTCTGCGCTGCCACCTCGCGGCGACTTCTGTCTCCATACCCACAGCCCATCACCACATTGGGAGGGAGCCGGGCGCACTGGGGTGGGACCCCAAGTCTGAGGGGGAGACCCCAGAAATCCTCTTGCACCAAGGTACCCAGGACTCCCTTAACCCTGGCTCCCGTCACCATCCACCCCAGGGCATGGGGGACCCCTTGATCCCCCAAGTATCTCCTCTCAACTCCCCAACTTCTGTCCTTCTAAGTGAGGCGGGGCCATGAGCCGATGTTGGGGTCCCGAGGTAGACTCCTCCACAGCGTGAGGGCTCCTGGGTGGACCTAGGGCTTCCCACTGGGGAAGTGCATCTCCAGGCACACAATGGCCAGAGCACAAGGGTTCTGGAGCGAGGTGCAGGGATTGGATCCAGCCATAGAGCTCGCTCACCTTACGGGGACCCTAGCCCCTTACAGACTCCCCAGCTCAACCAGGTGTACACTGCCCCCCCCACATTGGTAGCTGCACCCTACATTTACAGGTGTACCTCACATTTGGAGGTGAACCCTACATTAGCAGATATCCTGGGGTGACCCTGGCAGCAGAGTGCAGCCCAGCTCTTTAGCATCTGAAAGACCGATTGAATGAAGATGTTAATGACTGGCGCTTAGGGTGGGGGAAGCTCTGAGCGTTCTCCGGAGGCAGCTCTGGGCTCAATAAAAAGACCAGGTTTTGGGAGTCTGGTGCATGGAGGTGGGGGTGGAAAGTCTAGGGTGACGGGACAGCTGGTGGGGTGCAGATACGGCCCCAGGAGGCAGCCAAGAGTGGCTTGGAGGAGCGCCCGGATCCCTGAGCGTCCTCGTGAACCACTGCGGCGCCCCCCAGGTGGACCCGGGAAGTTGCCATGGGCGAACCCTGGCCTCGGGGCTGCGATCCGTGGTCTGTGCTGCCGCCTCGCGGCAACTTCTGTCTCCACATCCACAGCCCATCACCACACTGGGAGGGAGCCGGACGCACTGGGGTGTGACCCCAAGTCTGAGGGGAAGACCCCAGAAATCCTCCTGTACCAGGACTCCCTTAACCCAGGCTCCCATCACCATCCAACCAGGGCATGGGGGATCCTTCGATTCCCCAAGTATCTCCTCTCAACTCCCCAACTTCCGTCCTTCTAAGTGAGGTGGGGCCATGAGCTGATGTTGGCATCTCATGGTAGACTCCTCCACAGCTTGAGGGCCCCTGGATGGACCTAGGGCTCCCCAGTGGGGAAGTGCGTCTCCAGGCACACAATGGCTAGAGCGCAAGTGTCCTGGAGTGAGGTGCAGGGATTGGATCCAGCCATAGAGCTCGCTCACCCCACGGGGACCCTAGCCCCTTACAGACTCCCCAGCTTATCAGGCGTACTCTGCTCCCACCCCCTGCATTGGTAGCTGCACCCTACTTTACAGGTGCACCTCACATTGGTAGATACACTGGGGCGTCCGGGCAGCAGAGTGCAGCCCGACGCTTTAGCATCTGAAACACCGATTGAATGAAGATGTTAATAACCGGCTCTTTGTGTGTTGGGAGCTCTGAGCTTTCCCTGGAGGTAACCTGGGCCCAGTAAAAGGTCCAGATTTGGGGGGCCTGGTCATGGAGATGGGTGTGGAAAGTCTAGGGTGATGGGACAGCCAGTGCGGTGTCGATATGGCCCCAGCAGGTGGCCATCCCTAAGCATCCAGTTCATCCTTGAGCACCCTCGTGAACCACCGCAGCACCCACCTTGCGGACCCGGGAAATGGCCGCAGGCAAACCCCAGCCTTGGGCTGGCTATCCGTGGTCTGTGCTGCCGCCTCGCGGCTGCTTCTGTCTCCACAACCACGCCCATCACTGCACAACCCTGGGAGGGAGCTGATCCCACTGGTGTTAGCTCCCAAATCTGAAGGGGAAACCCCCAAAATCCACAGAGGCAGGCAGCACCGTGTGCAGCCCAGGACTCCCTTAACCCAGGCTCTGGTCACCGTCCGCCCCAGGGCGCAGGGACCCGTCATTTCCCCAACTATCTCCTCTCCCAACTTCTGTCCTGTCTAGGTGATCTGGGACCATGACCCAATGCTGGGGTCCCAGGGTGGAGCCCCAGCCGTGCATGGGCTCCTGGGTGGCCCCAGGGGAAGTGCGTCTCCAGGCACACGCAGGCCAGATTGCAAGGGTCCCAGAGTGCACGGGGTGCAGGGATTGGACCCCGCCATAGAACTTGCTTTCCCCGTGGGGACCCCAACCCTCTGCTGAGCCCCAGTTCACAGTGTGTCTACTGTACCCCACATTGGCGGCTGCACCCCACATTAGCATGTACCCTGGGGTGACCATCAGGAGCCTGGCACCCAGCTCATTAGCATCCGAAACACCCATTGAATGAAGATGTTATTGGCTGGCTCTTTGGGTGTGGGGAGGTCAGAGCGTTCCCTGGAGGCAGCCCTGGGCTCATTAAAAGGTTCAGATTTGGGGAGCTTGGTGCATGGAGCTGTGCTTGGGAAGTCTAGGGTTTTGAGGAGCACTCCATGATCATCATGCCTAGGACTTGAAGGGACCCCCCACACACCACTTGCTGATGGCCAGGGTCCCTGAGCACCTTTGTGAACCACTGTATCGCCCGTGTAGCAGACCCAAGATATTGCCGTGGGTGGACCCAGGCTCGGGCCGCGATCCACGGTCTGGGCTGCTGCCTTGCAGACACATCTGTCTCCACACCCACAGCTGACTGCTGAGCAACCCCAGGAGGTAGCCAGTCATGCTGGGGTTGGCCTCCAAGTCCCAGAATAGAACCCTAGAAATCCCCTTGCACTAAGGCAATGTGGCTGGAGGCTGGAACCGTCATCTTCAGACCCCCCATTTGCTGGATGCTCCCTCAAGATCCACCCAGGACACAAGGACCCCTGGTTGTTCCTAAGGATCTTCTCTTGTCTCCCAAACTTCCGTCCCTCAGCCTAGGTCAGACAGGGGCCACAGCGGACTCCCCTGTAGTGTGCGAGGCTCATGGGCAGACCCAAGGCGCCCCACTTGGGAAATCTGTGTTCACACACACGCCTGTTGGAACACGAGGATCCCGTGATCCTCCATGGACAGAGCCAGCCAACCTCGGCTGGGGGTGTCTGGGCATTCATGTTTATGGCTCCCTTCCCTGGGAAGGCCTTCGGGGTCTGGAGGAGGGAGGGCCACCCTCCTCCCTCGGGCTGTTTGCCTCTCAATGGAACTTTCTGCATCTCTGTGGGAGGGGCTGGCCTGGGATCCTGTGAGGGCTGCCTTAGTCTCTGCAGCCCAAAGCGGCAGCCACAGATTCGGCCCAGCCTGGTCCCCGGCAGGTCAGGTCTGTGCTGGCCGCAGTAGCAGTGGGTGGCCAGCTGTGAGCTGGTGGGGCCACGCCAAGGTGCCCAGAGACAGCAGGGGGTGGACTCTGGAGCGTGGCCTGCAGGCACAGCCCAGTCAGGAGGTGATGGGCCCTGAACAGGCCCTTCTTCCCCACTGGACACCTGGCAAGCCCCTGGGCCCAGTGCTGTGGACGTCCCCACTCCAGGCTATGCTGCGCCTGTCTCCACAGCAGCCTCCACCCGGGGCAAGACGGGGAGCTCGGGGGTCTGAGCAGAATGGACATGGCAGCAGCACAGCCTGCCTGCAGGAAGGGATCTTACAGCAGGATTTCTCGGAGGAGTGGACATCGGTCCTCTGTCCAGCCAGCAGCCCAGCCTCTTCCGCTCCCTGTGATACCTGTCTGCTTCCCAGCATCTGCGACAAAGTCCCATCCATAGCTGACTGTGAGGTCTGAGAAGCGAGATAGGGGCCCAGATCATGATCAGGGAGCGGACCCGGGGAGCCGACCTGTGGGGAGGCCGGGCGCGGACCAGGGGAAGCCCGCCGCAGATCAGACCAGCTTGTTTTTCTTTACTGATGGTTTTGGCCTCTGAGCAGCCTGATTTACTAAGCATAGGCCTGGATTTTTTTTTTTTTTTTCTAATTATGTGGAATTCTGCATGGGAGCTTTGTCTAATTTCCCCCCACTTGCTCACTTATTCAATCGATCATTTATTTATAACAGTACAGACTCAGTTTTGGTTTTTTTTTCTGAACCATCTGATTTTTTTTTTTAATACCTCCTTGCTTTCCCTCTCCTCAGCCCCTGGGAACCACTAGCTTACTTTTGCCTCTTTGCTTTTGCTTATTCTAAATATTTCATAAAAGTGGGATTATTCCATATCTGTCCTTTTGTGCCTGACTTAATGTTTTTGAGATTCATCCAGGTCACCGAGTGTATCGGAACTTCATCCCTCTTTACAGCTGAGTAAATGCCATCTTATGGATGGACCACAACTTACCTTGTTTCCACTTTTTGGCTGTCGGGAATAGTGCTGCTGTGAACACTGATGTACACGTATCTGTTCAAGTACCTGCTTTCAAGTCTTTGGGGTATATACCTAGGAGTGTCACTGCTGGTAATTCTGTTTAACTTTTTGAGGAACCACCAAACTGTTTACCACAGTGGCTGCAGCACTTTGCATTCCCACCAGCAACGTTCAAGGGTTCCAAGTTCTCCTCAACACTTGCTAGCTTCTGTTTGATTATAGCCTTTCTAGCGGGCGTGAGGTGCTATCTCCTCATGGTTTTGATTTGAATTTCTCTAATAACTAACGACTTGGAGCGTCTTTTTATGTGCTTGTTGGCCATCTGTACATCTCATTTGGTGAAATGTCTCTGCAAGTCCTTTGCTCATTTTTCAGTTGGGTTGTTTGTCCTTTGTTGTTGAGTTGCAGAGTTCTTTAGATATTCTGGATATTAAACTCTTCTCCAATCTGTGGCTCCAAACACCGTCTCCCATTCTGTAGGTTGTCTTTTCACTTTCTTGGTAATGTCCCTTGATGCACAAATGTTTTTAATTTAGAAGAAGTCCAATTTGTCTGTTTTTTCTTTTGTAGCTCACGACTGGCTGGTCTTCCTCTTGGAGCTACACAGGTGTGCACAAGTCAGCCTGTCCATACCTGGCTGTTGGTGTCCCATTCCCAGAGCTGCCTCCCCCGGAAGTGCTGTGGCTCCAGGGACCTAGAGGGAAGTTCTGGCTGGGGAAGTTTGGGACCACCAGGGAGGCCTGAGCCCATTGCTCTAAGGCTTAGGGGTGGGTGATGGGGTGTTTGCTTGGGGTGTTAGAGAGATGCCATCCCCGCCCCGGGTGGCAGGGCTCCCCAGTCCCCGAACATTCGCACACGCGACCCCTGCATTCACACCTGTGCCTCCTGGACCTGGGGGACTCAGCAGCACATGCCGGTGCTCAGCGACAGACAGCAGGGGGCAAAGATGCCTCCGGTGAGAAACGCCATCAGCACCAAAGCCAAGTGCACCCGCTGCAGAAGGCTTCGAACTCCAGGGTGCCCACCTGCACTCATTCCTTCAGGAAGCTTCTGTTGGTCTCCAGCCCTGTGCCCCATGCCTGCGTTGTCTGTCCTTCCTTTCAGTCCCACGGGAATGAAGTGAAATTCTCATCCCCCCAATTTTCACCCCTCCCCTGTCTGTGTGGGTGTTGAGACCACCCTTGATCCCTCCTTGACCCCTAGCTCTCTGCCTACTGCCACTCTTAGGAACCCCTCGACTCTGGCCCTCACCTTTACCTCAGCTGCTGCAGGGAAATGAGTTCCTTTACGTAGTCTTTTGCCTTGGGTCTTTGGAAAAACAGCTTGAGAGATTTTCCCCTAAGCCCTGAGGAGTTACCTCTGCCCTAGTTTTCGACCCCAGAGGTTCTCTACTTTTGTCCTGGCTGATTGACAGTTCATGGGCAAGCTGTAAACAAAAAGTTTGATGTTATTTGTCTGGTCCTGGGCTGCAGCCTGCCCTGTGATTGGTATGCATCTTGCAGGGACTGGTCAATATATGCAAATGAAGTATCTGTGGTCTACTGAGAGGGGATTGGATTGGTCAGTTCATGGCCCTGGTGGGAGGGCCACACCTTTAAATTGATGAGGAGTTTGTGTATATATGCAGCCAACCCCTCAGATGCTGGCAGACAGAAGCAGAAGGAAGAAAGAAGAAAAAAGAGAGAAGCAGAGAGAGAGAGGAGGCAAGGAACCTCCTAAAAGAGCTGTAACACGGGTCAAGGGTTGTAACATCGAAAACAGTGAGAGGCCTGGAAGGCGCCCTGCGGCGGTCAGTGGTCAAAGCTGAAACCTACTACTGGGAATGCAGCTAAGAGCTGAACGAAGCTGCTGCGCTGGCTGTGAGCTGGGCCAGTAAGCAGCGGAGAGGCTGACGGCAGGGAGGCCAAAGGCAGAGGCCTGTCCTGGGGGGCAGAGAGGGGCCTGTCCTGAGCGGGCCAAGAGGAGGCCTGTCCTGAGGTGGCTGGCAGGAGGCCTGAATGGCAAAGGGAAGGGCCTGCTAGCTTGCATGGCTGAGGGGGGCTAAGAGAGCTGTCCTGCAGTGAAGATGGGAGACTTTGCCTACGTGCGTCCCGATCCTGATCCTAACTTGTATCTGTTGATCCTGATCCTGAGTCGTACCCTGTTACTTCCTTAACAAACCATTTAACTGTACATATGGTCTGTGAGTTCTGCGTGGCCATTGCAACAAATTATCAACCCCAGAGAGAAGTAGAGAGTGTCATGGGAGGGATGGCTGGTGTCAGAATTGGTGAAAAGGTTGGAGGTGAAGGTAAGTCTGACCTCCACCTCCTAGGAATCAGCCTTGGGCTGATCATGAATCTCATTATCCTGCCTGAAGTTAGACAGGTTCTGACGCTATTACTACTACCCTGCACGACTGCTGTCTGGCCAAGGCCCTGTCTCCTGGTGCCTAAAATAATCTAACAGCAAACTCCTCCCTGAGCCCCAGCCTCTCCCCTCTCTCCAGTCCACTGTGTGATGGTTAATTGTATGTGTCAGCTTGGCTGGGTGAAGGTGTCCTGTGATTTTGTCAAACAGTGGTCTAGATGTTGCTGTGAAGGTGTTCACAGCGATGAACATCTACAATCAGTAAACTCTAAGTAAAGGAAGTCACCTTCCATAATGTGGGTAGGCCTGATCCAATCAGGTGAAGGCCTTAAGAGCAAACACTGAGCATTCCCAGGGGGAAGAATTTTGCCTCAAGACTGCCAGAGTTTCCAGCCCTCCACCTGGCCGATGGATTTTGGACTTGCCAGTCCCCACAGCCACACAAGCCAATTCCTTAAGCTCTCTGTCTGTATATATAGGTATAGATTGTTGTTAGTTACCGTCACATCAGCTCCGGCTCATGGCAACCTTACGTGTAACAGAACAAAACACTGCCCAGTCCTGTGACATCTTTACGATCTTTGATATGTTCAATCACATTGTGGCGGCTGTTGTGTCAGTCCATCTCATGGGCGGGACGGTGTCCCTTATTTTTGCTGACCTTCTACCAACCATGATTTTCTTTTCTAGTGATTGGTCTTTCCTGAAGACATGTCCAAAGTAAGGAGCCCAAGTCTTAACATCCTCACTTCTAAGGAGCATTCTGGTTGTATTTCTTCCAAGGCTGATGATTTGTTCATCCTTCTGACAGTCCCTGGTGTATTTAATATTCTTTGTCACGTCAGAATTCAAATGCTTCAATTCTCCTGTCTTCCTTTTTCATTGTCCAGCTTTTTGCAAGCGTAAGAAGCACTTGAAAACACCATGGCTGGGGTCAGGCACACCTTAGTCATTAAAGTGATGTAAAAACACTTTTTAAAACTTTAAAGAGGTCTTTTGCATCAGAATTTGCCCAGTGGAATATATCATCATTTGATTTCTTGACTGCTGCTTCCATGGGCAATGATTATGGATCCAAACAGAGTGAAATCCTTGACAACCTCAGTATTTTCTACATTTATCATGATGTTGCTTATTGGTCCAGATGTGAGGATTTTTGTTTTATGTTGAGGTGTAATCCACACTGAAGGCTGTAGTCTTTGATCTTCATCAGCAAGTGCTTCAAGTTGTCTTCATTTTCGCAAGCAAGGTTGTGTCATCTGCGTATTGGAGGTCAATGAATCTTCCTCCAATCCTGGTGTTGCATTCTTCAAGTCCTGCCCCTTGGATTATTTGCTCAGCATACAGAGTTAATAAGTATGTGAAAGGATACAACACCTTTTCCAATTTGGAACCATACGTATCCACTTGTACTGTTCAAACGACTGCCTCTTGATCCATGTATATGTTCTGCATGAGTCCAGTTAAGTGCTTGGAAATTCCCATTCTTCACAATGTTATCCATAGTTTGTTATGATCTACACAGTCGAATGCCTTCACGTAGTCAAAATAACACAAGTAAACATCTTTCTGGTATTCTCTGCTTTCAGCCAAGATACAACCGGCATAGATACAGATATAGAGAAAATACAGCTATAGATAAATGGAGAAAATATTGCAGTTGTCAAGGATTTCATTTTACTTGGATCCACAATTGACACCCATGGAAGCAGTGGTCAAAAAATCAAATGATGTATTGCTTTGGGCAAATCTGCTGCAAAAGACCTCTTTAAAGTGTTAAAAAGCAAAGATATCACTTTGAGGACTAAGGTGCACCAGACTCAAGCCATGACATTTTCAATCACCTCAGATGCATGAGAAAGCTGGGCAATGAATAAGGAAGACAAAAGAAGACTTGATGCCTTGAAATTATGGTGTTGACAAAGAATATTGAATATACCAGGACTGCCAGAAAAATGAACAGATCTGTCTTGGAAGAAGTACAGCCAAAGAACTCCTGGGAAGTGAGGATGGCGAGACTTTTCTCATGTACTTCGGACATGTTATCAGGTGGGACCAGTCCCTGGAAAAGGACATCATCCTTGGTAAAACAGAGGGTCATCAAAAAAGAGAAAGACCCTTGATGAGATGGATTGACGCAGCGGCTGCAACAATGGGCTCAAACATAGCAATGATTGTGCGGATGGCGCCAGACTGGGCAGTGTTTTGTTCTGTTGTGGATAGTGTTGCTATGAGCCAGAACCCACTTGAAGGCACCTAATAACAACACGGATACAGATATAGGTGGTCAAGTGCTTGATTTCTAACTGACATGTTGGTGGTTCAACCCCCCCAGCAGCTCTGTGGAAGAAAGGCCTGGTGATCTGCTTCTGTAAAGATTACAGCCAAGAAGACCCTATGGAGCTGTTCTGCTCTGCACACATGGGGTAGGCAGCAGTCAGAATCAACATAGTCGGCAACTAACAACAACGTCAGTTAAGTTAATGACCTCATTGTCAAGTAGGGTGGGTCATAATCCTATAGGAGTTGTTACTAGGTGCCATCGAGTTGCTTCCGACTTATAGTGACCCCATGTACAACAGAACTAAACACTGCCCAGGCCTGTTCCATCCTCACGATCATTGTTACGCTTGAGCCCATTGTTGCAGCCACTGTGTCAATCCATCTCGTTGAGGGTCTTCCTCTTTTTGGCTGACCTTCCACTTTACCAAGCATGATGTCCTTCTCCAGGGACTGATCCCTCCTGATAACATGTCCAAAGTACTTGAGACAAAGTCTTACCATCCTTGCTTCTAAGGAGCATTCTGGCTGTACTTCTTCCAAGACAGACCTGTTCTTTCTTTTGGCAGTCCATGGTGTATATTCAGTATTCTTCGCCAAAACTGTAATTCGAAAAGGTCAATTCTTCTTTGATCTTCCTTATCCACTGCCCAGCTTTCACGTGCTTATAATTGACTGAAAACGCCATGGCTTGAGTCAGGCACACCCTAGTCTTCAAAGTGACATCTTTGCTTTTTAACTCTTTAAAGAGGAATTTTGCAGTACATTTGCCCAATGCAACACATCTTTTCGTTTCTTGACTGTTGCTTCCATGGGGGTTGACTGGATCCAAGTGAAATGAAATCCTCTACAACTTCAACCTTTTCTCTGTTTATCATAATGTTACTTTCAGGTCCAGTTGTGAAGATTTTTGTTTTCTTTATGTTGAGGGGCAATCCATACTGAAGACTGTAGTCTATGATCTTCATCAGTAAGTGCTTCAAATCCTCTTCACTTTCAGCAAGCAAGGTTGTGTCATCTGCATACTGCAGGTTGTTAAGGAGTCTTCCTCCAATCCCCATGCCTCATTCTTCTTCATATAGTCCAGATTCTTGGATTATTTACTCAGCATACAGGCCGAATAAGTATGGTGAAAGTATAGAACCCTTTGACGCACACCTTTCCTGACTTTAAACCATGCAGTATCCCCTTGTTCCCCACACATTTGTCAGTGTGTTGTACTGCGGGGATTGCCAGTTCTGCGATGCTGGAAGCTATGCCACTGATATTTAAATACCCACAGGGTCACTCATGGTGGACAGGTTTCATCTGAGCTTCCAGACTAAGACAGACTAGGAAGAAGGACCTAGCAGTCTCCTTCTGAAAAAAAAAATTAGCCAGTGAAAACCTTATGAATAGCAGCAGAACATGGCCTGATACAGTACCATAAGATGAGCCCCTATGGTTGGAAGGCACTGAAAAGACCACTGGGGAAGAGCTGCCTCCTCAAAGTAGAGTCAACCTCCATTTGCTGACGTGGCACGACTCAAAATGAGAAGAAATAGCTGCAAACATCCATTAATAACCAGAACATAGAATGTAGGAAGTATGAGTCTAGGAAAATTGGAAATCATCAGAAATGAAATGGAGCACATAAAGATGGATATCCTAGGAATTAGAGAGCTGAAATGGACTGGTATCTACCATTTTGAATTGGACAATCATATGGTCTACAATGCTGGGAATGCCAACCTGAAGAGGAATGGCCTTGCATTTATCTTCAAAAAGAACATCTCAGGAACAGAATGTGAAAGTTGGAAACAAAGAGGAAGGATCGGTAGTTGGAAAATATAGCTTTGGTGATAGAAATGAAGCTGGAGATTGCATAATAGAATTTTGCAAGACCAACAGCTTCTTCATTGCAAATACCTTTTTTCAACAACACAGATGGTGACTATACATGTGGACCTCAGGTGGAATACACAGGAATCAAATTGACTACATCTGTGGAAAGAGGTGATGGAAAAGCTCAATAGCATCAGTCAGAACAAGGCCAGGAGCTGACTGCTGAACAGACAATCAATTGCTCATATGCAAGTTCAAGTTGAAGCCGAAGAAAATTAGAACAAGCCCACAAGAGCCAAAGTACGATCTTGAGTATATCCCACCTGAATTTAGAGACCATCTCAAGAATAGAGTTGATGCGTTGAACACTAATGACCAAAGACCAGACGAGTTGTGGAATGACATCAAGGACATCATACATGGAGAAAGCAAGAGGTCATTAAAAATACAGTAAAGAAAGAAAAGACCAAAATGGATGTCAGAAGAGATTCTGAAAGTTGCTTTTGAAAGTCGAGTAGCTAAAGCAAAAGGAAAAAATGATGAAGGAAAAGAGCTGAACGGAAGATTTCAAAGGTGGCTCAAGAAGACAAGTAAAGTATTATAATGACATGTGCTAAGACGTGGAGCTAGAAAACCAAAAGCGAAGAACATGCTCAGCATTTCTCAAGCTGAAAGAACTGAAGAAAAAAAATCAAACCTTCAGTTGCAATATTCGAGGATTCTACGGGGAAAATACTAAACGATGCAGGAAGCATCAAAAGAAGAAGGAAGGAATACAGAGAGTCACTGTACTGAAAAGAATTTGTTGACATTCATCCATTTAAGGAGGTAATGTATGATCAAGAATGGATGGTATTAAAAGAACAAGTCCAAGCTTCACTGAAGGCATTGATGAAAAACAAGGCTCCAGGGATTGATGGAATACCAATTGAGATGTTTTAACAAACGGACACAATGATGCAAGTACTCATTTCTCTATGCCAAGAAATTTGGAAGACAGCTACCTAGCCAACTGTCCATAAGAGATCCATATTTGTACCCATTTCAAAGAAAGATGATCCAACAGAATGTGGAAATTATAGAACAATATCATTAATATCACACACAAGTAAATTTTTACTGAAGCTCATTCAAAATCGGTTGCAGCAGTACATCAACAGAGAACTGCCAGAAATTCAAGCTTGATTCAGAAGAGGACTTGGAGCCAGGGATATCATTGCTGATGTCAGACGGATCCTGGCTGAAAGCAGAGAATACCAGACAGATGTTTACCTGTGTTTTACTGACTATGCGAAGGCATTCAACTGTGTGGATCATAACAAACTATGGACAGCATTGTGAAGAATGGGAATTCCAGAACACTTTACTGTGCTCGTGAGGAACCCGTATGTAGTCCAAGAGGCAGTCATTTGAATAGAACAAAGGGATGGTGTGTGGTTTAAAGTCAGGAAAGGTGTGCATTGGGGTTGTATCTTTCACCATACTAATTTAGTCTGTATGCTGAGCAAATAATCCAACAAGCTGGACTATATGAAGAAGAAGGAGGCATCAGGATTGGAGGAAGGCTCATTAACAACCTGTGACATGCAGATGACACAACCTTGCTTGCTGAAAGTGAAGAGGACTTGAAACACTTACTGATGAAGATCAGAGACTACAGTCTTCAGTATGGATTACACCTCAACATAAAAAAAACAAAAACCTTCACAACTGGACCAATAAGCAACATCATGATAAACAGGGAAAAGGTCGAAGTTGTCAAGGATTTCATTCAAATGATGCATTGCATTGGGCAAATCTGCTGCAAAAGACCTCTTTCAAGTGTTAAAAAGCAAAGATGTCACTCTAAGGACTAAGGTGTGCCAGACCCAAGCATGGTGTTTTCAGTCACTTCATATGCACGTGAAAGCTGGACAATGAATTAGGAAGACAGAAGAAGAATTGATGCTTTTGAATTGTGGTGTTGGCAAAAAAATATTGAGTATACCATGGACTTCCAGGAGAATAAACAAAACGGTCTTGGAAGAAGTACAGCCAGAATGCTCACTAGAAGCAAGGATGACAAGACTTTGTCTCACATACTTTGGACATGTTGTCAGGAGGGACTATTTCCTGGTAGAGTAGAGGGTCAGTGAAAAGGAGGAAGACCCTCAACAAGATGGGTTGACACAGAGACTACTACAATGAGCTCAAGCATAACAACAACTCTGAGGATGGCCCAGGACCAAGCAGTGTTTAGTTCTGTTGTACATAGGCTCACTCTGAGTTGGAACCAACTTGACGGCACCTAACAACAACAACATCCACTTGTTCTGTTCAAACGACTGCCTCTTGATCTATCTACAGCTTCCTCATGAGCACAATTAAGTGTTCTGAAATTCCCATTCTTCACAACGTTATCTATAATTTGTTATGATCTACACAATTGAATGTCTTTGTATAATCAATAAAACACAGGTAAACATCTTTCTGGTATTCTCTGCTTTCAGCCAGGATTCATCTGACACCAGCAATGATATCAGTCATTCCACGTCCTCTTCTGAATCTGGCTTTGAACTTCTGGAAGTTCCTGGTCAACGTACTGTTTCAACTGCTTTTGAATGATCCTCGGCAAAATTTTGCTTGTGTGTGATATTAATGATATTGTTCAATAATTTCCACATTCTGTTCGATCATCTTTCTTTGTAATAGGCATAAATATGGATCTCTTCCAGTCGGTTGGCCAGGTAGCTGTCTTCCAAATTTCTTGGCATAAATCAGTGAGTACTTCCATCACTGCATCTGTTTGCTGAAACATCTCAACTGGTATTCCGTCAGTTCCTGAAGCCTTGTTTTTCGCCAATGTCTTTAGTGCAGCTTGAACTTCTTCCTTTAGTACCATCGGTTCTTGATCATATGCTACCTCCTGAAATGACTGAACTTCAGCCAGTTCTTTTTGGTACAGTGTCTCTGTGTATTCCTTCATCTTCTTTTGATGTTTCTGGTGTCATTCAGTATTTTGCCCATAAAATCCTTCACTATTGCAAATTAAGGCTCGACTTATTTCTTCAACTCTTTCAGCTTGAGAAATGCAGAGCAAATTCTTTTCTTTGGCTTCGGCCTGGTCCAGGCACTCCTCATGGATTGATGTCTGCTGGGATGGCCTGCTGCCACCTCCTCCTGCCTCCATGCTGGGGCCCGAGATCCTTGGGTCTCAGTGTCTCCTAGACCCATCTTTCTACTGTGAATCTTTTCTTCAAGACTTCTCGCTCTTGTTCTATATCGTTGTGGTTCTTAGAGAAGCTCACAGGAGCTCCCCTTTCTCCCTTTGCACCTTGGAGTCTCTACATCCCCCTAACCTTCCTGTTTCCAGTTCTTCTCCAATGTTCCCCTGGCTCCCCACTTTCAAGCTCACTCTGATGTTGGTGAGATAATCCCAACACAGCTCAGTCCAGACTCAGGGACTCCTGCAGGCTGCCTCCCTCCCTGCTCATCTCCACATGGGATTCCTCACGGCTATGGGTTGAATTGTGTACCCCCAAAATATGTGTTGGAATCCTACCCCCTGTACTTGTGGATGTAATCCTGTTTGGGAATCGGGTCTCTTTGTTATGTTAATGAGACCATATCAGTGTAGGGTGAGTCCTAAACCTAATCATTTCTGAGTTATAAAAGAGCAGATTGACACAGAAGCAAGCATGAACAAGGGGAAGTTGGATGCCACGTGAAGACAGCCAAGGAACTAAGGAATACCGGGGCTACGGAAGTTGAAAGACACAAGGATTTTCCCCCAGAACTGACAGAGAGAGCTTTCTGCTAGAACTAGTGCCCTGAATTCAGACTTCTGGCATCCTGAACTGTGAGAAAATAAATTTATGTTCTTTAAAGCAGATTGTGGTATTTCTGTTACAGCAGCTGTAGGGAGCTAAGACAGTCACTTCCCCCTCAAGTATACACAGCCCACCATAGCCAGACCCTTCTCCATGTGCCTCAACGAAGTCACTTTCCCCCAAGCACACACAGCCCACAACAGCCAGACCCTTCTCCATGTGCCTCAAAGACAAGCCCTTCCCAGTGCCTCTTCTCCCACCAGGCCTGTCCAGGCTGTCTTCTTTCCCTTGACCCCAATCCCCACCCACAGGGCCTACCACTGTCTTGAGCTTCAGCAAGTTCTCGGTGACCACTCGTTGGAGCAGACCAGGAAGGATGGAGAACCCAGCTCACAGCAGTCAGCATGACCAGCCCCTCATCTTCCCCACAGACCTCTAAGGAGGGTGTTCATAAGAGGCTGGACAGGTAGGCAAATGGCCCAGCCTCTGCAGGGGGCTGGAAATTCTGGGACCCTGGCACCAGGATGGAAGGAGTGCTCATGAAACCAAGGTTGCATGAGGTGGGGAGAACCATCAATGCCAGGGACTTAGGCAGAATGGAGGCCATGGAGCTTATCACCCTGCTTCCTACTTATTCAGGGAGGGCTTCTTGAGGCAGTGGGTTTCAAGCCCCTGGCCAAGAGGCTGGTTCAAAGCAGAAGCTCAAGAAACATTTGTAGAATGAATGAATGAACAAATGAGTGGATGGGTGGATGTTAAAGAAAGAAAAAAGAATATAGTCTGATCTTTTCCAGGTAACAAGGAAGCTTTCCTGGTTCTGATTCAATGAGGGAACAAAGGCCTCCTTGCTCCAGCCACAGAGACTGTTCCTGGCCCCTTCTAGAATCATCTGGAAGTTAATCCTTTAAAAAACAAATATTTCAGACATCTTGACAACACAGTCCCTGTAAGTGAGTGCCTGAGCAGATGGGCCAGAGACCTGGAAACTCCTTCCACAACCCCCAGATGCTTAAGCCCACCAACTATACCTCATCTTCATGACCGTGTCCATAAGGAACGGCAGGCCGGGCCAGGAAAGTGTCAGAGCCCAGCTGGCCACCTGGCTGGGCCCTGCTCCTGGGTCCTGTCCATTCTCCTTGGCAGATCCCACCACGGACAGGACATTCCTGAGGCCTGAGGCTACACGTTGGGGGGATCTAGAGCTGGAAATGCAGATGGAAGGCCCATAGTCACCTAATGGCTGAGTCTAGATTCTGCCCCTCCCTTCTTCTTTCTCCCATCCACCCTCCTCACCCATTTGTGGCTAAGCCCGGAGATTGGGGTGCTCATCTGCATTCCTCTTTGCACAGTCCATGCCAGGACCTATTTACTATGGTCTTGACCTCCTCTCCCTCGATTGGCCATGACCCATGGGGCCATGATTGATTCAGGGTTTTCTCCAGGTGGCCTGCTCTAGTTGATGCTGTCTCCTTCTTACCTGCTTCCTCCTGCGTGGCACTGGGGATGAGCTGTGCTTGGCACCTACCTGCTCCCATTGAGTCTTTCCTCCCACCTAGACTAGATACTCCGTCTTCTCTGCAGGAGTTCTGTCTCCTCTGACCTCATTGCCCCTGCCAAGCCAGGCTGGTCCAGGAGCTCAGACTGCATCGTAGCTCTCCAGCTGTGAGCTGAGCATGCTTACAAGCCCAGGTGGGGGTCAGTAAGACTGGTAAGCCATGCTTGAGGGGGACACTGAGAAGGCCTGGTCAGACAGAGGGACGAGGGCTTGGAGCAGAAGGTGGGTGTTGCTGACACAGCTGGCAATGACCTGTACTTGTGAACACATCCTCCAGCCCTTGAAGGTTAGCAGCTGCATGGCAGAGCCTGGCCCATGAAATGTGAGCAGAGTGGTTTGGGCCACTTGGCTTCTTCTGCATAAAAACCTCCAGAAGGACCTTCCCCTCTTCTTTTTACAAGCACCAGTGGTTAGAGAGGACTTCAAGGAGCCTGAGGCACACAGAGGCCCATGGCAGGAGGATCCTGGGCCCTAGGGCACTTGGAGCCCCTGCCCTGGCACTGACCACCCCTCCTGGACAGTGGCATCCAAGAGAAGCACGCCTTACATTGGGCTGCACTGCCACTGTTCAAGGTTAGTGTTGACCCTGCTTGCAGCGCCAAACTGCCCAGCCAAAGTCAGAGGTCATCAAGAAAGACACGACTCGCACATAGGCTTTGGGTGGAACAATGCTTAATTCACACAGAAGAGAGACAGCACAGTCAGCTGCAGTAGTGGGTGCTGGTCCCGCATGGTCAGTGGGTTTTACTCTGCAGCCATTGCAGGGCTCGTGGTCTGCATGAACCCCTCTTGTGCTGCAGTTGAAAGACATCATCCCCCCTCCACACACACACACTCTGGTAACAGATATAAAAATGGAGCTGGCCAGGTGATGTGCATGCATAAGCAGAGCTGAGAGAGTTTTCTGTGTACCCAGAGTACAGAGGGAGTTTTCCCAGTGAGAAGAAACTAGGAGAAAGAGAGAAGAAACTGGGATTGAGAGAGAAAGGTTCAGTTCCCAGCTTCCATTATCAGAGTGCTCCAGGCCCAAGGCTTCCTATTAGGTGGCCTGAGTGAGAGCCACAGGGCCATGGCAGACCACCCTCCCAAGAGTTGTCCACAGCGGGAGGCATGCCCACTGTGTGTCGGGAGAGGCTGAGGGCTCCTCTCCAGGCAGACCAGCAGCACTAACTGGTGTGGGGGAATGGCCCTGGCCACAAGTCAACGGGCCTGGTGTGTAGCAGCATGTGACCTTGGTGGACACATCACCTCCTCTTTCTGACCCTAGTGCCTCGGTCCATATAGTGGGTTCTGGGGACTGAACCTGTCTAAGCACCTTTCCGGCATTGGATGCTACAGGTCCCCATGAGGGGGGAGGGGGTCTTTGGGGGATGTCTCTGGACTAAACAAGGGGAACCCCCTCCTAGTATACACAGGGCATAGTGTGGGCAGGGGCAGCCGTGAAGGTGGGCACTGAGCAGGTACGAGGACTGTGGCTTGGAGATCTGGCTCACCAGTCCTGTTGGCTCTGTTGGCTTGGGGGGTAGTGAGCTCACAGACAAGGCCCCACCCCACCTCAGACCTTCACCCCAAAGCCCTTCATCAGGAGTGAGGCGTCACATGGGCAGTGAGGGCATGCAGGGCGGTGAGGACAGGCTTGAAGGAGAACGTTTAAATGGGGGTCAGGGGTGGGAGGCTAGGTTAACAGTCTTAAGGAGAATCTGACACTGTCCTTTTGCTCACCCCTCACACTGAATATTTCCAGAAAGAAGACGCTTCCTGCTCCAAGGGGCTCTGAGGAGGCGAGATTTTCCACCTAGGCCTTGGAGATGAGCGATTTGGAGCCCCTTGCCCAAGCCACAGGCAGAGACTGTAAAAGGAGCAGACATGATAGCTCGGGCCTGGCCGTGCTCTCGGAAACTCCAGTCTGCTTCACGGCCTGTCCTCACCTGGCCGGGCCCCTGCCAGCCTGGGCAGGGCTGTGAGCCATGGTCTGGATTCCTGGGCTTCGGGATCTGGGCCGAGGGGCACGGTTGCACGTGCAGGGCCTTGGGACAGCCTGCGCCTGGCTCCTCATCAGGCCCCTTCTTCACATCCACTGTGCCCCAGAGAGAGCAATCGCTTGGCCAGCTCCACCGCCCTCCCAGCAAAGGAAATGCTCATCCTGGCCATCCCACCGCCGTCCTTGGACCCTCACTTTTTGGGCCAAAGCTCCAACTCGGGCCCCTGGGGGAAGGTGCAGCCCTCGCCCGCTCACCCCTTCCCTGGCTCTGCACGCCCTTGGCTCTGGGCTCGTCTTTCCTGGCGGGTATCCCTTTCCCCGGTCGCCATAACACAGTCCACACACGGGCTTAAAACAACACAAAGTTATTCTCTCAAGGTCTGGAGACCAGAAGCTCAAATCCAGGGTGTTGACCCGGCCGTGCACCCTCCAGGGCTCTAGGGGAGGATCCTTCCTCGTCTCTTCCAGCTTCTGATGGTCGCCGGCCATTGTTGGCTTGTGGCCAAGTCACTCCAGTCTCTGCAACCATCCCCACGTGGCCTTCTCCCTGGGTGTCCCATGTCCAAATTTCCGTCTTTTTATAAAGACACCAAACCTGTTGCCGCTGAGTCGATTCTGACCCCTAGCAACCCTATAGGACAGAGAAGACCTGCCTCATAGGGTTTCCAAGGTTGTAAATCTTTACAGAAGCTGACTCCCACATCTTAGGGCCCACCTGGATCCAGTAAGACCTCATCTTAACTTGATGCCATTTGCAAAGACCCAATTTCCAAACAAGGTCACATTCACAGGTACCAGGAGTTGGGATTTGGCCATATATCTTGGGGAACACAATTCAATCCACAGCACCAGGTGGCCCTGGCTCCCAAGCCTACCCCCGGGTGCTTCTTACCTCTGTGGAACCTGCGGCCTCTCCCGCCCCTTCTGTCTACCAGCAGCTGTAAGCCCTGCTTCCCCATGACCCACCAGTGTGTCCCTGTGGTAGAGGTCTCCCCACCTCCTCTCCTGTACGGCCACACCTCTTGGAATGATGAAGCTCCTGCCCTGCCTCAGTTTCCCCACCATCTCATGGCTAGTCTGCTCTATTTTCTGGGCACACCGTCCTGTCTCCCAGCAAGCTGAAGTGTCCCTATTCCCAGAAGTCGACCCCCTGTGGGCACACCCTGCCATCTAAAGGGCTGGCAGCGAGCACGGCTTTGAGGTGACCAAGTGTGCCCCTGGTATCTCCGGTGCCCCTCTGTGCTCTAATGCTCAGGTAGCCTCCCAGGACACCCACTGAGCCTGCCTTCTGAGCTCTACCAGCACTCGGCTGCACAACACCTTGAGGACGCCGTGCCCAGCCTGCAGGGGGTCCAGGGGCCTGGCTTCCCAGGGGGTCTCCATCTATAACCGATGGGGCCCAGACATGACCCCGTAGCAGGGATGGCCCCAGTCCATCTCCACAGATTGTTCCAGACTGTCCCCAAGTCCCCTGGAAAATGAGAGGCTGAGGAGCTGGGGGTCAGACACCTCCTCGGATTCAGGGACAGTGTCCAGAGTGGGGGGGTGTCCAGAGAAGAGCACCACGTTGGGGCAGGGCTGAGCACACACATGGCTGGAGGGTGGGGTCATGGAGTCTGTCCTTGTAGCAAGGCAGAAGGAATGGCAACACCCAGGAGACTAGCCCTGCTTGGGGACCCTACCCTGGGGGCCCTCTTAGCCCTCTCGGTCCGTGTTTGTCCTCCCCTGCATCTGGCCCACTGGACCAGCCCAGGCGGTGGCCCACAGGGGCTGGGGCCCCTCAGGGGCTCGGGGTTGGCTGGGATGCCCCGGCAGATGGACAAGACCCCTGTAAGGCCACTGCCAAAACTGCCTGCACAGGCATCCAGCACGTGCCCCCCCCCCGGCCCCCCGCATTAGCGCCACACACCCAAGGACTCTCCTCCACAGTCACCCCTCCTTCCAGAACAATCCCCCCCCCCCCCCCCGTGCTTTGGTGTGAGTGAGGCACACTCCTTCCCAAAAGTGGACTTGGCCACTCCAGGGGACGCCACTCAGGGGTCTTCAAGGCTCCTGAAGGCCCTTCATCTCCCCGCCCCAACTTGGGTGGCCCTGGTGCCTCCGCTGGTCAGGGAGCTGAGGCCGACTCTCCGGCAGGGAGGCAGGCCCCCTCCTCAGAGCAGGCCCACACCCCGAGCCGCCCTTCTCCCAGCTTTCTCTCCGGAGGCTCCCCGGGTCCCCCTTCCTCCCCAGCTGTGGAGCCAGCCTCGCCTGAGCTCCCGCTGCCGCCCCCTCCCCGTCCCTCCGCCTTGGCTGGTCTTCTCAGCTGGCGACCTCTCAACTCCGGGCTCCCGCATGGTGGGCAGCATTGGTGTGGGACGTGGCTCCGTCTGTCTGTGCGTGTGTATCAGTCATGACTGTTCTAGCAACAGCCCTGAGGTCGCCAGCACCAAGACCCATGGCTGAGCATTGACGCCATGGGGCCGGCAGGAGTTTCTTCCTGAGGCTGAGCTGTGGGTCCCCCACCTCCAGGGGCAAGGACCTGGGGGCTTGGGCGGCCAGCCGGCTTGTCCATGGGATCTGGGCCTGGGCTCACTGAGCTTGGCCAGAGTTTCCAGGCCAGAACCTGTCTCGGGGGGTCCCAGGGCATTTGGGTGGCTGAGACCCCCGGCCCAGGAGGCCCCTGCCTCTGCCCGGCCTCAGGGAGCCAGGTTCCTGCCCCAGGCTCCGAGGTGGCTGCTGGGATGCCTGCTGTGTGTCTGTGGGGAGACACCAGGTCAAGCAGGGACAAGCAGCCCCCCAAAGGCTGAGGGGCAGCAGGTTGGCCAGAGTTGCAGGGTGCTGGGCAAGGGTTCAGGTGGAGGCTTTGAAAGGGCTTCTGCCTTCCCCTGGTCCCCCAGCTCAGCTGCAAAAGGGCCTGGGTGTGGATGATGCCTCCTGAGAGGGACCCTCTCAGCCTACCTAGGGCCTCAACAGCCCTGGTTCTACCAAGAATGGGGGGGGTCTGACCAGGGGCAGGTGGGAGGGGGAGGGGAATTCTTGTTTAGGAAGCTTGACTGTCTGTTAAGGGTGATGGGAAATCTGGCAAGGGACACGTGATGAGTACAGTCAATGTCGCTGAACAGTAGATGTGAAGAAAGTTGAATTAGTGAATGTTGGGTGGTACAAATTCTTACCACACACACGCAGAATACGGGGTCTTACCAGGGGCGGGTGGAGGGGAGAATGGGAGGGGCATTGCTTAAGGGGCACTGAGTTTCTGTTCTGGGGGAGGAAAAATCTAGAAGCAGTTGGTGATGGTTGCCCATTGTGGTGAACGTAATGTAATTCATGTCACTGAATTGTACCCATGGAAATGGTTGAAATGGTAAATGTTTCGTTACATATAGTTCACAGTAAAAACAAAGAATGGGGGGGTCTCTGGTCAGTGGAATTAGGAGTTCTTGCCCAAGCCAGCCACCCCCTGGACCACCCTGAGCACCCAAGGGTCGTCCCTCCATGTCCCTCTGGCTCCACTCAGCCCCCTTCCCCAGCCCCATCTCCAAGGCCTCTTCCCCACAGGGAGAGTTGTTCCTGCCAGTGGCCGTCCTGACCTCCAGGCCTGCTCCCCCGGACTACCCTACCCCCGCCCCATCCCCCTCCAGTGGAACTTCCTGGGCTGTGTTGTTTTAAGTCGATGGTTAGGCCAAGCCAGTTTAAATTTCCCCCCTCCTCCTCCAGCCTTTGCCCCTCCCCCAGGCTGAGGCTCTGGCTCCAGGAAGCCTCTTCCTCCAGCCGGCGGGCATTAGGCTGGGCTGGGGGCTCGGTGCCCAGGCGAACGGGCCTTCAAGCCTGCAGAGAGAATAAAACACCCTCTTCCCCTCTCTCCCCGCAGCCCCGCCTTCCCCTCCCATCATAAAACCAGGAATTTATTTTACACATTTGCGCAGGGCCTGCAAACAGCACTCTAGTCCCCGCTGGGCCGGCTGGAGTTCTCCGGTTTATTCTGGGGTGGGGGTGGGGTGGGAGGGCGGCAGGAGACTTGTTTTCTGTTGTTTTTGCAAAAGCAGGGAGGGGGCAGGGCTGGCTTGGGGCCCAGCTTCAGAAAGGCCACCCTGGGGCCCTCTCCCTCTCCCCACACCCCCCGGGAAGAAAGGTCAGAGGGGAGAGAGCCAGGGAGAGGCCTTCTTCCCGTCTGTCCCCTCTCCCTTTGAGGGGCCCGGGTTAAACCCGGGGCTGTAAGCCTCCAGCTTTCCTCTCTGCCATCTTTGAACTCAGGGGGCCGGGATGTCTTAGATGCCCACTCCAAGCAGGCTCCCTTTGCCCCCAAGCGGGGGACAGCTGCTTGACGGATGGGTCTCCCCACTCTGGAGCTCTCTGGGGGCCCCCCCACCGCTGCCACCGGAACTCAGCCTCACAAATGACCAAGCCCAGGGACCGCCCCCTGGGTCCCCTCAGCAGGGCTGGTTTCCAGCTGCCCACCCCTTGGCCTGGAGTGCCCCTCGCGTCCCCCAGACTCTGTGTGCGGGCCTACTTCCTTTTTGGGCCTTCTCCGAGGGACAGCGGGTCTTGTGACCAGCCCGACCATGCCCTCGTCCTGCCCCAGCGAAGGTACCCACTCAGCCTTCCTTGTGGAGTGTGTGAGGAGGGGCAGCTATCAGGGGCCGGGGGGTCTAGCGAGGACAGAGAGCTGGCCTCATCTGTGCCCCTCAGCCTGCAGGCCCACCCCCTCCAGCCCTGGGCTGCAAGTTCACGCCTCCAGTGTCCTTGAGCCAGCTCCACAGAGCCCCTCACCCTTCCCCTGCCTGGTGGGAACACGGGAGGACCTTGCCCCAGGCCACTCCCCACAGCCCAGACTCCAGGGGTCAGCCCCTGACTTGTGCCCATGGGGCTGCTCCTATTCCCCACCACCCAGACCCTGGGGGTCAGTCCCCCAACTTATGCCCTATGGGGCTGCCCCCTCCTCCCACCTCCGGGGCAGTCTCAGGTGGGCAGGGGTGTGGTGGCGGGGTGACGACCCTTTGGGACCAGGAGTAGCCCATACCATCCCCTTCTCTGGGGGCATCCCTGCCTGTTCTGGGCGTCTGTCCTGAGTATCTGTCCTGGGTACCTGTCCTGGGCACCTGTCAGAGACACCTGTTGGGGACCCCTGCCCTGGGTGCGTCTCTGCCTCCCTCTTTTCTTCCCATCTCCATCATGGCCCCTGGGTCTCACCACCCTCCCGCCTGTCCCCTGGTGCACTCCCAGGAAAGAAGCTGCTCACCAGCCAGCCATGGTGACTCCTCTGTCCTCTAAGACTGGGGACATTACGGATCATTGTCCACCATCCTGCAGCCCTACCATCCCCCAGCCCCAGCTCTGAGGATACTAGCTAGTTGAGAAGTAGTGCTCAGTGCTGGGAGCTGACTGGGGGAGGATGGCCTCGGGTGGGTGGGCAGAGCTCAGCTGCCCCATCACAGAAACCCCTGGCCAGAGACGGCCAGGACCAGGGCCTGCACTGAGGACAGAGTGCTGGGCCCAGATGACACACCTAGTCCTTCCGATACCCTCGCCCAGGCCTGAGGAGGGGAACAGGGATGAGCCATCTCCCACCCAGGGGCCTGGCCAGGGTCTGAGACCAGCTCAACGTGGGGATGGGCTGAAGCCCAGCCAGACTGGCAATGCCATGGGAGGGGGCTACCCACAGGGTGGGAAGGGTCTTGGAAGCCAGGTCCTGGCCCTGCTGTGATTGGGTACAGATTTGTGGGGGCACAGGCAAGGTCTGAGAGGCGAAGGGGCTGGGGCCAGAGCCTGGCTTGGGCCTCCTCCCTCTTCCAGATGTGCTGAGGAGCCCAGATGTGAGTTGCAGGTTCCTCCTGGGCTGGGGGCTAGGCTGGGGGGGGGTCACTGGGGGGGGGGGTGCTGGCAACGGGTGGGGTGAGGCTGGCCGGTGCCTTGCTGACTCTCCGTGTGCTTGAAGGGGCTCAGCAGAGGGGCATCCTTGGGGGCTTAACCAAGACACCTCTGCCTGGCCCCTCGGCACCCCCTACCTCTGCTCTAGAAAGCTCAGGTATGTCACCTCTCTGGGCCCCCCTACCCCCCACGTGTCCAAGTCACAGGATGGAGCAGCCCTGCCCTGCCTTGGCGTCCACCCATCCCCCCCAGGCCCGGGGCCAGGTGAACCAAGCGAGCTTAAGAGGCAGGAGCTGTGCTCACTCCCTCATCGCGGGCGGAGGCTCCCCACCGAGGAGGCAGCTGCAGCTCAACACTCTGAAGCTTTCCCTTCCCTTTTATGACTAATAAAAGGGACTGTAAACCCTGTATATGTACAAAGTGCACCCCATAAATGCCTCCTGGTGATAATGACATTTGCAGCGTGCCCCGAGCTCTGGAGAGAGGGCCGTGAGCAGCCCAAGGGTTGGGGGCAGCCACAACGCACCCCCATGCAGACATATCCTCCCTAGGGCCAGTGGGGACTGGAATGAAACCCCAAGGCCTGCGACCAGGAGGCGCCAGGAGAGAGGAGATAACTGGAGCCTCCCCTTCTCCACCTGCGTCCTTGCCGGACAGACAGATGCCTCCCAATGTCACTCTGGTTCAGCATGCCAGCCTCTGCTTGCCGCCAACATGCTGAGCATAAGTTGGGGTGGGGGGTCCATGAACGCTTCACCTTTCCCCTCTAGTGGCAAGTCCTTTAACCTCCAGGACTCAGTTTCCCCATCTGACTCTTAGGTACCACGGTGAGTCTCTCAGGCCTTACAATGGGGAGCAGTATCAGGGTGATAAGCTCTCAGCTGCTAACCAATAGGTTGGAGGTTTGAGTCCACCCAGAGGACTCAGAAGAAAGGCCTGGTGATCTGAAAAATCAGCCATTGAAAACCCTGTGGTGCGCAGTTCTACTCTGACACACGTGGGGTCACCCTGAGTCAGAACGGACTCCACAGCCACTGGTTGGTGGTCAGGCCTGTGGGTGTCAAAGCGAAGCTCAGGGCTCCACCACCCGCACCGAGGATGCAGCCTGGCCATGGCCCTGTGTCCCCAGGGTGGGGTGCGGGGTCAGGCCCCCAGCCAGTGTGGAAGGCTGGAGTTA
This sequence comes from Dugong dugon, assembly GCA_030035585.1. Classification (NCBI taxonomy): domain Eukaryota; kingdom Metazoa; phylum Chordata; class Mammalia; order Sirenia; family Dugongidae; genus Dugong; species Dugong dugon. The sequence continues at coordinate 138,600,796 of CM057467.1, read as the reverse complement.
CTGGGGCTAGTGCATGACCCGTGAAGTCTCCGAGCCCCACAGGAAGGCTTTGGGAGTTCAGCCTTGTCTTCCCTTCTCTCTGACGTGTAGGGTCTTGACGGAGGTGGCCTGAGGAGGACACCGAGTATGTTTTAGGGTGAATTTCCTAGGAAGACGCTTGTACTGGGAGAACGCCCGGTGGAATGCACTCTTACCTCACCCCGGCCAGCAAGCCAGCCGGCGCCGGCCTAGCACGGAGTGACAGGCACAGGGGACCCGCCCGGGGCTCTGAGTCTTGTGTGTGACTTTTATGGAGTGTTCCGGCTCCTAATTCATCGATGACGGGGGCAGGAGGCCTCTGCTGTGTCAACTTGCCTGTCCCTGGTGAAATGCAATGGAATCTTTCCCCCTTAATAAAATGCTCGGGAAGTCTCGTCGTTGCTTTTTTTTTTTTTCAGGAAAATCGCCTCTCACAGAGCGGCTTCGTCCCTAGCCGTTCTGTAAAAAATGAGAATTTACTGCTTTGCAATGTAGCTTTAATGCATGGCTGCACCCGCAGGCTCTAACAACGGGCTCTCCAGGAGAAAAAGGCCCCGGAGTGTAGCGCTGGCCGATGACCACGGTGTAAATATCCCCATCATGGCTGACTTTCAAGCTACCGATGAGAAGTCACTGCACCGACACTCAGCTCAGGTTCTCGAGGCCGTGGGAACCAGCTCCAGCACGCCGCAGGGTCTGGGGACTGAGGGCGGTGGCAGAGTTCTCACTGGGGCCTCACACACTTGCTGGCCTTCCCACGAGGTCGAAACCCGCAAGGGTGATATTTCTGCTGTGTCTTGCTGACCTGTGGGCTCCCTTCCCCACCTCAGCCCTCCCTCCATCCCTCCCAGGGCCCCTTTGGTTCATTGCAAGCCTCCTCTCTTGCTAGGACACCTTTCTTGACCAGCTTCCTCCAAGGGTCCCTGTCCCCCTGCTTCTGTGCCCTGCTCTGATGGGGAGGACGGCAGTCTGAGTAACTGAATCCAAACAGAAGGAAGAAGACTCACAACAGAGATCTACATTTTAAACACCCCCTTTGTCCACTGAAAGGAGCCCTGGTGGTACAATGGTTAAGTGCTCGGCTGCTAACCGAAAGGTCAGCGGTTCGAATCCACCAGCCACTCCGCAGGAGAAAGATGTGGCAGTCTGCTTCCATAAAGATTATAGCCTCGGAAACCCTGTGGGGCAGTTCTACTCTGTCCTATGGTGTCACTATGAGTAAAAATCGACTCAACAGCAATGGGTTTGGTTTGGTTTTGCTCATTGAGGGAGTCCCTGGGTACTGCAAACAGTGAACACGCTCAGTTTCTCACTGAAAGGTTGGAGATGTGAGTCCGCTCAGAGGCACGTCGGAAGAAAGGCCTGGTAATCTACTGCCGAAGAGCCAGCTATTGAAAGCCTTATGGAGCACAGTTCTACTTTAACACACATGGGGTCACCTTGAGTTGGTGTCAACTCAAAGACAGCTGGATTTTTTACTAGGTCTCAAAATAAAGGACCATGATGAGGGTCTCCAGGTAGCTGACAGGTTGGGGGATCCCTGTGAATGACCTGCCAGGGGGTACGCTAGCTCTGCACTCAGCCCCATAATCACGGCAGTTACTGTTAGGAGCCTGACAACCAGATCATTTCCCTCTACCCCATCTGTCCAGGGCAGTGGAGTCAGGGCAGGAGCAGTGGGAGCCTGGCATGGGGCCCCAGCAGCCCACCTCACACCTCTCCATCTGCCCACTCTGTGGAGGCAGCTTTCAGGGAAGTCCAGGGCACACCGGAATCCAGGTGGGCTCAAGGGGAGCGGACAGACGGCTGGGTTGAAGCCCTGGCTGGCCTCAGCCACACGGCAGGCAGGCAGGCAGGCAGGTGGGTGGGCGGGCAGGCAGGTAGGCAGGTGTGAGCTGGCAGGCAGGCAGGTGTGAGCTGGCAGGCAGGCAGGCAGGCAAGCAGGCAGGTGTGAGCCAGCAGGCGGGTAGGCAGCAGGCAGGTGTGAGCTGGCAGGCAGGCAGCAGGCAGGCAGATGTGAGCTGGCAGGCAGGCAGGCAGGTGTGAGCTGGCAGGCAGGCAGCAGGCAGGCAGATGTGAGCTGGCAGGCAGACAGGCAGGTGTGAGCTGGCAGGCAGACAGGTGTGAGCCAGCAGGCAGGGAGGCAGGCAGGTGGGTGGGTGGGCAGGCAGGCAGGCAGGTGTGAGCTGGCAGGCAGGCAGCAGGCAGGCAGATGTGAGCTGGCAGGCAGGCAGGCAGGCAGGCAGGCAGGCAGGTGTGAGCTGGCAGGCCGGGGGTGATCTGAGGCTAGCTGACTTGGCCTTCCTCCAGCAACCCAGCACGAAGCCCTCGTGGAGTAGCATGTGCCCCACCTTGGGAGGTGGGGTGCTCTAAGCTGGGGGTGCAGTGGGGGGCAGGGCCGACCCCACACCGGCAAACCTCCCAACACACACTACCCGCTCTTCTTTCCCAGCCGCCATCCCCCTGCCTGGCTTCCGTCACTCATACCTGGGCCATGGCAGCTCCCTCCGCCTCCTGGGCCTGGGCTCTGGCGCTGCACACATTAGGCACCTCCTGCACACACCAATGCTCTTCACAGCCTGGGGTCCTTGAAGTGAGAGTGGCCGGGGGGCCCTGAGAACAACCCCCCGCCCCACTGTCCTTTGCCTACAGTGACGCCCTGGGTGACGCCAGAAGTGTCGGCTTCTTGGTGAGGGACATTGGCTGCCCTCTGGGTGGTGGGGATGCCCGCTGTTCCCCCCCACCCCGTGTTGAGAGAGACCCCAAGGTGCAGGCGGGGGGCAGGGGCAGCGTGGCAGGGACTCAGAGAGAGGTGGCCGTCGGCCGATGACAACTTTGCTGACAACCCAGTTTGTGACAAGCTGTCCTCGTTCCTGTCCTCGTCTTGCTGGGCCCCGGGCTGGACCACAGGCTTGGCTTTGAAGCCTGTGACCTCAAGGCTTGTGGGGAAGCTGGAGGTGTCACAGCAGCAGCTGTAAGGAATACCACAGACTGCAAGGCTTAAAGCGACAGGAACTTACTAAAGCGACAGGAACTTACTCTCTCAGTTCTGGAGGCCAGAAGTCCCGGATCTAAATGTTGGCAGCGCTCTGCTCTCTCTGAAGGATCTTCCTTGCCTTTTCTGGGGGTTCCAGGCACTCCTTGGCATGTCGACACATCATTCCAGTCTCTCCTCTGTCATTACATGGCTGTGTTCCCTCTGTGTGCATCTCTGGGTCTAACGTCCCTCTTCTTAGAAGGATGCAGCCATTGAATTAGGTGGTGCCTTGGTTAAGGGCTACAGCGAGCTACATCTGCTAACCAAAGATCGGCAGTTCAAATCCACAGCCGCTCCTTGGAAACCCTATGGGGCAGTTCTACTCTGTCCTACAGGGCGGCTGTGAGTTGGAATCAACTGGATGGCAATGGGTTTGGTTTTGTCTAATCCAGGATGGCGTCATCTTTAATTACATCGATCAAGACCTTATTTCCAAATAAGGTCATATTCTGAGGTTCCAGGTAGATATGAATTTTGGGGAAGCACTTTTTTTATTTTGTTGTTGTTGTTGAGAATATACACAGCAAAAAATACACCTGTTCAACAGTTTCTACATGTACAATTCAGTTACATTGGTTACATTCTTCAAGCTTTGCAAGAGTTCTCTCCCTCATTTTCTGAGTTGTTCTCCCCCATTAACATAAACTCACTGCCCCCTAAGGTGCCTATCTAATCTTTCAAGTTGCTGTTGTCACTTTGATCTGATACAGATAGTCCTTAAAAGAGCACAATGCTCAAGGCAGATATTCTTTACTAGTTAAGCTAGGCTATTGTTTGGTTTTCAGAAGACTTCAGGGGATATTTGCGTTTTAAGGTTTAAAGATTATCTCCAGGCAATGGTTTCAAGGGTTCATCCAGCCTTTGTGGCTCCAGAAAGTCTGAAGTCCATGAGAATTTGAAATTCTGTTCTGCATTTTTTTCTTTTGATCAGGATTCTTCTAGAAAATCATTGATCAAAATGTTCAGTAATGGTAGCCGGACACCATCCAGTCCTTCTGGTCTCTTGGCAAAGGAGGCAGTTGTTCATGGAAGCAATTAGCCACACATTACATATCGTCCTCCCGTTTCTGACTGTCCTCCTTCCTGTGTTGCTCCAAACAAATAGAGATCAATTTTTGTGCCTTGGATGGCCACTTGCAAGCTTTTAAGACCGCAGGCACTACAGAAAGAACTAGGAGGTAGAATAGAAGCACTAAATATGTTATCAGGCCAGTTAACTGGGATGTTGTATGAAACCATGACCCTAAACCTCCAAACCAAGGAACCAAATCCCATGAGGCGTTTGGTTGTACATAAGCAGCCTCAGCAGCTTCTCGTTTTATTGCTGTTATAAATATATCTATCACACTTTCGCCAATTCAACTTTTTACAGGTGTACAGCTTATTGACAGCAATTACAATAATAGGCCGTGCAACCCTACCCTTAACCAATGCAATTTTTCCATCGCCATAAACCCCTCTTTCCCCTCCCTCCTACCCCTGGTAACCACTGATAAACTTCGGTCTCTCTACATCTGCCTTTTCTTGACTTTTTATGTAAGTGAGGTCATACAATATTAGTCCTTTTGTGAGTGACTTATTTGGGAGGACACTATTCAACCCAGTGGAGTCCTTGGGTGGTGCAAATGCTTAACGCTCTGCTGCTAACTGAAAGATTGGAGGTTTGAACTCACCCAGAGGTGCCTCAGAAGAAAGGCCTGGCATTCTACTTCTGAAAAATCAGCCATTGAAGACCCTATGGAGCACAGTTCTACTCTGACACACAGGTGCCACCAGGAGTCAGAGTCAACTCAGTGGCAGTGGGTTTTGTTTGGTCCCGTGCACCGTCCAAGCTGAGTAGTTACAGTCCAGAGCAGCACAGGGACTGGAGCTGAGGGTCCTGGGGCAACTGGATGGATGGGGTCGACCCTCGAGGCTGAGGGACGTCCCCCGTCTGCAGCCAAATATTTCAGTAGAGGGAAAGGTAAGCACACTAGGGCTGAGGCTGAGCCAGCCAAGGTCCAGGCTTGGAAGGGCAGCGACACTTCTGCCACGGGCGGGTCCTTGAGACGAACATCGTGGAGTGAATGGGCCCAGGCGTGAGTGTGTGAGCCAGGCCTCGAACAGCGGGGGTCTCGTAGGAAGGCTAGACTTGTGAGGTCTCCAATCTGTAGGTAAATTCAGGTGCACACTCAGGGAACTGGGGCAGAGCTTCAGCTCAAATCATGACTGTCCAGTAGAACGCTTCCTGATGACAGGAATGTTCTAGGTCTGCACTTCCTAGCCTAGGAGCCACATGTGGCTCTGAAAACCAGACTCCGACTCATGGCGACCCCGTGTGTGTCAGAGTAGAACTGTGCTCCACAGGGTTTTCAGTGGCTGGTTTTTCGGAAGCAGATTGCCAGGCCTTTCTTCCCAGGTGCCTCCGGATGGACTCAAACCTCCAACCTTCCAGTGAGCAGCCAAGCTCGTTCACCACTTGGGCCATCCAGGCGTTCCACGCGCAGCTCTAGAGCCTCTAAAATGTAGTTAGTGCTGCAACATTGCTTTTTTTTTTTTCTTTGTGAAAATAAACACATCAGAACATGCTCCCGTTGGACAATCTCTCCGCACTCTGCTCAGTGACATTGTTACTTCTTCCCATCACGTCTGTCTTCTTGTTATTTCTGCCCTAGTTGTTGCACCCCATTAATGCAGACTCCCTGTCCCATCAGCTTCTCATCTACCCCTTAGTTACTGTGGTCACTTTAGTCTCATGTAGATAATGATAATGATAAAAAAAAAAAAAAAAAAAAAAAAACCAAGAACCACAATACTGAATTAAGGATGGCGTGCTTTACTTTTTGAGCTAAGCTGTTTTTTGTTGTTATTTTTTATCTGTTTAAAGATGACTTCAGGCGATAGTTTTGTTACAAGATTTGAAGAGTATCCCAGGGCAATGGCCTGGGGCATTCCTCCAGCCTCAGTGGATCCAGTAAGTCTGGATTCTTTGGGAATCTGAAGTTCTGTCCCTCATTTTTTCCTCGTCTATCAGGGTCCATCGATTGTGTCCCCAGTCAAAACGTTCAGTAATAGTGGCCAGACACTACCCAGTTCTGGTCTCACATTGGAGGAAGCAATGGTTCCTGGAGGCTATTAGTCCTGTAGTCCAGTTGTATCTCTGAAGGAATTTTTAATCTAATTAGATTTTAATTGATTTAAACTCAAATAGCCACTTGTAGCTAGAGGCCACCATATTGGGTGAGGTGGACTGAAACAGTCACCTTAGCAACACAACTGGACACGTCAGAGCAGTTTGTGGGGGCTGTTGTTCTGGCCTGGGGTTCAGGGCTGCCAGATAAAATGCAAGACCCCCAGTCAAATTTCAATTTCAGGTCAACAACAAATAAATCTTTTACAATAAGTATGTTCCAATTTGGGACACACTTAGTACTAAAAAATTGTTTGTTCTTGATCTGAAATGCAGATTTATTTGCAACATTTGGCCACGTGCTGCAGTTGAGGGTCTGTCTGTTCTAAGCACAGGATGGGCCGCGGGCCCCAGCAGCAGACAGTGCTGGGGGCTGGAGGAGTGCTTGGTGGGGAGCATCAGTGGGGTGTCCTGGTGGCCCACAAAGGGCAGATGGAGTCTTGGCCAAGCACAGGGAGAGGTAGTGGCCCTGTCTGCTCCACCATGGTGCCCTGGCTCCCCAGGGGTGTCACGGAGAGCTCCAGGAAGGGGCCTGGGAGCTGCGGCTGTCACTGGAAAGGCTGCTGGGGTGGGTGTGGGTCCTGTCCTCCCCCACGCGCCCCCCACCTGCCCTGCGTTCCATCCTCCCGGCCAGCATCCACTGCTGCGTCCACAGGGCCAGCTTAAGGCAGAGGATGGAGCCAAAACCTCGAGACTATCCCAAAGCAGGGTCCCGTGCCATCACCACAGGAGGGCTGGTCAGTGGTCCAGGCACCTCCGATGTCCTCCTTCCTGCCTGGGGGTGGGGGGCTTCGCTGAGGCCCCCTGAGCACTGGGGTGGATGGCCCACCCCGAAGCCTCGGCGGCACCTAGAATTTGGGCTTTTTCTCACCTTCTGTACCAAGCCCTTAACCCAGGGCGGTGGGGACGGGGACTGTGAATGGAGAGAGGAAGACAGAGCCCCCTCTTCCAGGGGGCCCAGGCACCAAGGCTCCCCACTCTGTCTGAGGCCCCATCCTCTCCTTGTGTGCTGAGCTGCTTGCAGGAGGGGGAGGAGAAGGGATGGGGATGGGGTCCAGGGAGGCTACAAATTCCGACTATTTACTCCAAGGACTAAACTTCAGGAGCCAGCAACAAGTCCCTGTGCGTTTGTGCGTGTGTGTGTACATGTGAGCACACGTGTGTGCATACACGGGTGTGTGTACATGTGTGCGTATATGTATGAGTGCATGTGTGTGCATGTGTGCATGTATATGTGAGTACATGTGTGTGTGAGTACACACACGTGCATGTGGGTGCATGTGTGCATGTACACGTGAGTGCACACTTGTGCCTGTGTGTGTGTCCGTGTTAGCATGCACACACGTAGGTGCATGCACTGTGTGTATGCACGCTTGCTCCTCTGGGTGTGCGCGCGCGTGTGTGTGTGCTGTACGTGTGTGCTGTACTTGTGTGCGCGTGTGTGCGCATGTGTGCTGTACGTGTGTGCCTGTTTGCACACGTGCATGTATGTGTTGTCTGAGGGGAGCCAGCAGTGTGGCCCAACACCTGGCCACTCATCGGGCAGGGGCAGGACGAGGGCCACCCACCGTCCCCAATGCTCCCCCCATCCCACCATTCTGGCCATGTTGAGGGGGCCCCTGATGGTGGGGTCTCCTCAGCCCCTGGTTCTGGGGCTACACTTGGTCCCACTGTGGCTGTGGCAGCCTCTCTCCAGGAAGTCGGGGTGATGCCAAGCCCTGGATGGTGGAGGTAGGGCCACAGCAGCAGAATCGAAGCACATTATTGGTTGGGCCTGGGCCTGGGCAGAGACCTGGGCAAGACACGCTAGAGCTTCCTGGCCTGGCCCGGGTCCTGAGGGGGGCTCCAAGAGGCCCCCCCACATCCTGCTCAGCTCCCTGAGTGGGCAGGGGCTCCCTGAGTGTTCTAGGTGCTGACCCTTCACGGCTACCTGCTGCCATCCTTCCCCGGGCTCCTGCGGGGCCTCACCCGCTTCCGCCTTCGTCTCAAACACCTCCTGACATCCGGGCCGAGGAACCCGCTGTCTGCCCACCGCCCCAGCCTGGCCCCCCAGCCCAGCCTGTCCCGGCCGTCTGGCCAGGGGTTGAGAAAGAAGTCTGTCTGTTCTCGCTGGCCTGGCGGGGGGAGAGGATTCCTGGGCTCCGCTGTCGGAAGGGCCCCGCGTGATTTGCAAATGGAGCCCGTGTTTGGTTACATTTAATAGAGGGAGAGGGGAATTTCCCCTAAACCACCTCGCTGGCCCCTACCCAAGTGTGGGAGAGCAAGGAGAACATCAATCTTCCGCTTTTAAAACAAGTTTTCTTTTTTTCAAAGAAAAAATTTCCAGACTTCATTTTTCCTTATGTGTCTCCCAGACAGGGACCCCTCCTGGGACTCAGGGGGTGCTGCAGACCTCCACCGGGCTGCAGCCATACCAGGCACCTGGGGTCCCTGCACCCACCTGAGGCCCTGCACCCTAAAACTTCTCCTAAGGCACCAGGAACTCTGCAGGGCCGGCCGCACATCTTCTGGTAAGTGGTCCAGGAGCGGGGCTGGCTGGCCAGTGGTCAGCGGCCCAGCTGGGGATGCCCAGGCACAGACCTTCTTGGAGGAGAACTGGGATCTCCCTAAGGTGCTTGAATCAGACACAGGACCACCTGCCCACCCCCTGCAAGTGCCCCTCCAGCACAAAGCTGGCCTGGCCTTCCTCAGGCGGCTTCTGGAGACCAGGGGTTCGGACCCCTTCCGTCTGCCGTCTCTCCCTCTCCTCTCCCCAAGTCTTCCCACACCCAGGCCACACCCCTATCCTTGCCCCCACCTCCACCTCACTCCATCCGGGCCCTGCTCCATAAGGGGCTTGTTCTGGGGAGTCTGGCAGCCCCACCATCGGGCTCCAGGTCTCTCCAACCCTGGTCAGCATAAACGGTTGTTGCCCTTGTGAGCTGTGGTTGGGTCAGGCCAGCCTCATAGCAACCCCACACACAATGGACAGACATGCTGCCTCACTATCCCGCAATTGACTGCAGATTGGACCGTTGTGATCCATAAGGTTTTCACTGTCTGATTTTCAGAAGTAGATCACCAGGCCTTTCTTCCTAGTCTGTCTTAGTCTGGAAGCTTCAATGTCCCTGTCTCTTCCCTTCTTGGGAACCACCTTCCTGCCCTCACGTGGTGGCCATACTGGAAGGCCCAGGCCGAGTCTTGGGACAGAAGAACACACCCTGGCCCCAGGAGTGCACCTGGCTAGCCGGCGGCCTCGGGAGGGTCTCCCTGCCAGGCAAGAGTGAAGGCCACCGTGGATGCTCTGGGCCAGGCAGCTGAGGGCCGGCGCATGCTTGCCTGGCGGGAGCGGGCAGTAAGGGATCAGCCCTGTAGGTGTCCACTGTGTGCCCGCCCTGGGGTGGTCCGGGCGCATGGGCATGCACGCAGGATGGAGGATGGTGAATGGGGACCATGAGGCCTGCCCCCTCACGGGCAGGCCTGGAGCTGTGTCCTGGGGTACAAGGGGCTCAGTGGGGCAGAGGCAGAAGGGGTGCGAGGAAGGTTGGCCAGTCTTTGAGCCTGGAGGCTGAAAGGACCGGATGGGGCCACACACCCCCTTATGTGACAGATGGGGAAACTGAGGCCCGGCAGGGAGGCGGGTCCACAGAGGTCACAGTGCTTGGTGCTTTCTTTAATAGAGGGTGCTCCTGGGTTTTGATTTCTTCCCAGGCTCTGCTCTGGCAGGGGTCTTGGGTAGGTGATGTGGGAGAGGGGCCGAGGGCCGGGAGCGGGCAGGAGAGGCTAGGCAGCAGCCCCGGCCGAGGGTTCCAGAAGTGGCCCACAGCAGCAAGGGAAGCAGACAGGGCTCAGGAAGCAGCGGAAAGGAGACACCTTAGCAAGTACAAGCTGGCGGGACCAGGCCTCCGGAGAGAAACGTCACGCACGGAACATGGCACCAGGCTGTCCTCGCCACTCGCTGCTGGCCACGAGACGTTCTTTCCATCACTGCAGCTGCTCTCCCACCTCAGAGCTCCCCCGACCCACCCCCTCCCCAGTCTGGGCATGGGCAGGTGGAGTCCCTGCCACCCCATCAGGCTTGGCAACCGAGCCTGGGGGGGGCTGCCTCCGCCTGCCCCCCTCCCCAGCCCAAGCTTGCTCACAGACACCAGGCTCGAGGAGAAAGGAACAGAGGGGCAGAGACTGGGCCAAGGATGGAGGGCCCAGGGTCTCCACAGGGGTCCACACAGGGCTTTTCTGGGGGGCCTGAGCCTCGTGGGGTTGGGGGGGCCTGGCACAGACTGCCCAGGTGTCCTCGAGAACTTCTCAGGGCATAGCTATCGCCCGCCTCTGGTTAGCTTCCCCTCTTCCCAAAAAGGCAGAGAATGTGGCACTGGGGACAGCTGAGCCCACAAAGGACATAAGCCGCGTGGTGACGTGAGTCGGGGTGGAGGGCAGCTGGCCCCACTCAGGTTTCCTTGCTAGGCTGGCCTCTTTCCCCAGCGCCACCCCCGCTGCCAAGCCCGCCGCCCCCAGGTGCCCAGGCTGGGAGGGGAGGGGGCTGGCCTCAGAGAGTCGGTTTCTGACACTGGGGACACCGGCCGCCCACCCAACCTGCCCCGTTCAGTACCCAGGAGGCCAGCTCCAGCTCTGCACCAGGAAATCGGGGGCTTCTCCTGCCGGGAACACCCGCCTCACCCCTACAGCGGCCCGGGCCACTGACACTCAGCTATGACCAAGGGCTAGAAGGGGCTGGGGTGAGAGCTGGAAGTGGGCTAAGGGTCAGCATGGACTGCACCCCCTCTGCTGCCCACGCCATACCCTTCTCTGCACCATGAGTCCCGTCCCCCGAGGGGGTGTCCTCCCTGCCCTGTCTCAGCTGTCCCTTCCAGTCCCGCCTGGTCCTGTCGGGGTGAGTGGCAGCCCCAGCTGCTGCAGCCTGCCTGGCCCGAGCTCTGTCACCAACCCTGTCTCTGACCATCTTGTGTCCGCCACACAGCACAGGCACATGCTCAGGGAGGCTTTGGGCCTATTTGTGGCCTGTCCACCTCGGGGCGCCTGAGCCCATGGCCGGTGGCCTGGCCGGACAGCGGCTATTCTGGGCCCTGGTGTCGGTTTCCCTTCATCTTCCCAAAGAGGAAGGGAATGTGGACGTCGGCCCCGTCGGGCGCCAGCCAGATGCCCCAGGACCCCAGAAAGGGCAGGGCAGCTGAGGTTGTCCAGGCTCCTTCTGCCCATGAGGTCCTGGGGTTTGGTCCTTGATGGTTTCGTGCACCCCCGGCTCACCCCTCCCCAAAGCCACGTCTGGGAGGGTCTCGGGGACGCACTATTCTCCAGCACATGTCAGCCAGAAGAGACGGGCAGTGAGGGACCACACTGAGCTCTGGGCTGGCACCTTCCAGCACCTTCTCCCTGCCCTGGTGTTGAAGGGGCACCCAGCAGATCTCCACCCCCAACGACTCCCCCAGGGTCCCCAGACCCTCCTGGGGGCCACTCCTGTGCCTCGGCCACCTGGCCCTCGAGTGGCCTTCATGAGGGTTCCCAGATATACACAAACAAACGAGCTCTTCCCTCTTGCCAACTCATGGGAACAGGCAGATGCAGGGCAAGGCTGCCCCATGGAGTGTCTCTCGGGGAGGCTAGGCCCTGCCCTTGGCTGGCCCAGGATCCTGGGAGGGGGCAACAACCTGCAGCACCCTGCTCAGTGCTCCTGCAAGGCCAGGTGACAATAAATGTGATACCCCTCTCCCAGCTCCACAGTCTGCTCCCATGGGAAGGTAGAGGTAGCCCAGCAGCCCTTCCAAGGGCCCCGGCCAGCCCAGCCTTTGGGGAAGCACGACAGCCATTGCCCATCCAGGTGGCCAGCACTGCCTGCCCAGCCCGTCTCTGTAGCAGGTCCCCTGGCCAGGGGCACGTGGCCACATAGTGAGTGTGTCAGACGCTCCGTGCCTACAGAGGATGGGCAGAGGGTGAGGGAGTGCAGGGAGTGGGGGGCAGAAAGATGGAGAAGGCCAGCTTGGCCGCCTCCCTGGGTCCACCCGGACCAGCTTCCGGAAGCATCCTGGCCGGGCCCCGAGTCCTCTAAGGGAAGACGCCCTGGGCAGGGGTTCCCAGGGCTGAGAGCCCGAGAGCTCACCACATACTGGCTAGTTATCCTTCCAGGGAACCTGTGGAATGGCCATGGCCCCCGAAAGGAGCCCAGCCGCCCAAGCCTCGGAACACAGGGGTGGGTGGCTCTCGGCTGGTGGCTGGTAGCGTGGTGCTCCAGAGGCCGGTTACCAAGGCCTGGCTCGAGCCCCCCGAAAACGGAGCTGTGACCTACTAAGCCACCTTTGGGGTGAGGTTCCTGCCACCCACACCCACCATGCCCACCATCCACTCCCCCACCCCAGCAGTGGGCTGCCAGCTCTGCAGGCTGTCACGGGGGGGCCAATGGCAGGGATAGCTGAAGGCTAGTCTGGCACAGGGCTGGCACTATCTGCTAGACCACAGGCCAAGGAGCGGAGACAAAAGATTTCCTGGCCACCTGAGCCCCTGGGGAGCATCAACAGAGTGGGGGGCTTGAGGCTGGATCCGGGAGTCTAGGAGGGCTCACCAGTACAGAGCTGGGAGCAAGCTGGGTGTGCCGGCCAGTCCCAGAAGCCTTGTCCTTGGGGTCACAGCAGCTCTGCCAGTAGGCAGAGTGCTTCTCTGGGCAGGTACCAGGTGGCACGGCTCAGACAAAAGGGACATGCCTCCTTCTGGGTAACCCAGAGCCTTGGTTTGGGGTCAAGAGCTGTCTCCGGCTGGAGAGGGGAGCTTTGGACAACTAGCTCAGTGCCGCCAGCACAGTCACCGTCCCAGCCCTGAGCAAGGATGGGCCGCCAGCCCTGGCTACGCCCCTGGGCTGGGGGGTTGTCCTGGGGGCCGCAGGGTGCTCCTCAGCCCCCTGCCCTCCCTTCAGGAAATTTCGAGGTCTGGGATTTTACCCCATTGGGGAGACCTCCCCAGTCCCCAGTGGCTTCCCTCGACCTTTACACGGGGTGGGATGCATGACCTGGCCCCATGGCCAAGGTACAATGTTGTCGGGGGCGGCCTGCGGAGACAGCTCGGCCTGCGGGGGCTGTACAGGCTGCGTCGGGCCCGCTTGCTGTGGGGCCACCCCAATGGGTATGGGAGGTGAGGAGCGGGTGGAGCACTAGCTGGGGTCTCATGCTGGGCACCCTGCCAGGAGGCCACAGAGACTCTGCCCGCGCTCCCTCCACACCCGGGGGCCCAGGCCTGCGTGGCGTCCAGACACGTCCCCGCCAGGAAGCGGCCTCCTCGCCGCGGTGCCCAGGCCACGGTCCGCCGGCCTGGCAGCCGCTGAAACAGCCCACTGTGTCGGCACGCGGCACCCAGACAGAGGGGTGCATTGGCCGCTCAGGGGCTCCTGGAAAGCTGTGTCAACAACACCTCATTGAAATGCAGTGGGGGTGCACCTTGAGGGACGCGCCCTGCTCCCCGGCATGTAGTGGGCACAGTAAGGCTTGCTTAGAGGCGGACCCTGCACCCTGGGGACTCGGCGGGGGGAAGCAGGAGGTGGGTCTCAGGGGCGTTGGTTGGAAGAGGGGCTGGGGGCAGAGGGTGCCGTGGCCAGGGCCTGCAGGGTGGGGGCAGACGGCTTGCTGACCACAGAGGCGGCAGTGGCCGGGATCCAGTGACGGAAGTCTTCCCGGAGCGGGGGCCCCGCCAGGATCTCTGAATTCAGTCTTGTTGACCCGAGGCCCCCGGGGCCCATCTGCACGGCAGCTTCGAGGACTGGTTGTGATTTAGGGGGTGTTGCTCATGGTGGTGGGGGAGCTGGTCCACGCAGGGCTGGCATTGGAGGGGGACAAAAGGTGTCCTGGAGGCCCTGAGGTCAGGGTGGGAACGGAGCTCTGCGGATCAAACGGCATCACCCAGGACCTTGGGGTCCCCCAGCCCAGTGTCCCCCTCATACACTTGGCAGGGGGCAAGTGCTCAGGGGCGTCTGACGACAAGAAGTATAAACAGATGGCCAGGCCGTGTGGGAAAGACTCTGGCCCCCTCCTCAAGGCTCAGGAGCATGGGGCTGCTCTGCCTCTGGGGTGCACCCTGCACCCCCTGCTGCCACCCCCACACTGGGGAGGCTCTGGGCAGATGAGACCCCCACGCCCCTGGTCTTCACCCCATCCACTCCGTTCTGTCCCACCTACCACCTCCCAGGCCCACCTCCCTGCTCCGGAAGCCAGTCACACCTGCCTGAGAGAAGCTGGAGCAGAGGTCCTTCTCACAGTGCGCCTTCCCCTGTCCCACCTCCTCCAGGAAGCCCTCCTGTCCCCTCTTGTCCTGGGATGTGTCCTTTGCTGGTCTCTGCCACCCAGTCAAGGCCAACAGTCCTTCAGTGCCTTGGCTCCCACTGCTGCTGTCAAGTGTTCACACCAGCAAGCCTAGGGGACCTGCCTCCAGGCAGGTGCCTGGCTGGGTCCTAGCCTCATAGGCACATGGCTGGGGCCATGGCTTGGGGACTGCCAATGGCCGCGCCAACCATGAGGACCCTGCTCACCAGGGCCTACTGGTCAGTCAGGGGCTCACTGCCTGGACCCTTCCTGTATCGGATCCACCATACAGAGCACTTGCCAGCTGACAGGAAGGAGGCTCAGCCTCCTGGGCCCCTGAGGAGTTTGGGTAGGCTGGCTGCCTGCATCTTTGGCTCCCTGGAACCCTGAGCGCCTCGGCTTTGAAGGGTTGGGAGAAGGAAGCTGGCTGGGCGGCCAGGGGGCATGGGCCTGCAGCTCTCACAGACTGCTGTTTCTAAGAATCCCTCAAAACCCCTTGCAGGAGAAAAGGCCAAGGGAGAGTGAGGCAGGGGTCTCCTCCAGGCTGGCGGCCAGCGGTGTGGAAGGCTGGTTTGGTGAAGGCAGTGAGGCCGTGAGCTCCTCCCCAGGCCTGGCTACCTCTAGCCTCAGCAATGCCTTTTGGGGGCCCTGGATTCTGATTCTGGGTGTGAGGGTTCCCCCAAAGTGCTGAAACGCGGCGTCTGTGAATCCCACTTCTGCAGTTCTCCTGCTCCTTTCAGCCCCCTCTGTCCTGACCCACCACCTTCATGGGGTCTGTTTGCTAGCTGGGCCACACACTGGGACAGCCATCCAGGCAGCTGGATGAGGGAAAAAGTGATGGGGCTGGGGGCAGAGAGTGCTGGACACCTTGTCCACAGATGCCCATGCGTGCTTCTCCACCAGCACAGGTGCTGACCGTGAGCTGCTCGGAGCCTGGCCACCACCACTGCAACTCCTGGGGCCTCCTGCCAGGGCAGGTGGCCGTGAGAGGCCCGAAGAAAAGCCTGGGCTGGACAGTTGCAGGCTGGTCCCTTTTGGGATCTCCAAAAGCAAGGAGGCCCCACGCCATCCTCAGCCTGGGACCCCACCAGAGGCAAGGGGTGTGTGGGCCTAAGGACACCCTGTCGGCCACTGCTGCTGCCCAAGACCCCTCCTCACCCCACCCCCTCCCTGCATCTGCCCCCGCTCCCAGCCTGGGTTTCCTGAGACAACACATCCCAGGGCCAGCTGGCCACCTCCACCTGCACCCACTTTGTCCTCCACTGCTTGCCTGCTGAGGCCACTGGGGGCTCTTCTGTTTGACAGAGGAGTCCCGTGGTTTTCTCAGAATGTGTGGGGCAGAGGGAGCTCCTTTCTCCCAAGCCTCTCCACTTCCTGCTGTGGCCCACCCAGCCCGAGCCTTTCCCACCCACCCTCTCCTGCTGAGGGGTCACCTGGACCTCCCTGCCTCCAGGCAGGCCCACGCCCTCCCCAGTGGAGGCTGTTTGTCCTGTTGGGAAGAGGGAGGGCTTCCCCGTTTCTGTCTCCAGTGAGCTGTTGGGCATCCCTTTGGACACCTGCACCCTCAAGGCCATCTTGAGGTCCTCTCCACCGCAGTGTGGCCAGCCCGCCTCGTACCTGGAGCTGGGGCAGGTGGAGAACTGTGGGGGCAGAGGTGGGGAGGTCCCACTGGCTATACAGGGAAGGCTTGGGCAGGGTCTCAGGGGGTGTAGGGAGGGGTGCAGGGGAGAGTGGGGAGGCAGGACCGAATGGCGCAGGGCCACCTGACTCCATAGATTTCAGGTCCCAAATGAGGCGGAAAAGCCCAGAGGAGTGGGAGGCTGCCCTCTGTCCCTGCTTGTCAGGCCACATCTCAGGCCAGAGCAGCAACAGTCTGACCTGATGGCAGCCGAGGGGTTAGGTGCTCAGACCCACTATCCCTTTGGGGAGCCTCACACTGAGGGTAAGGAGAAGACCTAAGAAGCCCAGTGATGGGAAGGCCTCCCCTCTACCTCATCACCCATTCCTAGAGGCCACAGCACAGGTGACCACCAGGCCCTGAGCCTGAGGCCCACCCCACCCACCTTCCTGGGGGAAGAGTCCTCTGGTTGTTGGGGGAGGAGGCCAAGAGGTTCAGGTGAGGACACCAGACTTCCATAGCCTGTCCCTGCCTTTACAGAACAAGTCCACCAGCTGCATGAAGACCCCTGGTCCAATGGGGCTCTGACCACCCAGAGCTGGGCAATGGGAGAGGGGCTAGTGGCAGAGAGAGGACATCAGAGAGGCCAGGAGAGGAGAGGCTGCCTGCTTGCTAAGAAAGACCACTCAGTCCCCAAGTATCCCACCTCAGGGAGCAGGTCCTCCCTAATCAAATACTTCTAAGAGACAAGGTTCTGGGTGACCATGTATCTGAGCAAATAATCCAAGAAGCTAGACTATATGGAGAAGAACCCAGCATCAGGATTGGAGGAAGACTCATTAACAACCTGCGTTATACAGATGGCACAATTTTACTTGACAGCACCTAACAACAACAAAAAGAACATTTCAAGATCTATCCTGCAGTACAACTGGGTCAGTGATAAGATAATATCCATATACCTACAAGGAAGACCAGTTAATATGACTACTATTCAAATTTACACACCAACCACTAAGGCCAAAGATGAAGAAATTGAAGATTTTTACCAATTTCTGCAGTCTGAAATTGATGGAACACACAATCAGGATGCATTGATGATCACTGGTGGTTGGAATTCCAAAGTTGGAAACAAAGAAGAAGGATTGGTAGTTGGAAAATATGGCTTTGGTGATAGAAACAATGCTGGAGATCATATGATAGAATTTTGCAAGACCAATGACTTCTTCATTGCAAATACCTTTTTTCACCAACATAAACAGCGACTATACACGTGGACCTTGCCAGATGGAATACACAGGAATCAAATCAACCACATCTGTGGAAAGAGATGATGGAAAAGCTCAATATCATCAGTCAGAACAAGGCCAGGGACTGACTGTGGAATGGGCCATAAATTGCTCATATGCAAGTTCAGTTGAGGCTGAAGAAAATTAGAACAAGTCCACGAGAGCCCAAGTATGACCTTGAGTATATCTCACCTGAATTTAGAGACCATCTCAAGAATAGATGTGATGCATTGAACACTAATGACTGAAGACCAGACGAGTTGTGGAATGACGTCAAGGACATCATACGTGAAGAAGGCAAGAGTCATTAAAAAGACAGGGAAGAAAGAAAAGACCAAAATGCATGTCAGAAGAGGCTCTGAAACTTGCTCTTGAACATCAAGTAGCTAAAGCAAAAGGAAGAAATGATGAAGGAAAATAAATGAACAGAAGATTTCAAAGGGTGGCTCAAGAAGACAAAATAAAGTATTATAAAGACATATGCAAAGACATAGAAAACCAAAAGGGAAGAACACACTTGGCACTTCTCAAGCTGAAAGAACAGAAGAAAAAATTCAAGCCTCGAGTTGCAATATTGAAGAATTCCATGTGGAAAATATTAAATGATGCAGGAAGCATCAAAATAAGATGGAAGAAATACACACAGTCACTATACCAAAAAGAGTTGTTTGAAATTCAGCCATTTCAATAGGGAGCATATGATCAATAACCGATGGTATGGAAGGAAGAAGTCCAAGCTGCAAAGAAGGCGTTGGCAAAAAAACAAGGCTCTAGGAATTGACAAAATACCAACTGGGATGTTTCAACAAACACATGCAGTGCTGGAACGGCCCACTTTTCTGTGCCAAGACATTTGGAAGACAGCTACCTGGCTAAGACTGGAAGAGATCCATCTTTATGCTTATTCCAAAGAAATGTGATCCAATCGAATGGGGAAATTATTGAACAATATTAATATCACACACAAGTACAATTTTGCTAAAGATCATTCAAAAGTGGCTACAGCAGTATATACACAGGGAACTGCCAGAAATTCAAGCCAGATTCAGAAGAGGGCATGGAACCACGGATGTCATTGCTGATGTCAGATAGATCCTGGCTGAAAGGACAGGATACCAGAAAGATGTTTGTTGTTGTTGTTGTTAGGTAGCATCAAGTCGGTTCTGACTCATAGCAACCCTATAGGACAGAGTAGGAGTGCTCCATAGGATTTCCAGGGAGCAACTGGTGGATTCGAACTGCCGATTTTTTCGGTTAGCTGTGGTAGCTCACCATAGCTCTTAACCACTGCACCACCAGGGCTCCAGAGAGATGTTTATCTGTGTTTTATTGACTATGCAAAGGCATTCATCTGTGTGGATCATAACAAATTATGGGTAACATTGCAAAGAATGGGAACTCTAGACTTAATTGTGCTCATGAGGAACCTGTACGCAGATCAGGAGGTAGTCAATTTGAACAGAACAAGGGAATACTGCATGGTTTCAAGTCAGGAAAGGTGTGTGTCAGGGTTGTATGCTTTCACCATACTTATTCAATCTGTATGCTGAGCAAATAATCTGAGAAGCTGGTCTATATGAAGATGAACGGGGCATCAGGATTGGAGGAAGTCTCATTAACAACCTGTGATGTACAGATGAGCACAACCTTGCTTGCTGAAAGTGAAGAGGACTTGAAGCACTTACTGATGAAGATCAAAGACCACAGCCTTCAGTATGGATTACACCTCAACATAAGGAAAACAAAAATCCTCACAACTGGACCAATAAGAAACATCATGATAAATGGAGAAAAGATTGAAGTTGTTAAGGATTTCATTTTACGCAGATCCACTATCAACACCCATGGAAGCAGCGGTCAAGGAATCAAAAGACGCATTGCATCAGGTAAATCTGCTGCAAAAGACCTCTTTAAAGTGTTGAAAAGCAAAGATGTCACCTTGAAACTAAGGTGCGCCTGACCCAAGATATGGTGCTTTCAATTGCCTCATACGCATGCAAAAGCTGGATAATTTATAAGGAAGACCAAAGAAGAATGAATGCCTTTGAACTGTGGTACTGTCGAAGAATATTGAATTCACCATGGACCGCCTAAAGAACAAACAAGTCTGTCTTGGAAGAAGTATAGCCAAAATGCTCCTTAGAAGCAAGAATATCGAGACTACGTCTCACATACTTTGGACATGTTATCAGGAGGGATCAGTCCCTGGAAAAGGACATCATGCTTGGAAAACAGAGAGTGAGAGAAAAAGAGGAAGACCCTCAACGAGATGGATTGACACAGTGGCTGCAACAGTGGGCTCAATCTTAAAAATATTATGAGGATGGCACAGGACCAGGCAGTGTTTCATTCTCTTGTACGTGGGTCACTATGAGTCAGAACAGACTTGACAGCACCTAACAACAACAAAAACAAGCAGAGATTCTGCCTTCAATGTTATAGCTCAAAGGGTTAGAAAGAGATCTAACTGTTTGATTGATTGGCTGGAACACGGACCCAAAGGTGACCTACACTGTAGTCGTTACTGATGCCATAATGATGCTTTTGAATTACGACCTACACTAGTGGAGATGCACCCGTGTGTCTGTCAGTTTGTCCTACTGTGGGGGCTTGTGTGTTGCTGTGATGCTGGAAGCTATGCCACCGGTATTCAGATACCAGCAGGGTCACCCATAGAGGAGAGGTTTCAGCTGAGCTTCCAGATTAAGACAGAATAGGAAGAAGTACCCAGCAGTTTACTTCTGAAAAGAATTAGCCAGTGAAAACCTCATGAATAGCAGCAGAACGTTGTCTGATACAGTGCCGGAAGATGAGCCCTCCAGGTTGGAAGGCACTCAAAACATGACTGGGCAAGAGCTGCCTCCTCAAAGGAGAGTCGACCTTAATGACGTGGATGGAGTCAAGCTTTTGGGACCTTCATTTGCTGATGTGGCATGACTCAAAATGAGAAGAAACAGCTGCAAACAACCATTAATAATCGGAACATGGAATGTACGAAGTATGAATCTAGGAAAATTGGAAATTGTCAAAAATGAAATGGAACGCATAAACATTGATGTCCTAGGCATTAGTGAGCTGAAATGGACTGGTGTTGGCCATTTTGAATCAGACAATCATAGGGTCTATTATGCCGGGAATCACAACTTGAAGAGGAACAGCATTGCTTTCATCGTCAAAAAGAACATTTCAAGATCTATCCTGAAGTACAACCCTGTCAGTGATAGGATAATATCCATACACCTACAAGGAAGACCAGTTAATACGACTATTATTCAAATTTACCCACCAACCACTAAAGCCAAAGATGAAGAAATTGAAGATTTTTTACCAACTTCTGCAGTCTGAAATAGATCAAATATGCAATCACAATGCATTGACAATTACTGGTGATTGGAATGCAAAAGTTGGAAACAAAGAAGGACTGGTAGTTGGAAAATATGGCCTTGGTGATAGAAATAATGCCAGAGATTGCATGATAGAATTTTGCAAGACCAATGACTTCCTCATTGCAAATACCTTTTTTCGCCAACATAAATGGCAACTATACACATGGACCTTGCCAGATGGAATACGTAGGAATTGAATCAACTATATCTGTGGAAAGAGATGATGGAAAAGCTCAATATCATCAGTCAGAACAAGGCTATGGGCCGACTGCAGAACAGACCATCAATTGCTCATATACAAGTTCAGTTGAAGCTGAAGAAAATTAGAACAAGTCCACGAGAGTCAAAGTACAACCTTGAGTATATCCCACCTGAATTTAGAAACTATCTCAAGAATAGATTTGATGCATTGAACACTAATGACTGAAGACCAGATGAGTTGTGGAATGACATCAAGGACATCATACAAGAGGGAAACAAGAGGTCATCAAAAAGACAGGAAAGAAAGAAAAGACCCAAATGGATGTCAGAAGAGACTCTGAAACTTGCTCTCGAAAGTCAAGTCGCTAAAGCAAAAGGAAGAACTGATGAAGGAAAAGAATTGAACAGAAGATTTCAAAGGGTGGCTTAAGAAGACAAAGTTAAGTATTATAATGACATGGGCAAAGAGCTGGAGATAGAAAACCAAAGGGGAAGAACACACTTGGCATTCCTCAAGCGGAAAGAACTGAAGAAAAAATTCAAGGCCTCGAGTTGCAATAGTGAAGGATTCTGTGGGGAAAATATTAAATGATGCAGGAAGCATCAAAAGAAGATGGAAGGAATACACAGAGTCATTATACCAAAAAGAATTGGTCTATGTTCAACCGTTTCAAGAGGTAGCATATGATCAGGAACTGATGGTACTGAAGGAAGAAGTCCAAGCTGCACTGAAGGCATTGGCGAAAAACAAGGCTTCAGGAACTGACAGAATACCAATTGAGATGTTTCAACAAACGCATGCAGTGCTGGAGGTGCTCACTGTTCTATGCCAAGAAATTTGGAAGATAGCTACCTGGCCAACTGACTGGAAGAGATCCATCTTTATGCCTATTCCCAAGAAAGGTGATCCAACCAAATGTGGAAATTATCAAACAATATCATTAATATCACATGCAAGTAAAATTTTGCTGAAGATCATTCAAATGAGGCTGCAGCAGTATATTGACAGGGAACTGCCAGAAAGTCAGGCCAGATTCAGAAGAGGCCATGGAATGAGGGATATCATTGCTCATGTCAGATGGATCCTGGCTGAAAGCAGAGAATACCAGAAAAATGTTTACCTGCGTTTTATCGACTATGCAAAGTCATTCGACTGTGTGGATCATAACAAATTATGGATAGCATTTCAAAGAATGGGAATTCCAGAACACTTAATTGTGCTCATGCAACCTGTACATCCATCAAGAGGCAGCTGTTCGAAGGGAACAAGAGGATACTGTGTGGTTTAAAGTCAGAAAAGGTGTGTGTCAGAGTTGTATCCTTTCACCATACCTATTCAATCTGTATGCTGAGCAAATAATCTGAGAAACTGGACTATATGTAGAAGAATGGGGCATCAGGATTGCAGGAAGACTCATTAACAACCTGGGTTATGCAAATGACACAATCTTGCTTGCTGAAAGTGAAGAGGACTTGAAGCACTTACTGTTGAAGATCAAAGATAACAGCCTTCATTATGGATTACTCCTCCACATAAAGAAAACAAAAACCCTCACAACTGGAACAATTTGTCAACATTATGATAAATGGAGAAAAGATTGAAGTTGTCAAGGATTTCATTTGACTTGGATCCACAATCAACGCACATGGAAGTAGCAGTCAAGGAATCAAAAGATGCATTGCATTGGGTAAATCCACTGCAAAAGACCTCTTTAAAGTGTTGAAAAGCAAAGATGTCACCTTGAGGACTAAGGTGGGCCTTACCCAAGCCATGGTGTTTTCAATCGCCTCGTACGCATGTGAAAGCTGGACAATTAATAAGGAAGATGGAAGAAGAATTGACGCCTTCAAATTGTGGTGTTGGCGAAGAATATTGAATATACCATGGACTGCCAAAAGAACAAATAGGTCTGTCTTGGAAGAAATATAACCAGAATGCTCCTTAGAAGCAAGAATGGCAAGACTATGCCTTACATACTTTGGACATGTTGTCAGGAGGGATCAGTCCCTGGAGAAGGACATCATGCTTGGTAAAGTACCAGGTCAGTGAAAAAGAGGAAGACCCTCAACAAGATGGACTGACACAGTGGCTGCAACAATGGGCTCAAGCATAACAATGATTGTGAGGATGGCGCAGGATTGGGCCGTGTTTTGTTCTGTAGTACACGGAGTTGCTAGGAGTCGGAACCGACTCGAAGGCACCTAACAACAACAATGGAGTCAAAATAGCAGAACTGCCTTGGTGTACTGCAGAGGGAGAGATCCAAAGGCTTAGGGAGATTGGAATGTTCGAGGAGAGTTAATATGTCAGGCCCATCCACGTACCCTGGGAGTGGCCACAAGACACACTTTTCACCTGTGTGAAGTCAGTTCGTGAGGGGAGCCCGAGCAGCCTTTAAGAACACTGTGGTTGCTCTTCCCTGTAGGTCAGAAATTACAGTGGGAACTGCAGCCATTGAATTGGGAAATCTAAATGCAATAGGGGTGATTGGATCCTAGGGTGACAGGGGCCTAGTGGCAGTACTTAACTGCAAAGGCAAAGTGGGCGTTGTTACCGTAACAAACAGTGGAGTTGAAACAGAGAGACCTATGGCGTTGGCTGGCTAACTATCTCTCCAGGAGCAAAATAGATGGAATGTCTACTAAACTCTTAGCTGATCTGTGTAAGTGGGAGGGTCCTAGGTCAACTGAACAGAAGTCTAACTCGAGTCACCAAAGGAGAGTCATGGCCCCTCAATCAATCCTCAGATTTGAGCCAGGTTACAGACCCACAGCCCCTTAAGTGAAGGGAAAGACCCATTCCCTTGAGGAAGGACCCCACTATATCGCCAAACGTTCATGCTATTAACCTTTCTCCCAGCTTCTCCCCAAGGGGACTGTGTCTTGCTGGCTCTGGCCCGGGCTTTCTTGTCAAAGTCCCAGCACTTATCCCCTGCCTGCAGTCTGCACTCCCAGGCCCCACAGAGGCCCAGCACTCTTCACCCCGCTCTGTCCCGTCCCTTACCAGCTGGGAGCTGGGCTGTGCCCACCCTTCCCAGCACCCATCCCATTTCCTTGCTCGTCCTCTGCCCTCCTCACTTCCCCAGCTTGGAGAACACGACCTCTGCCTAAGTCAGTCCCCAGGCTCACTCAGGCCTCAGAGGGACAGCGAGACCAGCAGCACTCCAGCTGCAAGCTCACGCGCTCCTGGTACCCCGCCCCTGCATTCCCTCAGTCCCCCAACCCCCGCTCAGCCCGGGCCCTCTGCCCTGCTCCAAGCTGCTCACAGTGGGACAACAAGCCTCAGCCTGACCCCTGGATTCCATCCTCCGGGGTGACCGCAGGCTGCAGAGATGAATGGAGGCCATCTCCCCAGCCCTAGCTCCAGCCAGTCCCCTGCAGAGCAGGCGAGGGAAGGAGGGACCCTCGAGGTCTGTCCTCTACCCCACGCTGACCCTACCAAGGCTGAGGCAGGGCTCTTTCTGCCCAGGACCTTATTTCAGGGGGAAGAGAGCCAACCAGCACACAGAGCGGGCAGCCATTCTTCCCAGGGGGATGCGGATTCCCCACCACTGTGAGTTCTCAGGGTGCACCCTGAAACAGCTGCATGAGGCTCAGGAGGTACCACCCCACTCGAAGCAAATCTCATTCTTCTTCACCCAGAACCCGGTCTCACCCACCACCTAGACTCGGGAGGCCATAATCTGGACCCATCCTCTCCAAACGGGCGTCCCTGAGCTCCAAGGGGCCTCGGCGAGGGAGTTGTTTAACCTCTCCTCTTCTGCAGATCGAGCAAGACCCTGTGAGTAGAAGGGGCTTGTACACCTCCAGCCAGAACGTGGCCAGCTCTGCTCTGCTTCCCCAGGGCTTCTCACCCCCAAAACCCCCAACATCCACCCAGAGTTCGTGCCTATTCCTTGGGGCACCTCAAGCTGAAGAGCTTTGCCTGGGGGGGTCGACATTCTTGGTAACTGTCCCCGCTGTACCGAGACGGGGAGCCGTGTCTGTCTGGTTCACAGAGGGGCCTGGGGAGTGGATGCTTATAAACAGCACCCCACCCACACCAGGGTCCCCACATACCCCCCAGCCTCAGTCCCCTCTCCGAGTTCTTTCTCCGCTGGTCCTGCCTGGGGACAGCGGTCTGAGGCCCTGGCAGGCCCACCCTGGCTGTGGCTTCTCAGGAAGACTATGGCTGGCCGGCACACTTTGGGGTACCCAAGGTGCCCCCTGCATGGTGCCCATGGGCTGCATGTCCAGGTCTTTCTCCCCAGTAAGACCCAGAGCAAACAGCTGGTCTGCAGCACTCTGAACATGCAGACGTCTAGGGACCCCAGCAAGACCAGGCCAGCTCCCTGGGGCATGGGGCCTCCAGGGCACAGCCCTGCCCACCTGCATGGGTGACAAAGACAGCAGGCTCTGCAGTCTCTCCCAGGGGCATTGCTCCCAGGGCACCAGGCAGGCTGAGGAGTCTCGGGGCAAGGCAAAGCTGCAGGCGGTGGTGGCCGGGCAGGGCCTGTACCCACTTCCCAGCAGGCCGGGTGCATTGCAGGCTGCCTGCACAGTGGGTGTCTACTGAGGGCTCAGTCTCAGGAGGCCTTGGTCTCAGGAGGCCTCCCACGGTGGCTAGCTCCAGGGGTCTGTGCAGCCCAAATGCATGGAGCCGGGTGGACTCTGGGCTTGGCACCCTGTCCCCCTCAACGCCTTTAGCGGATGTGACAGCCGTGGGCAGAGCAGGGGGCTGTGGGGGTCCGGCTGCGGCTAGAGTTCAGATTCCACTGTGGCTGGGCCAGCAGCTCAACTCAAGGCCAGCTTGGGGCCAGAGTCGGGTGCCCTCTGGGAGGCTGGGGCAGACCAGGGGCCGAGGGGCCCAGCTCATGGCATCCCATCTGCTGGGGTGAGTCCTCAGCAGAGGGGAACGGTGCAGGAGAGGGAGGGGTCAGCAGCCCCGCCCGTGGGGCCTTGGGAGTCTAAGCTGGGTTTGGAGTGACCCACCTGCTTCTCAGGCCCCTGGAGAACCTGGGCGGCAGTGACCAGAAGGAAGGGCCCAACTCTGGGGGACAGGGAGGGGGGCTGGGGTCACTTCCCGCCTGTACCCCCCAAAAGCCCCACCTCAGTGTCCAAAGTGAGTGTCATGATGCCCATTGACCTCACGGGGGCGCAGGAGACAACAAGATTCCAGCCTGCAGAGGGAACGTCCAGTTTGGCTGGAGCTGACCAGCTCTCCCCTGAGGACGCGGAGGCTGCCCCCCTGCCCACCTGTCCCCACCCTGGGCAGCTTCCCCATGAGAGCCCTCCCCCCAGCACCAATGGCCTGGGACATTTGCCCTCCCCTCCCCTCCTCTCCCCTCCTCTCCCCCTCCCCAGTCTCTCCCCCTTCCCCTCCCCTGCCTTCCCTTCCCCAGGCCTGGGAGGGAGCCCACTCCATCCACCCTTGGCTGAGTGGGGGTTGGAGACCCCCAGACAAGCAGCTCTGCAGTTGTGCCTTCAGGGAGGCAAGTTCCAGGGGCTCCCTGGGGTGGGGTTGGGGGCAGGAAGGAGGAGCTGCAGCTGGGGTTCAGGGCAGGTAGGCACAAGGAAAGGCCAGGAGGGAGAGGTGGGGCCCTGCCCGGGGCCTGGGTGAGGCTGGGTGGGGACGGTGGCCCAGAGCCCCAAAGCTGGGCTGAGGACTGAGGCCCTGGGTGGGGAGTGGGGTGATAAGAAAAACTGAGGGGCAAAGGGAGCAGGGCAGGCAGGGTGGCAGTCCAGGGGAAGGAGGGGAGGGATTCCAGGGATGTTTGGGGGGTGGAATCCCCAGGCTGGTGACCAGCCAGGGAGGGGAGGGACTGCGGAATGTGGATGAGACCCAGCTTCAGTGGGAGCAATGGGGGGTGCCATTCCCAGAGCCAGTGGTCCCAAGTAGAAGCTGGGGGGGTGGCAATTCCAGCCCCTTCAGGGGCGAGGGCTGAGGGGAATTCTTCAGGAAGCAGCTGGAGACAGACGTCAGAGGTGCTGGGGGAGGCACTGTGGCTGACACCTGCCTCGGTGGGCCAGGCCTGCTTAGGGGTGACAGAGGTGGCTGAGAGGTGGGGGAAGGGGTGGGCTTTGCATCAGAGGAAGCTTGATGGGGAAAAGGAGGCCTCTGGATGGGTGTGAGGAGCAGGGACATATGTGGGCCCTTCTCCAGGCACTGGGGAGCCACGGAAGGTTCCTGAACAAGGGCAGGACAAGACCTGGTGGGAGGCCAGCTGCAGCAACAGAGTCAGCCTGAGGTGGCCCACCCCACCCCACCTCCACCCCTACTCCTGGGCCAACCGAATGTACCTCCCCTTGTGTGGTACCTGACCTTCCCGCAGTACCTCCCCTTGTGTGGTACCTGACCTTCCCGCAGTACCTCCCCTTGTGTGGTACCTGACCTTCGCGCAGTACCTCCCCTTGTGTGGTACCTGACCTTCCCGCAGTACCTCCCCTTGTGTGGTACCTGACCTTCCCGCAGTACCTCCCCTTGTGTGGTACCTGACCTTCGCGCAGTACCTCCCCTTGTGTGGTACCTGACCTTCCCGCAGTACCTCCCCTTGTGTGGTACCTGACCTTCCCGCAGTACCTCCCCTTGTGTGGTACCTGACCTTCGCGCTGTACCTCCCCTTGTGTGGTACCTGACCTTCGCGCAGTACCTCCCCTTGTGTGGTACCTGACCTTCGCGCAGTACCTCACCTTGTGTGGTACCTGACCTTCCCGCAGTACCTCACCTTGTGTGGTACCTGACCTTCACACAGTACCTCACCTTGTGTGGTACCTGACCTTCACACAATGCCTCACCTTGTGTAGTACCTGACCTTCACGCAGTACCTCAACTTTTGTGGCACCTAACCATCAGCATCCTTCCCATGTGTTGTTTCCCAAGTTCCAATGCAAATGGCCCTTCCTTCCAGCATGGGCTGTGGGCCGGAGACAGCACTGGGGACCTTCCCAGCAGGCTGCCAAACACACTGACAGGGGAGGGAGGGGCTGACTTGTCTCCAGAGAGGCAGCACAGGGCAGGCCTGGCCCCTTCCACCTTCTAACCTGGATGCTGGGACTGGGAAGACAGAAAGTTAGGAGGCCGGTAGGCCTCAGCTGGGGCAGAGTAGAGCAGAAAGCCCCTCCACCTTGTGGAAGATGAGGGACAAGAGTGAGGAATGGGGCCACATATGGGCCTTTCCCTCCAGGTACTGGGAATCTATGGAAGGCTGCTGAGCAAGTGCGGAGCGGGGGGCAACTGGAAGGCCAGCTGGAGGAACTGCAAACACCTGGGCAGACAGGGTCAGGCTGAGGGCATGTCCCACACCACCCCCACCCCAGGCCTCAGGTCACCCCACCTCAGGCCATAGCTTCCTCCCCTCCTCCCTGTCCCCTCTCCCAAGGGCCACAGGTTCATCCCAAAGTAGATGTTCATCTCCGTCCCAGCCACGCTCAATAACCTCCTGGGGAGAGGAATCTTTCCCCAAGCTCTGCCTGTCTCGCTGAACATGAGGCCATGCGGAGGGAAACTAAGGCAGGAATACCTGGACCAAGGTGTGTTCCACACTCCCCACAAGCCCTTCCTCTCCCGGAGCCTCAGTTTCCCTGTTTGCTCTCAGCTCCGGGCAAGCCAGGAGGTGCCTTCCCATGGGCTAGGGCACTGCATGTGACTGAGAAGCCCCCGAGAGACCATCCCATGGTGGAGGCACGGAGGGGACAGGGAGAGGGCCCGCCGCCCTCTGACAGTGGTCTCTTTTCAGCCCTCCTGGCTGTAAGCCAGCCCAGCTCACAAAGCCCAGAGAGGAGGCAGAAGTGGTGGTCCCCAGCCTTCGTTCACCGGGCGTTCCCTGCAGGAGGGGCTGCAGGGCACCCTGAGAGGGGAGGGCAGAGAGCCCAGGTGGGCTGAGCAGACAGGGAGCAGGGCCGAGACGCGGGACTTGAGGACAGGTGGGGGACCAGGAAGGGACCCCAGACTCGAGGGCGAGGCATGAGTGCCAGGCCTGGGAGAAGCGTTGGCGGGCTTCCCTGCTGGCCTCTAGGCTTCGGGCTGGGAGGGGCCTTTTCATGGAAAAAGCGATCAAACCTGCCTTATCAGGTTTGCTTTTCTTTAACCTTTGCCCCCTCACTTGTGCAACCCCGCCCCTGCCCGCCTCCTCTCAGCCTTCACCTTTGCCTGGCCATGACCCTGTAGGTGCCCACCTGGCACCGCAGTGCCTCCTCTGGCAGCTTGAGGACCTTCTGGAGCCTGGAGGAGCTGCCGGGTAGGGGCCTGGCAATGGCCACCACGTGCCCACAACGTACAGGGCCGAGGCCCAGGCTTGTGTGGCCTCACGGCCTCACTCTAGGTGCAGGCCTGGGCTGGGCAACCTGCAGTGTGTTTGTGGGCTGGGTAGGGAGGCTTGCGGGTCAGAACCAGGTGAAGGCATGCAGAGCTGTGTGTGTTTGGAGGCTTAGGAGGGCAGTGAGGGTCTGCCATTTGTTTGCTAATGTGGGCTGATTTCGAGTCTTACTCAGCAAGGCAAAGCTTCATCCTCCCCTGACAGGATCTGGCTTGTGAAAGCTGCCCAGGGCTGTGGGAGCCAGAGACAGGGAGGCCCCAGATGGGGAGAGGCTGAGGAGGGGAAAGACTGAGGGGGGAGAAGCTGAGGAGGAGGAGAAGCTGGGGGGGGGGAGATACGGAGGGGAAAGAGGCTGAGGGGGGAGATACCGAGGGTGGGAGAGGCCAGGGGGTGGAAGAGGCTGAGAGGAGGAGAGACTGAGAGGGGAAGAGGCTGAACAGGGAGAGGCTGAGGGGGAAAAGGCTGAGGGGGGAGAGACTGAGGTGGGAGGAGGCTGAAAGGGGAGAGGCTGAGAGGGGGAGAGACTGAGAGGGGAAGAGTCTGAGTAGGGGCAAGACTGAGGAAGGGAGAGAGTTGGCGGAGAGACTGAGAAGGGAAGGGGCTGAAAGGGGAGACGCTGAGGGGTGAGAGGCTGGGGGGAAGAGGCTGAAGGGGGAGAGGTTGAGGAGGGAGAAGCTGAGACTGGGGGGAGGACAAAGTGGGGAGTTCAGTCTAAAGCAATAGAAGGCCCGAATCATATCTCAAGGATCTCCTGGAAAGGCCTGGACAGGCGTCACTTGAAGTTGGCATTGGCTGGAAGGGCCACTTGGAAGGCCACTCCAGGACTAAAACGTTTGGGCCTCGTCAGCTCATTGTTGATCCCAGCTTAGGTGGGAGCCAGGGGCTCACCTGTACAGAGATCAGGTCCTCCTGGACTCTGATGTGGGAGACGGGTGGAGCCAACTACAGCTCTCCTCACTGTAGGGCTGCAACAGATCCTCACCATCTCCCTCCTCCACTGCCCATCCTAAGCTCCTTCCCCTCTCAACGGGGAGGCTGAGCCCCAGTACCTGCCCTCTCAGGTGGGGGACATGCTGCACCTGTCCATTCAGTTACACTTAGGCAAGGCAGTGCTGAGGGACACACAACTGGGTCCCCCAAGTTCCCCTTCCACACAAGCGGATTACCAGGTTTGTCTCCCAAGGCTGCACTCATTGAGATGATTGAGAAGGCTGCAGTGCAGCTGTGGCCCATTGTTGGCTTGCACCCCCATACCGAGTCGACCCACCTGTAAACCAAGCTTGGACTCTTCTTCCTTCAAATGGTCGTATGGGACCCACCATGTGGCCAGCCATTGCTGTGAGCTGAGGGAGAGGTGCTGGCACAGACATAGCAGATGACCTGGGGTCTTGGCTACCAGCTGGTCCTGTGTGTGCTCATCCCAAAGGTTCGATTCTATCTGGTGGTTGATTGCTGCTAGGCCTGTACATGTAATGAATTTGTGGGTCTACTACAACCCACTCATGATGAGCCATTCCAGATGGATGGTCTCTTGGTGCCTGCGGTCAAGTGTTCTATCTCTATGGGGGCCAGGATCTGTTTCTCAACAGGCACACGGTTCTCTGCTGCAGATGATGTGGCCCTTGTCATGAGTCTTCTACTAGGCTGGCCGTAAGCTCGTCCAGCTCCACAGGGTCTGCTGGGTCGTATGGCCCAAGCATCAGGTACCTGCTGCAGAGCCCTCTCCTGCTCCAGGCCCCACTCATAACAAACATCCCCCCATGTCACTCTGCAGATAGGCCACGACACTATTCCTAGGTGGAGAATGAGTTGTCTCCAGAATGCAGAGGGACCTACCAGGCATTGTGCTTTCTTCTTTGTAACAGGATAAGCAAGAAGCTGCAATTTTTCTTTTACTTTGGAGGTGTCCAGCCTGCCCCTGACCAAGGGACCCCTAGAAACTTTATTCAAATGTCAAACCCCTGAGCCTTCATACAACTGAGCACATGTGTCTTGACAAGGACTCTGGCAGACCAGCTCGCTCTTGCTAGACCTGCCTGGTCACCATGCAGTCATCAATGAGATGGGTCAAGGTGCTTCCCCACAGGGGTATCTGCATATCCAGGTCTCTTCTGACTGTGTTTTGGCAGATGGCAGGAGAGCTAGTGTAGCCCTGGAGCAAAACTATAAGTGGACATTGTCATCCATTCCGTGTGACTGTGAACCGTTTCAGATCTACTTTTCTTTTTGGTTAGAAAAGAATGCACCCAACCAGTTAATAGTTGCTCATCACATACCTGAGGCTTTAACAAAAATGTAACGTCCACCACAGCAGCTATGGCCTATGCAGTACTATACTATGGTCACATAGTAGTGACCAGGGATACTACTTGACTGAATACTTGAATGATGGTAGTTGACCACCATTCTCCAGGGTCCATCCAGTTTCCACTCGAACCAGATTAAGGAATTAAATGGAGATGTGATAGGGGTTGGAGTCCTGGTAGCGCAGTGGTTAAGAGCTATGGCTGCTAACCAAAAGGTCAGCAGTTTGAATCCACCAGCTGCTCCTTGGAAACCCTACGGGGCAGTTCTACTCTGTCCTTTAGGGTTGCTATGAGTCAGAATCTAGATGATAGGGGTCTCCACACCTGCGTCCTTTAAATTTTTATCAGTGCTACTAATTTCTATCATCACCACCAGGATGCATATTGGGGCTTTTGATTTGCTTCTGTTTTTCCAAGAGGCTGATCTCTGTGGTGTGTCAGACACCTCTTTTGCTCTGATCGAGCCCTGCCCCCACCGTGAGGTAAGAGTTAGGCCCTTTTGTCCATCAGATTTTAGAGATGGGGAAGTAGAGTGAGAGCAGATGGATGTTTTGCGGTTATTGTGGTTGTTCATAATTTAATTAAGAATACTTGCACATATACCACGTGCTATTTGTGGAAGCTAACTAGCTTTAACTTACACCCTTGGGTTGGCCAGGTTAATACCTTAAGTGCCCTATTCAGGAATGTGCTCTCCTGGGGTCTTCAGTTAGCACTTCAAAATCTGGAATTAGTAGTCCACTTCTTTTTTTTTTAACCTGACCTCAGGACCAGTTCCCAACCAGTTGCCATCAGTCGATTTCAACTCATGGCAACCCTCACGTATTTCAGAGTAGAACTGTTCCATAGGGTTTTCATGGCTGTGATCTTCCAGAGGTGGATCGCTGGGCCTTTCTTCCACGGCATCTCTGGGTGAGTTCAAACCACCAACCTTTTGGTTAGTAGCTGAGGGCTTACTAGTTTGTGCCACCAGGGTCCAGTTCCTGGGCCCCTCCTAATCTCCTGCTCCCTCAGGACTAAATGATACACCTTTCTTCTTGCAGGATTGTTCTTGATTTACTCTCTTAGTGGGGACAGTTTTGGCGACTTCCACTTGACCTTCCCCACTATAATAGCTCTAACCCCACAGGCCAAGGACGCAATTGTTGGGGTTACTCTAACCACTAAGCTTCTCAATTCCAATTATACATTCGAGGACCAGAAAAATGACCACTAGGTGGGTCCATGAACCCAGTGGACCCACTAGAGGCTGGAATTTGGCCGTTTGCTCTCCATTTTTTGCTTGACCCCATGTGCCTCCCCTCTTTCAGGGGCCATGGTAACTATTTGGGTCTTTGGATATCAACATCAACTCAGACCTTGTGTCCAGCAGTCCTAAAATGTATGAGTATTCCCTCATGTACAGGCCTTGAGTAAATGGCCATAGTTACCCTGGAGGAATCCCTGGAGGATCATTACAGTGTGCATTTGCTGGGGTGTTGTAGGGTCTTCCCCTCAGGCAACCACAGGTCCTGAAGCAGAAAACAAACTCAGACCCAGAGACAGCCCACCCTGACCACTATCTGCAAGTAACCACTGATCTGCCTATTATGCCTGTGTGTCAGTTTGCTTTTTCTGGAATTTTGTATAAATGAAATTATACAGTGAGGACTCTTTTTTTTTCCCCTCTCATTCAGCGTCATTATTTTGGGGCTGATCCAGGGTGTCATGTGTATCAATAGTTCATCCCTTTTATTGCTGAGTAGTGTTCTATTTATGGATATACCAGAGATTGTTTGTATCCATTCACCTATTGATGGATTATTTGCGTTATTTCCAGTTTTGGACTATTACAAATAAAGCTGCTATGAACAATTGTGTACCAAGTCTTTGTATGCACATTTTTTCTCAGATAAATTTTTTCTCTTTTCTTGGATAAATACCTAGTTGTGGAATGGCTGGATCATATGGCAGACATAGGTTTAATTTTTTAAGAAACTGCCAAACTGTTTTCTAAAGTGGTTGTACCCCTTTTACATTCCCATCAACAGTGTATGAGAATTACAACTCTTCCACACCCTCGTCAACACTTGGTATTGTTAGCTTTCTTAATTTTAACCATTCCAATTCCCTGATGACAAATGATAATGAGCATTTTTGAGGTGTTTGTTTGCCATCTGTATATCTTCTTTCCTTTAGTATGGATTGCACCACAACATAAAGAAAAAAAATCCTCACAACTGGACCAATAAGCACATCATGATAAATGGAGAAAAGATTAAAGTGTCAAGGATTTCATTTTACTTGGATCCACAGTCAACACCCATGGAAGAAGCAGTCAAGAAATCAAACTACGAAGTATTGCATTGGGCAAATCTGCTGTAAAAGTTCACTTTAAAATGTTAAAAAGCTAAGACGTCACTTTGAGGACTAAGGTGAGCCAGACCCAAGTCATGGTATTTTCAATTGCCTTATATGCATTCAAAAGCTGGGCAATGAATAAGGAAGACTGAAGAAGAATTAATGCATTTGCATTATGGTGTTGGTTAAGAATATTGAATATACCATAGACTGCCAGAAGAACAAACAAATCTGTCTTGGAAGAAGTACAATCAGAACTCTCCTTAGAAGCAAGGATGGTGAGACTTGGTCTCATGTATTTTGGACATATTATCAGGAGGGACCAGTCCCTGGAGAAGGACATCATACTTGGTAAAGTAGAGGGTATCAAGGGTTGAATTGTGTCCCCCAAAAATATGTGTCAACTTGGTTAGGCCATGATTCCCAGTATTGAGTGGTTGTTCTCCATTTTGTGATTGTAATTTTATATTAAAGAGGATTAGGGTACGATTGTAACACCCTTACTAAGGTCACATCCTTGACCCAATGTAAAGGGAGTTTCCCTGCAGTGTGGCCTGCACCACTTTTTATCTGACAAGAGATAAAAGGAAAGAGAAGTAAGCAGAGAGTTGGGAACCTTATACCATCAAGAAAGCAGTGCAGGGAGCAGAGTGCCTCCTTTGGACCTGGGGTTCCTGCACAGAGAAGCTCCTAGACCATGGGAAGATTGATGACAAGGACCTTCCTCCAGAGCAGACAAAGACAGAAAGCCTTCCTCTGGAGATGATGCCCTGAATTTGGACTTCTAGCCTACTACACTGTGAGAGAATAAATTTCTCTTTGTTAAAGCCATCCACTTGTGGTATTTCTGTTGTAGCAACACTAGATGACTAAGACAGTGGGTCAGCAAAAAAGAGAAGACCTTCGATGAGATGGATTGACACAGTGGCTGCAACGATGAGCTCAAACATAGCAACGATTGTGAGGATGGCACAGGACTGGGCAGTGTTTTGTTCTGTCATACACAGGGTCACTATGAGTCAGAACCAACTTGATGGCACCTAACAACAACTTATCTTCTTTGGTGAAGTGTGTGTTCAAATCTTTTGCCCATTTTTAAAATAGAGTTGTTTGTTTTCTTTTTGTTGATTTTGTGAATTCTTTATGTCTTCTGGACACAACTCCTTTATCAGACATATGATTTGCAAAGATTTTTCTCTAATATGTGACTTGTCTTTTTTTCATTTCCTTTTTTTTTTATTGTGGTGAAAACATACACACCAAAATATCCACCAACACAACATTACCACATTTACAACACAGTGACATTGGTTACATTTTTCACATTGTGCCACCATTATTGCTATCCTCATCCAAAACATTCCACAACCATTAACATAAACTCAACGCCCCCCAAGTAAAAATACTCCCTTTTCCCCTCCCACCCCTGATAACCAATAATATTTGATTTCTATATATCTGCTTATTTCATATGAGTGCGATCATACAGTATTTGTCCTTTTCCAACTGACTTATTTCACTCAGCATGCTGTTTTCAACATTCATCCACGTTGTGGCGTGCATTAGGACTTCATCTCTCTTTAGGGATGAGTCGTATTCCATGGTCTGGGTGGACAACATTTTGCTGATCCATTCATCTGTTGATGGGCATTTTGGTTGTTTCCACCTTTTGACTATCGTGAAAAGTGCTGCAGCAAACATTGGCGCATTATATTTGCATTCCTGCCCTTGCTTCTTCTGGGTATATACCTAGGATTGGGATTGCTGGGTCATTTAGTAGTTCTATGTTCAACTTTGTGAGGAACTGCCAAACTGTTTTCCACAGTGGCTACACCATTTTACATTCCCTCCAGCAATGAATGAGGCTTCCAGTTCCTCCACAACCTCATCAACACTTGATGTTTTTCCTTTTTTTTTGATCATTGCCATTCTAATGAGGGTGAGGTAATATCTCATTGAGGTTTGATTTGCATCTCCCTAATGGCTAATGAAGGAGCCCTGGTGGTGCAGTGGTTAAGCACTTGGTGGCTAACTGAGGGGTAGGAGGTTCAGACTCCCCAGCCGCTCCGAGGGAGAAGAGTGTGGCAGTCTGCTTCCATAAAGATTACAGCCTTGGAAACCCTACGGGGCAGTTCTACCGTCCTATAGGGTTGCTATGAGTCAGAATTGACTCAACGGCAATGGGTTTTTGGAATCTATCTGAAAATTTTCTCCCAATCTGTAGGTTGTCTTTTCACTTTGTTGATAAAGTCCTTTGATGTACAAAAGTATTTCATTTTATGAGGTCTCATCTATTTTATCTTTTGCTGCTCAGGCTTTTGTTATCATATCTGATAATCTTTCACTAAATACTAGGTCCCACAGCCTCTCTTATCTTCTTGCGACCATGTCTTTTGAAGAGCAAAGATTTTAATTTTCAGGGAATTTTTATTCATTTGTTCCTTTATAAATCTTTGCCTAACCCAAGATCACAAAGATTCTCTCATGTTTTCTTCTAGAAGTTTTATAATTTTAAGTTCTACTTTTTTGTTGATGATCCATTTTGAGTCAAGTTTTGTACAAAGTGTGGGATGTTGGACTCAAGTTTTTATGTTATGTAGGTATAGATATCCAATTGTTCCGTCACCATTTTTTGAAAAGGCTATCCTTTCTTCGCTGCATTGCCTTTGCACCTTTGTCAAAAAATCAGTTGATCATATACGTGTGGGCTGATTTCTGAACTCTCTGTTCTGTTCTGTTGATCTAGTTGTCTATCTTTATCCCAATATCACACGGTTTTTTGATCATCATAGATTTATAACAATTCTTGATATTAGATAGCATTAGTCCTCCCACTCTGTTCTTCTTTCTCATGGTTATCTTTGCTATTCTGGGTCCTGTACATTTCCATATGAACTTTAGACTCGGTTTGTCAATTTCTACAAAGCATACTAATAGGATTTCATTCAATATGTAGATCAATTTAAGGAGATCTGGCATCTTAGCATTATTAAATCTTCCAACCCATGAACAAGACATATCTCTACATTTATTTATGCCTTCTTTAATTCCTCTCAGCAATATTTTGTAGTTTTTAGTGTATAGATCTTTCAAATATTTTGTCAGGTTTGTCCCTAAATTTTTCATAATTTTGATGCTATTTTAAATTTTTATTTATTTTTTTATTGTATTTCAGATGAAGGCTTACAGAACAAATAGTTTCTCATGAAACAGTAGTACACATATTGTTTTATGACATTGGTTAACAACCCCACCACATGTCAACCCTCTCCCTTTTTGACCTTTTTTTTTTTTGATGAAAATGTACATATCCAAAGATACACCATTTCAAAAAATTTCTACATGCACAGTTCAGTGACATCAACTACTCTCTTCCAATCGTGCTGCTATTCTCACTTTAGATGAAGGCTTACAGAACAAAATAGTTTCTCATTTAACAGTTAGGACACATGTTGCCCTATGACAATGGTTAACAACCTCACAACACATCATCAATATCCTCACTCAACCTTGAGTTCCCTATCACCAGCTTTCCTGTCCCCTTCTGCCTTCTGGTTCTTGTCCCTGGACTGCTGTGCCTCAGTAGTCCCGTTCTGTTTTATGGGGCTGTCTAACCCCCAGCTGAACGGTGAACCTCGGAAATGACTTCACCACTGAGCTAAAAGTGTGTCTGGGGGCCATACTCTCAGGGTTTCTCCAGTCTCCTTTAGGCCGGTAAATCTGGTCTTTTTTTGTGTGAGTTAGAATTTTGCTCTACATCCTTCTCCAGCTCTGTCCAGAACCCTCTGTTGTGATCCTGGTCAGAGCAGTCAGTGGTGGTAGCCGGGTACCATCTAGCTGTACTGGACTCAGTCTGGTGGAGGCCTTGGTAGCTGTGGTCCCTTAGTCCTTCAGACTAATCTTTTCCTTGTATCCTGTTCTCTTCATTCTCCTTTGCTCCCGAAGTGGTGAGACCAGTGGAGTATCTTAGATGGCCGCTCACAAGCTTTTAAGACCCCAGACACTACTCACCAAGGTAGAATGTAAAACATTGTCTTTATAAACTGTGTTGTGCCCGTTGAGCTAGATGTTCCCTGAGACCACGGTCCCCACAGCCCTCCACCCAGTAACTCAGTCCCTCAGGGAGTTTGGATGTGTCTATGGAGCTTCCATGACCTTTCCTTGTACAAGTTGTGCTGGTTTCCCCAGTATTGTGTACTGTCTCACCCTTCACCCAAGATACCACTTATCTATTGCCTATTTAGTATTTCCCCCCACCCGTCCCATCCCTGGTAACCAACAAAGATTGTTACATTTTGTGTGTGAACTTTTTCATGGGTTTTTACAATAGAGGTCTCATACAATGTTTGTCCTTTTGTGATTGACTTATTTCACTCAGCATAATAAACTCCAGTTTCATCCATGTTATGAGATGGTTCACAGATTCATTGTTGTTCTTTCTTGTTGCATAGTACTCCATTGTGTGTATGTACCATAGTTTGTTTATCCATTCATCTGTTGATGGGCATCTAGGTTTTTTCCATTGTTTTGCTATTGTGAACAATGCTGCCATGAACATAGGTGTGAATATGTCTATTCAAGTGATGACTCTTATTTCTCTAGGATATATTCCTAGGAGTGTGATTGCTGGATCGAATGGTATGTCTATTTCTAGCTTTCTGAGGAAGCCCCATATCATTTTCCAAAGTGGTTGTATCATTTTGCATTCCCACCAGCAGTGCGTAAGAGTTCCTATCTTCCCATAGCCCCTCCAACGTTTATTATTTCCAGTGTTTTTGATTCTTGCCAGTAATGCTGGGGTGAGATGGTACCTCATTGTGGTTTTAATTTGCATTTCTCTAATGGCTAGTGAACGCGAGCATTTCCTCATGTGTCTGTTGGCCATTTGAATGTCTTCTTTGGTGAAGTGTCTATTCATTTCCTTTGCCCATTTTTTTAATAGGATTATTTGTCTTTTTGTTGTCGAGGTGTTGGATTTTCTTGTAGATTATGGAGATTAGACCTTTGTCTGACTTGTACTGTCCAGAAATTTTTTCCCAGTCTGTAGGTTCTCTTTTTACTCTTTTGGTGAAGTCTTTTGAAGAGCGTAGGTGTTTGATTTTTAGAAGATCCCAGTTATCTAGCTTATCTTTTGTGGTTTCTGCGTCGATGGTTATGGTTTGTATCCTGCTAATGCCGTGTATTAAGGCCTGCAGTGTTGGTCCTATTTTTTCTTCTATGAACTTTATAGTTTTAGGCTTTATATTCAGGTCTTTGATCCATTATGAAGTAGTTTTTGTATACGGCGTGAGGTATGGGTCCTGTTTCATTTTTTTTGCAGATGGATATCCAGTGTTGCCAGCACCACTTGTTAAAAAGACTGTCTTTTCCCCCATTTGATGGACTTTGGGCCCTTCTCGAAGATCAGGTGACTGTAGGTGGATGGATTTACAACTGGGTTCTCAGTTCTGTTCCACTGGTCAAAGTATCTGTCATTGTACCAGTACCAGGCTGTTTTGACTACTGTAGCTGTATAGTAGGTTCCGAAGTCAGGTAGTGTGAGTCCTCCAACTTCATTCTTCTTCTTCAGTAGTGCTTCATTTATTCGGGGCTTCTTCCCTTTCCATATAAAGTTAATGATTAGTTTTTCCATCTCTTTGAAGAATGTTGTTGGTATTTGGATCGGGATTGCTTTGTATTTGTAAATTGCTTTGGGCAGAATTGTCGTTTTCACAATGTTGAGTCTGCCTATTCATGAGCATGGTACGGTTTTCCATTTATGTAGATCCCTTTGGGTTTCTTGCAGTAGTGGTTTCTAGTTTTCTTTGTATAGGTCTTTTACATCCCTGGTCACATTTATTCCTAAGTATTTTATTTTTTTTAGGGGCTATTATAAATGGTATTGTTTTCCTGATTTCCTTTTCATCATTCTCCTTATTGGTGTATAGGAATCCAGCTGATTTTTGAATGTTTATCTTGTATCCTGCTACTCTACTGAATCTTTCTATTAGTTCCAGTGGATTTCTTGTGGAGTCTTTAGGGTTCTCTATGTATAGTATCATATCCTCTGCAAACAGGGACAGTTTAACTTCTTCATTACCAATTTGGACGCCCTTTTTTCTTTTTCTTGCTTTATTGCTCTAGCTAGAACTTCCAGCACAATGTTAAATAGGAGTGGTGATAAACAGCATCCTTGTCTTGTTTCTGTTCTCAAGGGGAATGTTTTCAGCCTCTCTCTATTAAGAATGATGTTGGCCATTGGTTTTGCATAGACGCCCTTTATTACGTTGAGAAGTTTCACTTCTATACCTATTTTATTGAGAGTTTTTATCAGGAATGGGTGCTGGACTTTGTCAAATGCCTTTTCTGCGTCAATTGAGATGATCATGTGATTCTTTCCTTTCCTTTCCTTTTATTTATGTGGTGGATTACATTGATTGATTTTCTAATGTTGAACCATCCTTGCATACCTGGTATGAATCCTACTTGGTCATGGTGTATTATTTTTTTTTATATGATACTGAATTCTATTGGCAAGAATTTTGTTAAGAATTTTTGCATATATATTTATGAGAGATATTGGTCTGTAATTTTCT
The DNA here is from genome assembly GCA_030035585.1 of Dugong dugon. Lineage (NCBI taxonomy): Eukaryota > Metazoa > Chordata > Mammalia > Sirenia > Dugongidae > Dugong > Dugong dugon. The sequence continues at coordinate 138,560,287 of CM057467.1, read as the reverse complement.
TTTTTTGTGACATATTTTCCTGGTTTTGGTATCAGTGTTATGCTGGCTTCATAGAATGAATTTGGAAGTGTTGCTTCCTCTTCTATGCTCTGAAATAGCTTGAGTAGTACTGGTACAAGCTCTTCTGTAAATGTTTTGTAGAATTCTCCAGTGAAGCCATCTGGGCCAGGGCTTTTTTTGGTTGGGAGTTTTTTTTATTACCTTTTCAATCTCTTCTCTTGTTATGGGTCTGTTCAGATTTTCAACATCACTTTGTTGTAGTTTGGGTAGGCCATGTGTTTCTAGAAATTTATCCATTTCCTCTAGGTTTTCAAATTTGTTGGAGTATAGTTTTTCATAATATTCTGTTATAATCCTTTTTATTTCCGTTGGGTCTGTTGTAATGTCCCCCATTTCATTTCTTATTTGGTTTATTTGTATCCTCTCCTGTTTTTCTTTTGTCAGTCTGGGCAGTGGTTTGTCAATTTTATTGATTCTTTCAAAGAACCAACTTTTGGTTTTGTTGATTCTTTCTATTGTTTTTCTGTGCTCTATTTCATTTATTTCTGCTCTGATCTTTACTATTTCCTTTCTTCCAGTGGCTGTGGGCTTTTTTTGCTGTTCTATTTCTATTTGTTTGAGTTCTGTAGTTAATGTTTTGATTTTGTCCCTTTCTTCTTTTTTGATGTGTGCATCTATTGCTATAAATTGTCCTCTGAGGACTGCCTTTGCTGTGTCCCAAAGGTTTTGGTAGGATGTGTTTTCATTCTCATTTGATTCTAGGAATTTTTGATTCCATCTCTGATTTCTTCTATTATCCAGTGATGTGTAAGCAGGGTATTATTCAGTTTCCATGTAATTGATTCTTTTTCCTTGCTCTTTCTGTTGTTAATTTCTACCTTGATGGCATTGTGGTCAGAGAAGATACTTTGAATTATCTCAATGTTTTGGATCTTGTTGATGATTGCTCTGAGGCCTAAGATGTGGTCTATTCTGGAGAACGTTCCATGTGCATTGGAAAAGAACATGTACTTTGCAGCAGTTGGATGGAGTGTTCTATATATGTCTATGAGGTGAAGTTGGCTGATTGTGCCCTTTAGGTCTTCTGTATCTTTGCTGAGTTTCTTCTTAGTTGTTCTGTCCTTTACTGAGAGTGATGTGTTGAAGTCTCCTGCTATTATTGTGGAACTGTCAATTTCTTTTTTCAGTGTTGTTAGAGTTCATTATGTATTTTGGAGCCCTGTCACTGGGTGCATAGTTGTTTATTATGATTATGTCTTCATGATGGATCGCCCCCTTTATCATTATATAGTGTCCTTCTTTGTCTTTTATTGTGGATTTTGTTTTAAAGTCTATTTTATCTGAGATTAGTATTGCCACTCCTGCTGTTTTTTGGTAGTTGTTAGCTTGGTATATTTTTTCCAACCTTTGACTTTTAATAAATTCACATTTTTGTTTCTAAGGTGTGTCTCTTGTAGACAGCATATTGATGGATCCTGTTTTCTTATCCATTCTGTCACTCTCCATCCCTTTATGGGTGCATTGAGTCCGTTTACATTCAGTGTAATTATTGATAGATGTGACTTTATTGCTGTCAGTTTGTAGTGCTTTTTTTTGTGGTGCTGACGTTTTCTTTGTTCTTCTTACTCTCCTGTGCTTTTGTCTGTGGATTTTTTTTCATTTCTTTTGTTTTTGCTGAGACTTTATGTTTTTCCTCTTTATTTTTATGAGTATGTTTGTTAACTTTCTTTGTGGTTACCATGAATTTTACCCTTATGTTTCTAAGTTTGAAGCAGTCTACCATTACTTGGTATCACCTTGCCTTCCTCTCCATTAGAAGGTTCTATACCTTGCTGTTTATTCCCTCTTTTATTGTTTTGATGTTGTTGTCATTTACTGATTAACTGCTCTGATTCCCTGTAGTATTTCTTTTCATTTTGGATAGTCTTTGAGAGTTTGTTTCCTAGATTGGTATCTGGCTGATACGATCCTGTGTCCTAGATTCTTCCTGTGAGCTGAAGTTGTTTGTTCTCAAATCGAAGAACTGCCTTTAATAATTCTTGTAAGTTTGGTTTGACTTTTACATGTTCCCTTAATTTCTGTTTATCTGGAAATGACCTAATTTCACCATCATATTTGAATGAGAGTTTTGCAGGATATATTATTCTTGGCTGGCAATTTTTTTCTGTCAAGATTTTATATATGTCATCCCATTGCCTTCTTGTCTGCATGGTTTCTGCTGAATAATCTGAGCTTAGTATTATTGTTTCTCCTCTGTATGTGACTTCTTGTTTTTCATGAGCTGCTCTCAGGATTCTTTGCTTGTCTTTGGTTTTGGCGAGTGTGATTATGATATGCCTTGGTGATTTTCTTTTGGGGTCTCTCCTATACGGGGTTCGTTGAGCTTCTTGGATGGTCAGCTCTTCATCTTTCATGATATTGGGGAAGTTTTCTGTCCGCCGTTCTTCAATGACCCTCTCTGTGTTTTCTGTTTTTTCCCCCCTATTCTGGAACTCCAATCACTCGAAAATTTTTGCTTTTGATGTATCCCACATAACTCTCAGGGTCTCTTCATTTTTCTTTGTTCTTTTTTCTGAGTTTTCCTCAGAGTTGTATCCAAGTGTTTGTCATCAATTCCACTGATCCTGTCTTCCACCGTTTCAAATCTGCTTCTCAGCCCTTCTATGACACCATCTATTTCTGAAATCTTATTGTTTATCTTTTGGATTTCTAACTGTTGTTTTTGTATATTTTCTAGCTGTGAATTTATTTTGGAATTTTGTTCCTACATTATTTTCCTGAATTCTTCCAATTTTTTGTCTGTATTTTCCATGAATTTGTCTATTTTTCCTCATTTTTGTCTGCTTTTTGCTTCAGCTCTTGGAGAATTCTGAGTATTAGAGATTTGAATTCCCTATCAGGTAGTTCTAGTGTCTTTTCTTCCACTGGAAAGTCATCTGGTGTTTTATTTTGCACACCTACTGGTAAAAGTTTTGATATTGTCTGCTGTCTTTGGGGCATTCGGTAGTTATTTTTCTTGTTTATTGATTGTAGATTTGTTTGTTTCATCTTTTTTTTTTAAATTTGGCTATGTCTGAGCAGGCAGGCGGTGTGTTCTTTGTTGTTTACTCATCTGTGCGCACAATTGGCAGGGTCGGTCACTCAGATATGGTATGGCAGGGCAGGTCTAGATGAAGAGGAGTTACTGGGATGGGTTGTCTGTGGCCCCTACTATAGCCACCAGGGTGGGTCAGCAATCAGTGCAGGGCAGGTTCCAGTAGGCCATGCCCGTGCTGCTTGGTGGTGTGATGTTAAGCACACAGTGCAGGTAGGCAGGATGCAGTGGGGAGATTGTTTATGTGTGGAGCTAAGATGGATATGGGAGACAGGAGAGAAGAAAAGGAGCCAAAAACATACAAACAAACAAAAAGGAAAGCTAGGGGAGCTTGCCATTGGAGTGGAGAGATGAGAGACTATGAAATGGAGAAAAACAGAATGGGGAAGAGGAAGAAAAGAAAAGAATGAATAAATAAAAATTGGAAATGTTAAAGAACAGCAAAGTTCCCAGGGACCCCACCGGTGCAGCTATGAGGTCTGGGGAAGTTGTTCTCAGGTGTTGCAGTACAGCCTGGCTAGAAGGGGTAGAGGTATACAACACCAGGTATTCAGGGAACAGAAAGAGAAGGAAGATATAGAGAGATGAGAAACTAAGTAATGAAGAAAGACAAAAAGGTAAAAAGAGGGAAAATAAAACAAAAAAAATTAAAAAAAAAAGAAAAAGAAAAGCCCCCCAAAAAACAGGAAAAATTAAAAACCAACAAAAAAAGAAATGCTCTCAGGGATCCCTCTGCACGTCTGCGCAAGCTGAGGAGGTAGGTTCCAAGCCACGCAGCACTGCCTGGCCAGAAGGGCTCCCAACTGAAGAAAAGGAAAAGAAAACTAACAAACAATTCAAAACAAACAAACAAACAAAAGCTCCAGGATCCCACCAGCGGGGCAGCCCAGACTGGGAAGCAGCTCCACACTCGAACGGAGCTCCGCAGCCCCTCAGGAAGAAGCAAAGATGGCACACGGAGCCAGGTATTTGAGTGAAGGGGTGGGGGGAGGTGATGAGAGGTAAGGAAGAAATCAAAAGAAGCAGAAAAAGGCAACACTAGCAGCCAGCAAATGGGACTCAGGGAGCCAGCTAGTGTGGCTGGTGTTTCTTGGACAAGGGACTGTGTCTGCGGGAAGCAGAGGAGGCCGAGTGTGGGTGAAGAAGGGTAGGGGGTGGGAAAGTGTACATCACAAATTACTGGAGCTCTGCAGCCCCTCAGGAAGAAGCAAAGATGGCACACAGAGCCAGGTATTTGAGTGAAAGGAGGGGGAGGTGGTGAGACGTAAGGAAGAAATCAAAAGAAGTGGAAAAAAGCAACACCAGCAGCCAACAAATGGCATTCAGACAGCCAGCTAGTGTGGGCTGGTGGAATCCAAGCAGCCTGTGCTTCCCGGACAAGAGATTGTGGCCATGGGAAGCAGAGGAGGCCAAGTGGGGGTGAAGAAGGTTGGGGGGTGGGAGAGCATATATCACAAATTACCGGTTTGTTTGTATCCCCCTGGAAGCTCCGTGAAGCTGCTTTCTTGTACCCCCTGTTTGCTGGTCTCCGACAGCAGTCCAAGATGGTGGATCCACGCTGCATTAGCTGATAGGGGACCTCTGCATGAATCTCTGCTCGCTCTCTATTCTCTGTCAGTTTTCTCACTCCATTTGGCGCTTGGCTGAGTTCTTTATCTCTTCATTTGATGTTTTAGGGTTTCAGGATTGTTGTTGTCTCTGTTTGGCTTAGTTTTTCGGATCTTTGCTGTAGAGGGACGGTGTGGTGCTTCTGCCTAGAGAGCCATTTTGCTGGAAGTCTCCACTATTTTAAATTTTTTATTTTCAAATTTCAATTTCTGGCTGTTTGTTGGTAGAATTTATCCATTTCTTCTAAGTTGTTAAATCTACTGGCATGATATTACTTTATAATCCTTTTAATATCTGGAGAATCTGTAGTAACATCATCTCTCTTATTCCTGATATTAGTAATTTGTGTCTTCTCTCTCTCTCTCTCCTGATTATTCTGGTTAGAGGGTTCACAATTTTATTGATCTTCTCAAAGAACAAGATTTTGGTTTCATTGATTTTCTCTGTTTTTCTGTTTTCTAGTTCATTCATTTGTACTTTTATCTTTATTATTTCTTTTCTTCTCCTTACTTGGTGTTTCATTTGCTCTTATTTATCTAGTTTCTTATGATGGAAATTCAAGTCATTGATTTGAGATCTTTCTTTCATTATACTATAGGTATTTAGTGCTATAAACTTCCCTCTCAAGACTACTTTGGAACCCTGGTGGCACAGTGCTTAAGAGCTCAGCTGCTAACCAAAAGGCTGGCAGTTCAAATCTACCAGCTACACTTGGAAATTCTATGGGGCAGTTCTACTGTGTCCTATAGGGTCTCTATGAGTCAGAATTGACTCGCTGGCTACGGGCTTGGAAAGACTACTTTAGCAGCATCCCACAAATTCAGATATGCTGCATTTTTGTCTTCATTCAGTTCAAAATACATTCTAATTTCCCTTTTGATTTATTTTTGATTCATGAGTTAGTGGGTTTAGTTGCCCAATATTTGGAGATATATTTTTCTAGAGATGTTCTGTTATTTATTTCTAGTTTAATTTCACTGTGGCCAGAAACCATACTTTGTAGAACTTGAATCCTTCCGAACTTATTGAGACTTGTTCTATGGCCCAGGATATGGTCTATCCTGGTGTTCTATGTGCACTTGTGAAGAATGTATATTGTGCTGATATTGGGTGGAATGTTCTATAAATATCAATTAGGTCAATTTGCTCAATAGTGTTATTCAAGCCAACTATATCTTTGCTGATTTTCCACCTGTTTGCTGTATCGATTATTGAGAGAAGGGTATTAAAATCTCTAACTATATTTTTTTTGTCTATTTCTTATTGCAGGCCTGTCAGTTTTTCATTCATGTGTTTTAAAGCTTTATTATTAGTTGCAAGTAACTACAATAACTGTCTGCTGCGGCATTTCAACCTTGCTTACGTGGGCTATCACTTTTTCAGGCTTCTAGCCTCAATATTGCACTGTCCTGTGGGGTTCCTGCCAGGGTGTTAAGTTCCTGTCTTACTTATCTAGTGCTTCTATAACAGAAATACCACAACTGTATGACTTTAACAAAGAGGAGTTTGTTCTCTCACAGTCTAGTAGGCTAGGAGTTCAAATTCAGGGTGCCAGCTCCAGGGGAAGGCTTTCTCTCTTTGTCTGTTCTGGAGGAAGGTCCTTGTCATCAATTTTCCCATTGTCTAAGAGCTTCTCTGCTCAGGGACCCCGGGTCCAAAGGACACGCTCTACTCCTGACACTGCTTTCCTGGTGGTATGAGGTCGCCCGTCTCCCTGCTTGCTTCTCTTTTATATCTCAAAAGAGATTGACTTAAAACACAACCTAATCTCGTAGATTGAGTCCTGCCTCATTAACATAGCTGCCTCTAATCCAACTTCATTAACATCATTGTTGCCATTGTTGTTAGGTGCCGTCGAGTCAGTTCCAACTCATAGCAACACTGTGTACAAGAGAACGAAACCCTGCCCGGTCCTGCACCACGCCCACAATCATTGTTACGCTTGAGCCCGTTGTTGCAGCCACTGTGTCAATCCATCTCATTGAGGGTCTTCCTCTTTTTCAATGACCTTCTACTTTACCAAGCATGATGTCCTTCTGCAGGGATTGGTCCCTCCTGACAACATATCCAAAGTATGTAAGACGTAGTCTCTCCATCCTTGCTTCTAAGAAGCATTCTGGTTGTACTTCTTCCAAGACAGACTTTTTTGTTCTTTTGGCAGTCCATGGTATATTCAATATTCTTCACCAATACCACAGTTCGAAGGTGTGAATTCTTTTTGGTCTTCCTTATTAATTGTCCAGCTTTCCCATGCATATGAGGTGATTGAAAATACCATGGCTTGGGTCGGGCGCACCTTAGTCTTCAAGGTGACATCTTTGCTTTCAACACTTTGAAGAGGTCTTTCACAGCAGATTTGCCTAATGCAGTGCGTCTTTTGATTTCCTGACTGCTGCTTCCATGGGTGTTGACTGTGGATCCAAGTAAAACGAAATCTTGACAACGTCAATCTTTTCTCCGTTTATCATAATGTTGACAAATAGGTCCAGTTGTGGGGAGTTTTGTTTTCTTTATGTTGAGATGTAGTCCATACTGAAGGCTGTAATCTTTGATCTTCATCAGTAAGTGCTTCAAGTCCTCTTCACTCAAGCAAGGTTGTGTCATCTGCATAACCCAGGTTGTTAATGAGTCTTCCTCCAATCCTGATGGCCCGTTCTTCTTCATATAGTCCATCTTCTCAGATTATTTGCTCAGCATACAGATTGAAAAGGTATGGTGAAAGGATACAACCCTGATGCACACCTTTCCTGATTTTAAACCACACAGTATCTCCTTGTTCTGTTAGAAAGACTGCCTATTCATCCAAGTACAGATTCTCATGACTACAATTAAGTGTTCCGGAATTCCCATTCTTTGCAATGTTACCCATAATTTGTTATGACCCACACAGTCGAATGCCTTTGCATAGTCAATCAAACACAGGTAAACATCTTTCTGGTATTCTCTGCTTTCAGCCAAGATATATCTGACATCAGCAATGATAGCCCTGGTTCCACGTTCTCTTCTGAATCTGGCCTGAATTTCTGGCAGTTCTGTTGATATACTACCGCGGCTGATTTGAATGATCTTCAGCAAAATTTTACTTACGTGTGATATTAATGATATTGTTCAATAATTCCCCCATTCGATTGGATCACTTTTCTTGGCAATAGGAATAAAGATGGATCTCTTCCAGTCAGTTGGCCAGGTAGCTGTCTTCAAATTTCTTGGCATAGAAGAGTGAGCATTTCTAGCACTGCATCCATTTGTTGAAACATCTCAGTTGATACTCTATCAATTCCTGGAGGCTTGCTTTTTGTCAATGCCTTCAGTGCAGCTCGGACTTCTTCCTTCAGTACCATTGGTTCCTGATCATATGCTGCTTCCTGAAATAGTTGAATATCTACCAATTCTTTTTGGTATAATGATTCTATGTATTCCTTCCATCTTCTTTTGATGCTGCCTGCGTCGTTTAGTATTTTCCCCATGGAATCCTTCACTATTACAACTCGAGGCCTTGAATTTTTTCTTCATTTCTTTCAGCTTGAGAAATGCCGAGCGTGTTCTTCCCTTTGGGTTTTCTGTCTCCAAGTGTTAGCACATGTCATTATAATACTTTAGTTTGTGTTTTAGAGCTGCCCTTTGAAATCTTCTGTTTAGTTCTTTTTCTTCATCATTGCTTCCTTCTGCTTTAGCTACTCACCTTTCAAGAGCAACTTTCAGAGTCTCTTCTGACATCCATTTGGGTCTTTTCTTTCTTTCCTGTCTTTTTGGTGACCTCTTGCTCTCTTCATGTACGATGTCCTTGATGTCATTCCACAACTCATTTGGTAGTCAGGCATTAAGGTTCCACGTGTCAAATCTATTCTTGAGATGGTCTCTAAATTCAGGTGGGATATAGTCAAGGTTGTACGTTGGCTGTCATGGACTTGTTCTAATTTTCTTCAGTTTCAGCTTCAGCTTGCATATGAGCAATTGATGGTCTGTTCCATAGTCAGCCCTGGCCTTGTTCTGACAGACGATATTGAGCTTTTCCATCGTCTCTTTGATTCCTGTGTATTCCATCTGGCGAGGTCCATGTGTATAGTCACCGTTTATGTTGGTGATAAAAGGTATTTGCAATGAAGAAGTCTTTGGTCTTGCAAAATTCTATCATGCAATCTCCGGCGTCATTTCTATCACCAAGGCCATATTTTCCAACTACCGATGCTTCTTCTTTGTTTCCAGCTTTCTCATTCCAATCACCAGTAATTATCAATGCATCCTGATTGTGTGTTTGATCAATTTCAGGCTGCAGAAGTTGGAAAATGTCTTCAATTTCTTGTCTGTGGCCTTAGTGGTCAGTGCATAAGTTTTAGTAATAGTCATATTAACTGGTCTTCCTTGCAGGCATATGGATATTATCCTATCACTGACAACGCTGTGCCTCAGCATAGACCTTGAAATGTTCTTTTTGACAATGAATGCAACGCAATTCCTCTTCAAGTGTCATTCTTAGCATAGTAGACCATATGATTGTCTGATTCAAAATGGCCAATACCAGTCCATTTCATCCGACTAACGCCTAGGATATCAATCTTTATGAATTCCATTTCATTTTTTATGACTTCCAGTTTTCCTAGATTCACGCTTCATACATTCCACTTTCCAATTATTAATGGATGTTTACAGCTGTTTCTTCTCATTTTGAATCATGCCACATCAGCAAATGAAGGCCCTGAAAGCTTGAGTCTATCCACATCATTAAAGTCCACTCTACTTTAAGGAGGCAGGTCTTCCCCAGTCGTTTTTTGAGTGGCTTCCAACCTGGGGGCTCATCGCCTGACACTATATCAGACAATGTTCCACTGCTATTCATAAGGTTTTCACTGGTTCATTCTTTTCAGAAGTAAACCACCAGTGCCTTCTTCCTAGTCTGTTGTAGTCTGGGAGCTCAGCTGAAACCTGTCCACCATGGGTGACTCTGCTGGTAATTGAATACCAGTGGCAAATCTTCCAACATCACAGCAACACGCAAGCCTCCACAGTACAACTGACAGACATGTGGTGGAAACCCATGGAGAGAGTTCTATATTTAGTTTCCGGCTGCTCAGACAAACGTATACATTTTTCCTTTTCTTTCTTCAAATAAAAGTAGACTCATTGAATCAGCATTGCTCTGCATCCCTTGCTTTCTCTTGGTAGCCCGTCCTGGGTGTTTCTCCAGGGCAGTGTGTGGTGTGACAATGGTGATAAGATGCGTGTATGTCTGTGGCATCGGCCGTGTGCAGACTGCGGCCCCAACTGCTCCATGTGCCTTCTCTCCTGTTGTAGCTGTGCAGGAGGTGGGCAGACCCTTGCCCAGACACACCACTGAGAATGGGTGCAGTAGGGGTTTGGGGTGGATGGACAGATGCATCCTTTAACAGTCTCTGCCAAGCACAGGCTGCGACCACTCAGTCATCCATCCCGCAACTGGTGAGTTTTTCCATTGCCCTCATGGACTTGGTGCCCAAGGGTCCTCACCCTTGACTGCCTTTGCTTCTGGGGCCGGATGGCCAGCCTGGGCTACAGGCTTTACCACCATCGTTGTTGTTATTGCTTGTGGAATCGATTCCGACTCATGGCAACCCCGTGCTTGCAGAATGAAACTGCTTCATAGCGCTTTCAGGGCGGTCAACTTTCAAAAGCAGATTGCCAGGTCTTTCTTTCAAAGTTGTCTCTGGGTGGGTTCACACCACCAACCCTGCGGCTAGTAGTTGAACACAAACCATTTGCACTACCCAGGGACTCCATTAACTTCGTTCAGTATAGCCAGATTATCTCTCAGGAGAGAAACAACCAGACCCACCCAAACAAACCATCGTCATCATGACAAGCACCCTGTTGCTTCCCACCATGCTTGTGGAGCATCTTCTCTATGTCCAGCACTGCTCTATGTGGTTGAAACAAAAGTAGAAAACAATACAAGGACATCCCTGCCCACCCCCACCCCCACCCCCGCCCCGAGCTGCCTTCCGGGGCGGGAAAGGGGCAATAAACAGCAGCCATTACAGACTGAAAGGACCCAGAGCCTCGCATGCTGAGGAAGGGGAGCAACTGTACCTAGGTGGGTGACCAGGAGGACAGAGGCCTGAGTTCCATGGAGCAGGCATGAAGGGGGTGGCACCAAGTTCTCAATGTCCCAAGGAACCCGTCCAGCCACCAGATCCCTCCCAAGTTCTGCCCCTTCCCATCAGCATGGTCCCAGGAAGGAAAGAAGGAGAGAATGAGGGAAGGAAGGAAGGAAGAAGGAGCAAAGGAAGGAAGGCAGGAGGGAGGGAGGGAAGGGGAGAAGGAAGGCAGGAGGGAGGGAGGGAAGGAAGGAAGGCTGGAGGGAGGGAAGGGGAGAAGGCAGGAGGGAGGGAGGGAAGGAAGGAAGGCAGGAGGGAGGGAAGGAAGGGGAGAAGGAAGGCTGGAGGGAGGGAAGGAAGGAAGGAAGGCAGGAGGGAGGGAGGGAAGGAAGGAAGGCTGGAGGGAGGGAAGGGGAGAAGGAAGGCTGGAGGGAGGGAGGGAAGGGGAGAAGGAAGGCTGGAGGGAGGGAGGGAAGGGGAGAAGGCAGGAGGGAGGGAGGGAAGGAAGGAAGGCTGGAGGGAGGGAAGGGGAGAAGGAAGGCTGGAGGGAGGGAGGGAAGGGGAGAAGGAAGGCTGGAGGGAGGGAAGGGGAGAAGGCAGGAGGGAGGGAGGGAAGGAAGGAAGGCTGGAGGGAGGGAAGGGGAGAAGGAAGGCTGGAGGGAGGGAAGGGGAGAAGGCAGGAGGGAGGGAGGGAAGGAAGGAAGGCTGGAGGGAGGGAGGGAAGGGGAGAAGGAAGGCTGGAGGGAGGGAAGGAAGGGGAGAGGGAAGGCTGGAGGGAGGGAAGGAAGGAAGGAAGGCAGGAGGGAGGGAGGGAAGGAAGGAAGGCTGGAGGGAGGGAGGGAAGGAAGGAAGGCTGGAGGGAGGGAGGGAAGGGGAGAAGGAAGGCTGGAGGGAGGGAAGGGGAGAAGGCAGGAGGGAGGGAGGGAAGGAAGGAAGGCTGGAGGGAGGGAGGGAAGGGGAGAAGGAAGGCTGGAGGGAGGGAAGGAAGGGGAGAAGGAAGGCTGGAGGGAGGGAAGGAAGGAAGGAAGGCTGGAGGGAGGGAGGGAAGGGGAGAAGGAAGGCTGGAGGGAGGGAAGGGGAGAAGGAAGGCAGGAGGGAGGGAGGGAAGGGGAGAAGGAAGGCTGGAGGGAGGGAAGGGGAGAAGGCAGGAGGGAGGGAAGGCAGGCAAGCAGGCTGCTTAAATGGGTAGGATGAAGGAAGGCTGGATTGAGGATGAGTGGGTGGGTCAGGAGGTGGGTGGGCAGACGGGTAAGTTATTAGATGGAGGATGGATGACTATGGCTATGAGACTCTAGCAGAGGAGCCGGGGGAAGGATGAGTGAGTGGATGGACACATGGTCCATGCCAGCGCTCTCATCATCCCTCAGGTCCTTCCCATGAGCCCTGCGGGCTGCCGATCTGTGGGACTGTCTCAAGCCAGGGGCTCGGTAGATGGGCCGCAAGGAGGGCTCCTGGCTCCATGTGCTCATCCAGCAATGCGTGCTGAGAGTCTTCTCCAGCACTGCCCTGCGCTCTTGGAGAGAGCGGTGATGTATTCAAACTGTCTCCTTGCCCTCATGGCTCCCATTCTGGTGGGGAGGGGCCAGGCGGAACGGCACTTGTTGACCACAGTAAAGAGAGGTGGCTGCCCGGGAGGAGGCAGAACGGCAGGGCCAGGTGCAATCAATAGGGAACGTGACACCTGAGCAAAGATGGAAGGGGCAGGTATGATCAAGGGGAGCACCCAAGATCTCCAGGGAAGGTGTGTGAATGGTCACCGAGCAACCTTGTCTCCCCAGTCTGGGACTCCCAGGCCACAGCCCCAGGCTGCCGCGAGCCATGCCTCAGGCCCGGCAGGGCTGGACCCACGTGGCCGGAGCCTGCAGGCCTCCATCCTCCTGGTCACCCACCTGAGAATGCCCTGGGGCTGAGGTCCTCTCAACACTTGCCTCCTGACCCCTGCACACCCAGCACCCTCAGCCCAGAGGCCTCCCTGGATGTTGGTCAGCCACGTGGAGGATGGACAGGCCTTTCTTGTGGGTGGGCCTTGGAAGCTCGCGGCTGTGGCCTGCCTGGCCCCTCCACAGCCTGACCATCCGGGCCCTACAACCCCCACATCAGGCAGCAGCTCCTCAGACACTGTGCAGGGCCACCTGGAACAGGAGGGCTCATTAAGTCCCTGTGAAGTCCCTGAAACCACCAGGAGAGCTAAAAATAAATCAGTTAGTGGAAGACCAAGAGGGACTGTGAGTTATGAATGGAACACAGCCACCGGGGCCTCCTTACTTACCAAGCCTCAGAGCTCTGCCACGGAGCTTTGAGGACGCGGCCAGGCTGGGACACCGTCCTGAGAGTGCTCAGTCCTGGGGCCCTGTTCTTGTCAGCTGGGGCTCCGTCCTCACAAAAGCTGTAGGGAGCAGGGACACGTGGTCTGTCCAGCCAGTCCTGCTCACCGGCCTGCAGACTGGGCAGCCCTCCTGACCCCCACCCCACTGCTTGACAAGGAGCCACCGCAACCTGCCTCCAGGGTAACTTGGTTTTGCACGCTATTTCCAAAAGGCTTTCTGCCACAAAACCCCTTGTCAGCCTGTGAAGGTCACACTTCGTCCAGCCTGCCGCCCAGACCCCCTGCCCTGCCGGCCTGGCCTCCTGCAGGCCCACATCTGGATGGCTGACCGTCCACACTCACACTCACTCACCCACGCCTGCACACACCTGCTTGCACACTCACACACCCACACATACTTACACATGCACACACATGCACACTCGCACACCCACACACGCACACACATGCACACTTGTGCACCCACACACACTCATTTCACATTCCTACTCACACAGCCACAGTCATTCATACACAATCATACACACGCCTGCACGCTCACTAACACACACTCACATGCACACACACTGGCCCCCCCCACTCATACATGCGTATGCACACAGACACACATCCAGGTCATGTGGGGGACACAAGTGCACACACGTGGGCCTGGCTTCCAGGACGATGGCTGTGTTGCGGGGTCCCAGCCAGCACCGTCACCCAGGCTACTGCTTCCTGCACCACTAGATGTGGGAGCTTGACGGGTCTCCTGGGAGCAGACAGGATGCGCCAGGATCCTCACGCACACCCACCTCCCACCCTGGGCTCCGGAGCTCCAGGCAACCTGCTGTGGCCCTCGCTGGCAGCTGTGACCCTCCTGGTTTGAGCCTTCTATCTGGGACATTGAAACCTCTGTCTTGGGCCTGTAGTGTCTTGGAGGTCCTGTAACAAAGTGCCTCAAAGTGAGCCACTTACAAGAGCAGCAATTTATTCTCTGTCAGCTCTGGAGGCCAGGAGTCCGAGATGAGGGTGTCGGCTGTGTTGATCCCTCTGAGGTGCTGAGGGACAGTCTGCTCCTGCCCCTTTCCTGGCTTTTGGTGGCCCCCGGCACTCCTTGGCTGCAGCTACAGAGTCACATGGTGTCCTTTCTCTGTCTCCCTGGCTCCCTGTCTCTCTTTTTTATTTTTTATTGTGCATTAAGTGAAGGTTTACAGAGTCAATTCATTTCCCAGCCAATAGTTTATACACAGATTGCTCCATGACATTGCTTACAATGCCCGCATGTGTTAGCATTCTCCTCATTACACCCTGAGCTCCCCATTTCCATCCATCTGGTTTTCGTGCCCTGTGTGCGATTACATATATGTGTATACACACACTTGTGAGTATGTGGTGATGTGTGTGGGTGTTTGAGTGTGCCTCTTCCTGCCTTCTCATCTTTGCTTTTGGGCAGATAGTGGCCTTTTTGTCTCAGGGAGAAGGTTGTTCTAAGGAACACTTTTCTCCCAGGTGTTGTTTACTTACAGTTCTGTCTATTCTTTGGCTGAAAGGTGACCCCTGGGAGTGGCTTCAGTTCCAAGTCAGAAAGGTGTTCAAGGGCTATAGTCTCGGGGGGTGTCTCCAGTCTCTCTCAGACCAGTAAATCTGGTCTTTTTTATGAATTTGAAATTTATTCTACTTTTTTTTCCCCACTCTAACCAGGACCTTCTACTGTGATCCTGGTCAGAGCAGTTGGTAGTGGTAGCCGGGTACCATCTAGTTCTTCTGGTCTCAGGCTGGTAGAGGCTGAGGTTCCTATGATCCACTAGTCCTTTGGACCAATTGTTTTCTTGAGTCTTTGGTTTTCTTCACTCTCCTTTGCTCCAGATGAAAAGAGATCACTAACTGTATCTTAGATGGCCACTCCTAAGTTTTTAAGACCCTGGATGCTACTCAGCAAAGTAGGATGTAGAACGTTTTCTCTGTGAACTAATTATGCCAATTGATCTAGATGTCCCCCAAGACTATGGTCCTTAGCCTTCAAACACAGTAACTCAAGTCCCTCGAGGTGTTTGGATATGTCTAGGTTGTTTCTGAAGGAGCCCTGGTTGCACAGTGGTTAAGCACTCACCTATTAACCAAAAGGTTGATGGTTCGAAACCACCATCCGCTCTTCAGAGAAAGATGCGGCAGTTTGATTGATTTCTTAAAGATTGCAGCCTTGGAAATCCTATGGGTCAGGTCTACTCTGTCTTATAAGGTTGCTATGAGCTTGAATTTGGCTCAATGACGATGGGTAGGCTGTTTCTATGACTGTGCCCCCGTGTACTATTATATATGTGAGTATACATGCAGCACTTATAAATATATATGTAGAAATATCACAGCCAAACTTATATATGCACTTGAGTGTACTCTTATAAGCCCTCCCATACCTATTCCGCATACATATCTACCTATATATCCACTCAAATTACTGTTTTTTATTACTGTTGGGGCAGGATAGTATATGCTATTGTATTTACCTTCGTTGCTTTTTATTCTTGTGTACCTCTCAGGTCTTCCCTCGCTTGGTCGTGTTGTGCTGACTTCCTCCATATTGTGTACTGCCTTTCCCTTCACCAAAGCTAATACCTGTCTACTCTCTAGCTAGTGATTTTCTCTCCCTCCCCCTCCCATTCCTGGTAACCATCAAAAAATGTTTCTTTCTGTGTCTAAACCTTTCCTTGACTATTTATAACAGTAGTCTCATACAATATTTGTCCTTTTGTGATTGACTTATTTCGCTCAGCATAATGTCCTCCAGATTCATTCATGTTGTGAGATGTTTCAAGGATTCATCATTGTTCTTTATCATTGTATAGTATTCCATTGTATGTACCACAGTTTGTTTATCCATTCTTCTGTTGATGGGCACCTGGGTGGCTTCCATCTTTTTGCTGTTGTGAATAATGCTGCAGTGAACATGGGTGTTCATGTGTCTATTTTTGTCACGGCTCTTATTTCTCTAGGATATAGACCTAGGAGTGAGATTGCTGGATCATATGGTATTTCTATAGCTAGCTTTTTAAGGAAGCGCCAGACCATTTTCCATCCTGGTTGCTTCATCTTTCATTCCCACCAGCAGTGTATAAGAGTTCCAATCTCCCCACAAGCTCTCCAGCATTTGTTGTTTTATGTTTATTTGATCATTGCCATTACTGCCAAGGTGAGATGATATCTTGTTGCAGTTTTAATTTGTATCTCTCTAATGGCTAATGAACCTTGGAGCCCCTCTGGCATGGTGGTTAAGAGCTTGGTTGCTAACCAAAAGCTTGGCAGTTCAAATCCACCAGCCACTGCTTGGAAACCCTATGGGGCAGTTCTACTTTGTCCTGTAGGATCGCTATGAGTCTGAATCAACTTGACGGCAATGGGGAATGGCTAATGATCACGAGCATCTCTTCATGTGTCTGCCAGTTTGTCATAGTGTGGTGGCTTGTG
The DNA here is from genome assembly GCA_030035585.1 of Dugong dugon. NCBI lineage: Eukaryota > Metazoa > Chordata > Mammalia > Sirenia > Dugongidae > Dugong > Dugong dugon. Next base: position 138,543,747 of record CM057467.1, on the reverse strand, counting down.
AGTTGCTGTGATGCTGGAAGCTATGCCATCGGTATTCAAATAAAAGCAAGGTTAGGTTTCAGCTGTGCTTCCAGACTAATTAGCCAGTGAAAACCTTATGAATAGCAGCAGAACATTGCCTGATATAGTGTAGGAAGATAAGCCCCCCAGGTTGGAAGGCACTCAAAAGACGACTGGGGAAGAGCTGCCTCCTCGAAGGAGAGTCGACCTTAATGACGTGGATGGAGTCAAGCTTTCAGAACTTTCATTTGCTGATGTGGCATGACTTGAAATGAGAAGAAACAGCTGCAAAAATCCATTAATAATTGGAAGGTGTAAAGTACAAAGTATGAATCTAGGAAGATTGGAAATGGTGAAAAATCAAATGGAATGCATAAACATTGATATCAGGCATTAGTGAGTTGAAATGGACTAGTATTGGCCATTTTGAATTGGACAATAATATGGTCTACTATGCTGGGAATGACAACTTGAAGAGGAATGGCGTTGCATTCGTTGTCAGAAAGAACATTTCAAGATCTATGCTGAAGTACAACCCTGTCAGTGATGGGATAATATCCATACGCCTACAAGGAAGACCAGTTAATACGACTATTAAATTTACACACCAACCAATAAGGTCAAAGATGAAGAACTAGAAGAATTTTACCAACTCCTGCAGTCTGAAATTGATTCAGCATACAATCAGGATGCACTGATAATTGCTGGTGGTTGGAATGAGAAAATTGGAAACAAAGAAGAAGGATCCGTAGCTGGAAAATATAGCCTTGATGACAGAAACTATGCCGGCGATCACATAATAGAATTTTGCAAAATCAACAACTTTTTCTTTGCAAATACCTTTTTTCAACAACATAAACAGCAACTATACATGTGAGCCTCACCAGACGGAATACACAAGAATCAAATCAACTACATCTGTGGAAAGAGATGATGGAAAAGCTCAGTATCATCAGTCAGAATGAGACCAGCTGCCGACTGCGGAACAGACCGTCAATTGCTCATATGCAAGTTCAAGGTGAAGCTGAAGAAAATTAGAACAAGTCCGTGCGAGCCAAAGTACGACCCTGAGTATATCCCACCTGAATTCAGAGACTATCTCAAAAATAGATTTGATGCATAGAACACTAACAACCAAAGACCAGACAAGTTGTGGAATGACATCAAGGACATCATACATGAAGGAAGCAAGAGGTCATTAAAAAGACAGAAAAGAAAGAAAAGACCCAAATGGATGTCAGAAGAGACTCTGAACCTTACTCTTGAACATCGAGTAGCTAAAGGAAAAAGAGGAAATTATGAAGTAAAAGAGCTGAACAGAATATTTCAAAGGGCAGCTCGAAAAAGCAAAGTAAAGTATTATAATAACATGGGCAAATATCTGGAGATAGAAAACCAAAGGGGAAGAACACACACAGCATTTCTCAAGTTGAAAGAACTGAAGAAAAACTTCAAGCCTCGGGTTGCAATATTGAAGGATTCTCCTGAGGAAAATATTAAACGATGCAGGAAGCATCAAAAGAAAATGGAAGGAATACACAGAGTCACTATACCAAAACAATTGGTTGATGTTCAACCATTTCAGGAGGTAGCGTAGGATCTGGAAGTGATGGCACTGAAGAAAGAAGTCCAAGCTGCACTGAAGGCATTGGTGAAAAACAAGGCTCCAGGAACTGATGGAATACCAATTGAGATGTTTCAACAAACAGATGCAGCACTGGAAGTGCTCACTCATCTATGCCAAGAAATTTGGAAGACAGCTACCTGGCCAACTGACTGGAAGAGATCCATATTTATGCCCATTCCCAAGAAAGGTGATCCAACTAAATGGCAGAAATTATCAATCAATATAATTAATATCACACACGAGTATAATTTTGCTGAAGATCATTCAAAAGTGGCTGCAGCAGTATATCGACAGGGAACTGCCAGAAGTTAAAGCCGGATTCGGAAGAGGACATGGAACCTGGGATATCATTGCTGATGTCAGATGGATCCTGGCTGAAAGCAGAGAATACCAGAAAGATGTTTACCTGTGTTTTATTGACTATGGAAAGGCATTTGACTCTGTGGCTCATAACAAATTATGGATAACATTGCAAAGAATAGGAATTCCAGAACACTTAATTGTGCTCATGAGGAACCTGTACGTAGATCAAGAGGCAGTCCTTCAAACAGAACAAGGGGATACTGCGTGGTTTAAGGTCAGGAAAGGTATGCATCAGGGTTGTATCCTTCCACCACACTTGTTCAATCTGTATGTTGCACAAATAATCTGAGAAGCTGGACTATATGAAAAATGGGGCATTAGAATTGGATGAAGACTCATTAACAACCTGCGATATGCAGATGACACAATCTTGCTTGCTGAAACGGAGGAGGACTTGAAGCACTTACCGATGAAGATCAAAGACCACAGCCTTCAGTATGGATTACACTTCAACATAAAGAAAACAAAAATCATCACAACTGGACCAATAAGCAACATCATGATAAACGGAGAAAAGACTGAAGGTGTCAAAGATTTCATTTTACTTGGATCCACAATCAACAGCCATGGAAGCAGCAGTCAAGAAATCGAAAGACACCTTGCATTGGGCAAATCTGCTGCAAAAAACCTTTTTAAAGTATTAAAAAGCAAAGACATCACCTTGAAGACTAAGGTGTGCCTGACCCAAGCCATTGTGTTTTCAATAGCCTCATATGCATGTGAAAGCTAGACAATAAATAAGGAAGAGCGAAGAAGAATTGATGCTTTTGAATTATGGCATTGATGAAGAATATTGAATATACCATGGACTGCCAAAAGAACAAACAAATCTGTCATGGAGGAAGTACAGACAGAATGTCCTTAGAAACGCGGATGGCAAGACTATGTCTCACATACTTTGGACATGTTATCAGAAGGGATCAGTCCCTGGAGATGAACATCACGCTTGGTAAAGTAGAGGGTCATTGAAAAAGAGGAAGACCCTCAAGGAGATGGATTGACACAGTGGTTGCAACAATGGGCTCAAGCATAACAACTATTGTGATGACGCAGGACTGGGCAGTCTTTTGTTCTGTTGTACATAGGGTTGCTGTGAGTCAGAACCGACTGGATGGCACCTTACAACAAAAACAACAATGGCTAATGATCACAAGCCTATTTTTTTTATGTGTCTGATAGTTGCCTGAATGTCTTGTTTGGTGAGGTGTCTGTTCATGTCTTTTGATCGTTTTTTAATTGGGTTGTTTGTCTTTTTGTTGTTGAGGTGTTGAATTTTTCTATACATTTTAGAGATTAGAACTTTATCGGATATGTCTTAGCTAAAGATTTTTTCCCAGTCTGTAGGTTCTCTTTTCACTCTTTTGATGAAGTCTTTTGATGAGCATAATTGTTTAATTTTTAGGAGATCCAAGTTATCTAGTTTATCTTCTGCTGTTTGTGCATTTTTAGTTATGTTTGGTGTTCTATTTATGCCGTATGTTAAGGCCCCTGGCATTGTTCTTATCTTTTCTTCCATGATCTTTATTGTTTTAGGTTTTACATTTAGGTCTTTGATCAATTTTGAGTTAGTTTTTGTGTATGGAGTGAGGTACGGATCTTGTTTCATTTTTCTACAAATGGATATCCAGTTATGCCAGTACTATTTGTTAAAGAGACTATTTCTTCTCTGCTTAATGTTCTTTGACCCTTCATCAAAGATTAGCTAACCATAGGTGGACGGATTTATGCCTGGGTCTTCAATTCTGCTACACTGGTCTATGTGTCTGTCATTGTACCAGTACCAGGCTGTTTTGACTACCGTGGCTGTATAGTAGGTTCTGAGATCAGGGAGTATGAGGCCCCTTACTTTGTTCTTCTTCAATAATCTTTGCTTATCCAGGGCCTCTTTCCTTTCCATATAAAGTTGGTGATTAGTTTTTCTTCTCTTCTTTTATAGGGACACCCCTCAGATGGGATTAGGACCCTCCCTGCTCTAGTGTGACCTCATGTTAACCTAAATGATAACATCTTCAAAGACCTTATTTCCAAACAAGGTCATTTTCAGAGGTACCGGAGTTAGGACCTCAGCATATCTTTGGTGGGGGACACAATTCTATCATAACAGGCCTCCTGAGGGGATCGGGAAAGATGGTCGGAGTGGCAGTCTGCCTGGGCCATGGGCTTGCAGCTCACCCTGGACTCAGACCCCCACGGGCCTTGTGTGTGGATGGAAAATAGGAGCAGGGGCTTGGCCTGCACTGGGTTCTGGGTTCCAGGTCCTGCTGCTCAGCTTGGTGTGGGCTGGGGGCCAGTGTGGATCACCAGGCTATAATTACCAGGGCTGGTCCCCACCCAGAGTAGGATGTGCTGGCTCCAGCCCCAAATTACAGAGCACAGCAGGGTGGCATGGCCCCTGTAGGAAACATGGCCAGGGGATTGCCAGCCCCAAAGGACCACCAACTGCCAGGCTTCTGGGTAGAGGGTCCACCTCAGCCCCCCAGAGCCAGCAGGTGGATCACAGGTGCAAGTGCACCTCTAGGCCAAAGGAGTCCAGGGCCCAGGGGTCAGCAGTTCCCCTATCTTGGGGACCATCTTAGGCTGAGTTCTCTAGAGATGCAAAGCCAGGGACAGATGTATATATATATATATATATATATATATATATATATATATAGAGAGAGAGAGAGAGAGAGAGAGAGAGAGAGAGAGGGAGAGAGAGAGATTTATCTCAAGGAAATGGCTCACACAGTTGTAGAGGCTGGCAAGTCCCAAGTCATGGGTCAGGCATCAGGCTGGAGGCTTCTCCTGACTCACATAGCTGCAGGGGCTAATGAACCCAAGATCAGCAGGTCAGACGGCAGGCCGCTGGCTCAAGTCCCAAGAATTGGAGGTCAGATGATGAGGAGCTGGATGCAGGATCCAGAACAAGCAAGCGAGCTTTGCCAGAACATCCATATACATACATATATCTATCTATCTGTCTATCTGTATATCTACACACATATATACACACACATATATATATACACATATATATAGGATGCAGGCCACAACCCCAAGAAAACTCCCCTTACAACTGATTGGCTGATCACATCAGATCACATCATGGAGGATGACTACATCATTACATAACTGCCAAACCGCTGAGAATCATGGCCCAGCCAAGGTGATGCACAGCCTCAACCATCACAGGGACTCCTACGAATGAGGATACCAGCACCCTTGTGGGCTCCCAAGCAGCTTGGAGGAGACCTATCTCCAGACACAGAATACCCACTCCTGGAAGACGCCTCTCAAAAGCCCATTGAGAAAAACTGAAACCAGTTGCTGCTGAGCCAACTCTGACTCATGGCGACCCCATGTGTGTCAGAGTAGAAATGTGCTCTGTAGAGTTTTCAGTGGATGGTTTTTTGGAAGTAGATCACCAGGCCTCTCTTCCAAGGCATCCCTTGCTGGAGTCAAGCCTTGGACCTTTCAGTTAGTAGCTGAACAGGGGAAAGGAAGTCCCTGGAAAGACCGAGAAGGCTTAGAGAAGCTGACATTTGAGCTGGGTATGGAAGGCAGGAGTGAAAATTCAGCAGGAAGGAAAGGGAGCAGGGGCTGAGCACAGCAAAGCAAGGCCTGGCAGAGCATGCTGAGCTGCTCGGGGACAGGGGTCCAGGGTGTGGGGGGAGGGTGCTGCAGGCCTGGAGTTCCAGGCCAGGGAGCTTGGTCTGGAACCAAGGGTGCTGGGGAGCCACGGAGGGCTCTGGAGAGCAGCAGTGGCCTATTCACCCTGCAGCCTGAAGGACAGAACTGGCCTGGTCACAGCCTAGCAGTCATGCAAGGTCTCTCACCACGGTCTCCCCCAGCAAGGGGACTCACCCTCCCAAAGTGGAGGAACACAGTGGGCAGCCTCTGGCTCAGCCTCAGAGATGAAGATGGGTGTGGGCTGGAGCGGGGGTGTGTGTGGCAGGGAGGGGACACAAAGACGGGCAGGCGTGTGCCCAGGCTGGGGTGGGGTCCCTTCAGGCAGAACCAGGCTTGACAGGGCTCCAGACACAGGAGCTTTCCACATGGGCGATGCCAGCTGGCCTTGGGCCATGGAGTCCCGTGCACCCTGCCAAGACAGCTCCCCACTCAATGCAGCCTGGGCCCTCCTGGGACATGAGGTTGGGGTCCCCAGGAGCCTGGCTTCTGCTCAGCCAGCAACCAGGGGGTCAGTGGAGGTACCCGGGGCTGCCTGGCCCTCAGCGGGGCCACCAGCAGGTGCTTGGAAGTGTTAAGGCCTGCTTGCCTACCCTGGATGCCCCAAGGCTGCCAACTCCACACCAAAACAGTCATTCTTCAATCCCGGAGGAGGCTGGGAGTCATCTCGAGCTAAACCCACGGTAAACAGAGGGGCTGCTCGTGACCTGGACAGCCAAGGCATAGAGCTTTGAGAGGCCTCAGAGAGTCTCCCCGAGTCTCCAGGAAAAGCCGACTGACTGGGGTCTGTAGGGTTCACCAAGGCAGGGGGCAGGGTGGTGGTGGCTTGAATTGGAGTGGACGCAGCTGGCCCCATCCCGGAGGCAGTCCTTGGAGGCAGGTGTCAAGCAGCCTGGTGGCTCCACGAGGACATGACTCAAGGCTAGCCCAGCACTGGAGTCCTCAAAGGTGCACATTCCCTATCTCTGCCCAGGCCAGCCCATCCCAGGGTCCCTGGGGACCAGACCAGAGCACACCCTTGACCAGGGGGCCCCCAAGGTCATGGGGAGGAGGTCAAGACCGCCTGGTCGAGGGGAAGTAGGGCCTTTCCATCCAGCCAGCCACCCTTCCTCCCCACTCCCCAGGAGGCACAAGGACCCCTCCTTGCACCTCTCATTCATCCAGACACAGGGTTCCAGGTGCCGTCCCAGGCACAAGGAGAGACCACGTGGCAGGGCAGGGGTACAGGCCTCCCACGGGACCCTATCTGCCAAGGCCACATAGACCACTCCAGCCTTTTTCGGCAGGAGACAGGACGAAGCCTGGGGGTTGGTGGTCCAGGGCCTCCCCTGTGTTGGTGCCCGCAGTTCCCCCCTGTGGACACGCATCCCCCATGGGTTGTCCTGTCTGCCTCCACCCCCTCAGCAGGCCTGTGGAAGGCCCCTTACACAGACGCCATCCTCAGCCTCCTGTCTCCACTTCCCTCTGGCACCTGCCCCCTAGACCAGCTGGATCTCACCTGGCCCACCAACCCTCCTGCAGGATCTTGCCCTCTGACCTCCTGCTGCCCCAGCCCCCCTGCAGCCCCCACACTCTGCCTCTTCTCCCAGCCTTGCCCTCACCCCCAGTCAACAAGTACCAGCCACCCCTGCCGTCAGCTTCTACCTCACTCCAGGTTTACGAAGCTTGCATTCATATCCTGACCGGGAGCTCATCACTTCAGAGCATGCCTCCTTTGGGAGGGGGTTGACTACTGGAAAGTTCTCCCTCCAGCCCCCTCACCTCTCACGAGGGGCATCTCCCAGGCCCCATGGGTCAGGTTACTGGCGGATGCGGCAACACTGATTTTGAAATCCTTTCAAAAATGTTTTCCTTTGTTTTGTTTTATTTAGAAATTTCCCAAATTTTTACCAAGTTAAAGAGACAACCACAAGAATGTGTAGCCTGGGTGGATGGCTGGCACAAACAGCCCCTCCCCTACTGCCCAGCCTCCCCCCAAACCACTACCCCCCAACTCAGCCCCAAAAAATGCCAAGCATGTGTAAAAAAATAGATAGCAACACAAAGGTGCGGGGCAAGGGGCGCAGAAACTTCGCCAGCCACGGGGCACGTGCGCATAAACACACACACACACACACACACACACACACACACGTGCACATAGTCACGCTCACGTGCACATGCACCTACATGCACACACGCAGGCATGACATGTGCACATATACATATTCACATGCATGTACACATGTGCACACACATGCATGCATGACACATGCACACACAAGCAACATGCATGTGTGCATGAGCACACATGTGCGCACATGTGCACACACTTGCACGTGCACAGCATACACGCACACGCACCAGCCATGGGGCCCCCTCTCCCCAGTCCTAGCTGCAGCATAGCAAGAAGGCTGGCAGGGCTGGGGCAGGCTGCAGGATCCAGCCTCCTGTCCCCCCCAACTGGCTTTATTTCACCCTTTGCCTCAGTTTCCCCCTCACCTCCCCCCGCATTTCTCAAGGTCCTTTGGAGAATCCAGTGGGACAGGGGGGTGACAGGCTCTGCAAGTCAGCAGACGCAGCCGTGTGGGGTGGGGCCCTTAGCTCCACGTCTGGGGGCTGCTCCAGGACAAGGGGGCACCTGACCAGGAATGTCTGGGTGGGTGGTCATGAATGACTCTTGGCTGCAGGCAACCCTGCCCTCAACAGAGCCTTGACTACCAGACCACGGAGACCCCCTCCCAGCAGCCGATGGGACTCTAGAGGTCCCGGAATGGTGGAAAGGGTGGGCGGAGACACAGGGAGGACCCAAAGCATGGGCCCCAGCTTATGAGGAACCGTGTTGGGATTCGAACCCAGGACATCCTGCCACCTGCAGCCAACGGCATGGCTGCCTGCAGGCTTCAGGAGGAGTCTGCAGCTCCACACACACCCCCACAGGAGGACGGACCCCCCAGGGAACAGTGCCAAGGGGGCGGCGTCAGGCCCTGAGGAGCTCACCGGCTGAGAGCGGGTCCTGAATCCTGTGGTGGCTCCCTGCAGGATGAGCCCCACAGCGCTCGGAGCCAGGCGTGGGGAATTTTGCTGGCATGGAGACAGGAAGGAGAGGATCTCGGCCTTCCGAAATGTTTACTACATCAGGAAATTAATTCACTACGCATGGGTTTCAGTGACGAGGAATAAAAACACACTCACACCCGCTCAGAACAAATTGAGTCCAGGCCCCGGCCAGTCTCACCCGGCCACCCAGGGTCCCCACTCGGGGAGGGGGGGCGGGAGGGCTCAGGCATGCCAGGGTCACAGTCCACGAGCTGGAGGGCCAGGCGGGGGGCCGAGGCAGGCGAGGCCCACCCCGCCTGGCCCAGGCCCTGCCAGAGCCGGGCCCGGACCGCTTCAAACTGTCACAGTTACACAATGCTGCCTGCTTGAATCTGCACAGATGCCCGCAGAGAGTGCCCCTCAGGAATGTGCGTGTTCAGAGACCAGGGCATGGGGATGCAGGCAGCCTGCTGCCTGGTGACCTCGGCCCTCTTGGGCCCCCTGGCTGCTGCTGAGCTTCCCCCGTCGCCCAGCTGGTCCAGGCCAGGGCAAAAGGCGGCCACCTCTGCTTGTGCAATGCCCTGGGGAGCTGGGGACCGGGAGCTGGGACTCTGATGGACGTGGATGCTGATGGGGAGGTGGCTCAAGAAGGGGACCTGAGCCAGGAAGGCAGCACAGATGAATGGAGACACGCCATGGGCAACGCCGCCCCCCTTTGCCCTCACAGGCAGGCGCAGGGAGCCAGAGAGCGAAGCTTCTCAGCTGAGCTTCGAGCCTCGGCCTCAGCTGCTCGTCTGTAGAATGGGCGCATCTCTAAGTCCAGGCAGGGTTGCAGGGGGAGCTCCGGGAAGCGCTCAGCCCAGCACCTGGTCCTCGCCCTCACCATTTCTGCCTGGCCTATGGGGCGGTGCTGAATGAGCAGGCAGCAGTAGCCAGGTGCGACCCAAAGCTGACTCCACGCCGCAGCACAGTGGTGCCCAGGGCCTTGGCCCCCGCCCCCAGACACCCTTTCCTTTCTCGGACTGTGTGCTTCCTGCTGTCTTGGCATCACAGCCAGCTTGGCCCAGCCCTCTGAACACTCAGGCTCCCCACCTGGCCAGGCAGCTCAGAAGGCAACCACAGCGCCCGGGCATGCTCCAAACCCCTGCCCCTGGCCACGCCTCCACTCCTCCACGTGCCTAGGGCCCAGATGTGGTGCAGGCTGGCCTGGGGAGCCCCACCAGCATCTGGATGCCTGGAGAGTGGTTTGCAAGTGAAGAAAGCAAATGTGGACGTGGCAGGCGCGGGAGGCGAGGACGTGGGAGTCACCTGCACCGCAAGCCCGGCCCCATTCCACACCAGAGCCAGGCCACACCTGGCCCCTCTCTGGGCCACGCAGGCTGGCCAAAGCGGTCATCCTCAGCAGACACGGTGCTTGTTTTACTCCTTGCTGCAGGGAAACCGCTGACTTGCCAACCTCTCAACTGCTCAGACCCCGCCTCCTGCCCCCCTTTTCCCCTGCCCCCCACCTTCCCCCCACCTTCTTGTATCCTCTCCCGGCCCCTCGTGGCCCCGCCTGGGTCTTTGGCACCCAGCCCTTGCTCCTGTGCCCAGCCTCCTCCTGAAGCCAGCGCTATGCTGACATGGACCCTCCCCCTGCAGTCAGCTCCAACCTCACGCGGACACCTCCCCTTGTCAGTCCTGCCCACCGCAGCCTGGACGATCCCTGTACTGGTCTCCTGGAGCAGCCGTAGCAAAGCACCACAAATGGAAGGCTTATAGGAACAGAAGTTTGTCTTCTCTCAGTTCTGGAGGCCAGGAGTCCGAAATCATGGTGTTGGCTGTGTCGATTCCTTCGGAAGCTCTGAAGGAGCAGCTGTCCCTGCCTGTCTTCCCCAGCCGAGCCCCAGGAGATTAGTATCCCAGCCTTGCTTCTTCTGAGCTCCCCTGGACTATGGGCAGTTGCTCAGCTGAGCCAATGTTGAGTCCAGCCCACCTTCCCAGAGAGCCAACCCCAGCCCCGACCTGACCACCTGCTGCCCGGTAGCATCAGGACCCTCAGGGCTCATGGCGCCCACTGGGTGGGGCCTAGGACCCTCAGGAGCGGTTCCCTCTGCATGCTGCTTTCATTGGATGTGACTTAGACAGCCGCATGCTGGCTGCCAGCTGGCAGAAGCACCCTCTGGGAGCAGTGGCTTCTGGGTACCAGAGGTCCTCCGGTGCCAGGCTGCTGGGCAGACATGCATGCAGACGGCTGGGCCCCCTCCTGCCCGCCACTCCCCTCAGCCCCAGCTCTGTGAGAGACCGAGCAGAGTCCCTGCCGAGGGCATCACAGGAGGCCTGCCTGGCTGTCCAGCCAAGTGCCGGTGCCGCTGGTCTCTGCCACCCGCAACCAGTGCAGGGAGCTCAAGTGTGGGCTCCCAGAGTGGACAGTGGGGAAGGGCATCTTTGGGCATGTGGGTCTCACTTGGGAGACAGCCTTGTGGGGTTACCAGAGGCTGGCCTAGGGGTGCCAGACAGAATGGGGGCTGGGCCAGGCGGCCTTGCCTGGTCAGGGAACCATGCAGAGAACTGGTCTTCCCCACTCTGGGCATCCCCGGGGCCCTGGGCTGTCCTCTTCTGCCCTCCTCAGAGGGCCCAGGCCCCACATCCCTCTGGTACCCCTGCCTGCCTCTAAAAGCGTCTTACTTCTCTGCCTTGCTAAGCTCGTTCATGCTCCACCAATTCACCCGCATGTTTATTGAGCACTTACTGCGTGCCCGCCAGGCTCCAGGTTCTGAGGTGACTGGTCAGCACTTGGCCCTGACCCTCTCTCAGGCCCTCCCACATGGAGCCACAGGTTCCCACCCAGGGCCGGGCAGCATGTTTCCTGCACCCGCCAGAAGCCCCCTCCGAGGGCAGCTCCCCCCGACCTGTACGGGCCAGACAGCCAGGATTACAGTGGGATATGCCAGGGCAGGTGCCAGCCGCCGCCTTGTTATCACAGACGCTGACGTCACCGTCAGCTGGGGGCGGCAGGGGTCACTTCCCAGGCCAGACAGGAAGCCCGCCCTGCACAGGGAGGGTGGTGCTGCTGACCCACCCCCATCCTGGCCTGCCCGGGGAGGGGGGCAGGAGTCACCACAGCTCAGCAAGCACCCCCACCCTGCACCCTGCCTGGTTCTTCTGGGCCAACCAGACCCACCACCTCTGAGCAGCCCTTCCCAAAGCTTAGAGCCTTGAGGATAGCTGCCTGGTCCCACTTGCTCTGCTGACCCCCCCAAGTCCAGGTTTTGAGGAGCAGTTGGCCTCAGGCAAAGGGCCAGGGTTATTGTACAGGGTCCTGCTGGATGTTTGTGGCTGCTGAATACAAGACATGAAGGACAAGCACAAGGGGAAGTGACAAGGGTCTTCCAGAGAGCCCCCTACCACCTGGAAGTTGGGGGTCAGGTGACCCTGAGGTGGAGGGAGGGCAGGGGTCAGAGCAGAGCAGTCAGAGGGTGCACCCCCGTCAGGCTCCAGAGCACTAACAGCCAAAGGGAGAAGAATCCAGAGCCTTCCAGACACTTCCCAGTGATGGAGCGCCTGCTCGGGCACAGAGAGTCCCAGCAGGGGCTGCATGGGGCTTGAGCTGGGCTCAGGACTTGCCACCTCCCCCCAGGACCTGGCCTCCTGACAGCCACTCTCTTCCCCCTACAGGGCCATCTCACGCTATAGACCCTGTGGGCTCCTGACCACATCCAATCCTTCAGCCTGGCCTGAGAGACCCCCAGGCCCCCCTTTCCTGCCCTTCCCCCACACTCCCTCTCCAGCCAGCTTCTTGGCCATCCTGGCCCCTGTCTATAACCCACATGCCAGCTGCAGTAATACAGTCACTTGTCAGGTCCCCAAAATGCTAATGTCTCTCTTTCCTCTGTTCCTTCTGCCTGGAATGTCCTTCCTGCCTCCATATGGCAAACTCCTATTCATCCTTCATAGCCCTATTTAAATGGATGGGCTGTCAGTGCCTCGGCCACATAGTGCATGGTCCAAACCAAGGTTCTTGATGGTATGGAGGGCACCACTCATGGTTATCCTGGGATGTTGTTGTTGGTTTCCATCAAGCCAATTCTGACTCACAACGACCCCGTGTGTTCTGAGTAGAACTGCCCCATAGAGTTTTCAAGGCTGTGCCCTTATGGAAACAGATTGCCAGGCATGTCTTCCAAGGCGCCTCGGGGTAGGTTAAAACCACTGACCTTTCCACTAGTAGCCTAGCACTTAACCATTTGCACCACCCAGCCACTTTATGCTGGAATAACAGATATAAACTGGACCTGTGGCCACCTAGCTGTCAGACATGCCTCTGTCCAGATGGTGCCAGTGACCGAGCTACTGGCCCCTGGAATGGGGGACTGGGCCCCACAGCTACAAGATTTTCTTCCTGGAATGGGGGCCTGGGAAATGGGGCCCCTGGCTGGCTGGCTCAGCCATCATAGCTTCCTCTTGGGCCATTTACAAAGACCATTTAGAGCTTCAGGGTTTAGTCAGGGTTAGAGAGAGGAGTCGGGGATTGGGTTTTTAGGTCAGGGTTAGAGAGAGGAGAGACCTCCACATTGAGGCAATGCCTCAAAGATATCAGGCAGATTCCTTCTCTCCACCAACCCTCACAACAATCCATTGTAGAAGAGAAGACCAAGACTAGTAGAGAGAGGTTCTTGTACAAGGTCCCACAGTGCCAGCAGAGGCCTGGGTCCCTTGGTGCCCCAAGTATGTTTCTGTCACCTCCATTATGGAAAATGGAAGGTTCTGAAGAGATGGACCTAGGTCCTGACCCTAGTCTCAGACATGACTCATGATGTCTCACAGTCTAGAAGCCACAGAAGTCAGGGACAAATTAGGCAGTACTTTATTTTTTGGCCAAGGAATTTATCCAAGCAGTTTTCTTGGCAATGGGCTTCCAATTATCAAACTAGGATGCTACAAAATGATGGTGGAAGGGGTGGTAGATGGATGGGTCAATAGGTGGATGGATAGATGGATGGATGGATAGATGGATGGATGGATGGATGGATGGATGGATGGATTAGTGGATTAACATGTGGATGGATGGATCAGTGGGTAGGTGGATTGGTGGATGGGTGGATAGGTGCATGGATGATAGATGAGTCTATGGATGGATGAATGAATGGGTGGGTGAGTGGGTGGGTGAATTGATCAGTAAATGGATAGATGATAAATGAGTGAATGGATGGATGGATGGAAGACTTGATCAGTAGTTAGTGGTGTGAGAAGGTAGTAGATAGGTACATAGATATATAAATGGGCAATTAAAAGGTAAGATAGAGATGTGCAGTCAAATGCTCTACCAGTAAGATAGAGATGTGGATGGATGGATTGGTAAATGGATGGATAGATAGTGGATTTATTTATATTTAGGTGATAGTCCATGGATAAATATGTGACAAATGGGTGGATGAACAGACAAAAAGGAAGAATGAACAAGTAGATGGTTAGGTATCTAGGTAAATATAAGGATGAATAGCTCAATGAACTAATGGTTGTTTGGGGTGAGTTGGTAGATGAATGTATGCATGGACAGATGGATCGTGAGTAAGTACTTGGATTAATAAGTGTATGAAAGATAAGTGGAAGAATGGATAGATAAATGGGTAGATAGAAACATGGAAGGGTGGGTTTATGAATGGGTAAAGGGAAGGGAAGAAGGGAGGAAAGGAGGGAGGGAGGAAGGAAGGAAGTTTGCTTAAATTGATAGAATGAAGGAAGCCTGGATACAAGAATGAATGAGTAGGTCAGTAAGTGGGTGGGTAGATGGATAAGTTATTAGATGGATGGATGGATAGAGTTGGCTGTGGAACTGTATCAGAGTAGATGGTGGGTAGGTGGATGAATACACATAAGTAGGCATGCATGGATCCCTCATAGGAAGCTTGGATAGCTGGATGTATGGATGCGTAAATGTCTGAAGGCATGGGTAGACAGATGAATGAGCAGATGAATGAATGGATGAATGGATGAGTATTTGGCTGGGAATGGATATATATGTATGTAAATGGTCGGTAGACATATGAATGGGTAAGTGGATGAATGGACGGGTGCATGGACGGGTGCTTTGGTGGGGATGAATATGAGGATAGGTAGTGGATTATGAGTGGGTGAATGGACGTATGGATAGGTGTATAGAGGGGTGGGTGGATGTGTGAATGGATAGGTGAAGGGATGGATGGGTGGGTGAATGGACATATGGAGGCATGGGTGGATGGATGGAGGGTGGGTAGGTATGTGAGTGGGTGGCTAAAAGGATAGACGGATGGGTGTTTGGGTGGAGATGGATAGATATGAGAATAGGTAGACGTACAAATGGGTGGGTGGGTGGGTGAGTGATGGGTAGATAAGAACATGGAAAGGTAGATAAACAGATGGATAGAGCATTGACTGGCTTGTTGAATAGCACTTTCTTTGGCCAAAAGGTTATGACTCTGAGTCACAGAGAGGGCTGCAAAGTCCCCTCCACCCTGTGGGTCTGTGGTTCTATATTGTGACTCCCAGGGTCACACATGCAGCCGTGGCTTCCCAATCCCCAAATAAGGTGGACAAAGTCCACCCTGGCAGGCCCAGGGAGCAGGAAGTCTGGGTGGGGAGGAGGCTCTGCTCCCGGAGCTGAAGTCAGTTCCTTCTTTTCTAAACAATGGGGCCTGGCCTGATCCTCACTGCCCCTGCCCTGCTCCACCCACGTTCCCCCACATCAGATGGGGTGCTAGGCCTTGGAGCTGGATGCCAGTGTGCAGGGAGGGGAGCAGGGTGGCAGAAAAGGCACAGGGGCTTGCACAGCTCCCAAATGACGAAGCAGTAGAAACCACCTTCCCTGTGGACAGGGCTCCTGGCCTGGCCTCAGCTGCTCTGGCGGCCCCTTGAGACCCCTGGAGAGGAGGAGGAGGCCTTCTGCAGGGGAGGGGTGGTGTCTTCCATCCCCCACTATCTTCCAGAATGCTACTTTGGTTTCTTATTTTCTTCTTTCTTTCTGAAGTCACTTGTTTGAAGGCCCAACACTCCCATCCCTCCCTATCCACTCTTGTGGTCATTCTGCTCCCCCTCCTCTCCACCCTCCCCCTCAGCCCCTCCCTGCCATAGCCAGTCTGGGCAGTGGCTTCCTCCCATAGACCCTCAGGTGGCAGAAGAGGAGACCCCTGGTCAGGTGGAGAGAGTTCAGGCTGACTGCACCTGGATGGCAGGGGGGGATGGAGGGTGGAGAGGGGGAAACTGAGTAAGTGCCTTGCTCAGGGCACCTAGAACCTCACTTGGGGATACTTGCTCCTGAGATTGAATCACCCAGTTGGGGTTGCTTGTTCTGGAGCAAGGGCCAGTGGCGCAGCCCTGCCTTGACACCCCAGACCACTGTGCCCAATGCTGAGACACAGTCACACACACAGACACACACACACAGACACACACACAGACACACACACACACACACACACACACACACACACACACACACACACACACACACACACACGGGCTGTGGGCCTCCTTGGTGAAGACCTCAGAGCTGTTGCTCCAGGCTCAGGCCTCAGTGATCCAGCAGACCCTCTGCCGTACCCCGTCCTGGCCCAGGAGTGTGGATTCCAGGTCCCTGCGCCCACCCCAGCGGCCAAGGGTTTCTGCCTCACCCCCATCAGTGAGCCACACTACGTACGTGGCCCTCCCTCACCTGCTAATCGCTGCTAATCCCAGCAATTCCCAGGTGACAGCAGCCACAGGGTCAGGCCCCAGGCAGCCTGGAGGGTGGCCCAGGAAGGGGGCCAAAGGCAGGCCTGGCTACAGGGGCCAACTCTACTCAAACGCTGTACCTAGAGAGAGCCCGGGCACTGAGGTAGCCAGGGCCCCACCCGGGAGGGTCTGGGGATGGCTGCTCAGAATCCAAGTGGGCTGTGTGCACTGCCAGGCCTAGCCTGTTGCTAGGATTAGTGCCGGATTACCCACCAAGTTTCCAGAGTCCCATGTCCAGGGCACAGGTACTATAGAAACCTGGCTGGCCTACTGGGCAGGGGGGGGTCTTCCCTCCAGGCTAGGGCAGAGCTTGCCCTCCCACTGTAGGGAAGGTCCCAAGAGTACAGGAACGGAGCCTCATTCACAGAAGTCTATACCCAGGGAAGATTCGGCTTTCTAGAATCAGCTGTTTCCAGATACTGGGATGGAAATGAATGACCAAATCATTTCAAGCGTAAAGTGGAAGAAGTGGAGCGTTTTTCTCTCCCTTTCCACACACTCCTTAGTGCAGAGAACATCTGGTCTGGTTTATCCCTTAGCCCAAAGTGTGCCTTGGATCTTCCCTTTCCAGACCCAGCCCAAGTGCCACCCCCTGGAAGACCCTCTCCTTGCCTGGCCGGTGCCAGCCATATAAACAGGTGAGTGAATGGAGGGATGGGTGGATGGATGAATGGATATGTGTATGTACGGATGGATGGATGGATGGATGGAGAGAGGGAGGGAGGGAGGGATGGAGGGAGGGATGGGTAGACAGCTGGGTGAGTGGGGGTGGAGGGTGGAGGGGTGGATGGATGGATAGATGGAGGGAGGGAGGGATAGATGGATGGATGGAGGGAGGGAGGGATGGAAGGAGGGATGGGTGGGTGAATGGATGGATGGATGGATGGATGGAGGGAGGGAGGGAGGGAGTGATAGATGGATGGATGGAGGGAGGGAGGGATGGAAGGAGGGATGGGTGGGTGGATGGATGGATGGATGGAGGGAGGGAGGGAGGGATGGAAGGAGAGATGGGTGGATGGATGGATGGATGATGGATGGATGGATGGATGAATAGATGGATGGATGGAGGGAGGGAAGGAGGGATGGAAGGAAGGGTAGGTGGATGGGTGGATGGATGGATGAATGGATGGATAGATGGTTGGATGGATGGATATGTGAATGTATGAGTGGATGGGTAGATGGATGGATATGTGAATGTATGAATGGACTGGTGTATGGGTGGATGGATATGTGGATGGATGGATGATGTACAAATAGGTGTATGGATGGAAGGATGGGTGTACAGATGGATGGATGTATAGATGGATGGATGGGTGGTGGACATATGAGTGGGAGAGTGGATGGAGGGTTGGGTGTTTGCACAGATGGGTGGGTATGAGGATGGGTGGTAGATGTATGTATGAATGGGTGAATGGATAGAGGGACAGCGTATGGATAGATGAGTGAATAGGTGGTAGACGTATGAATGGGTGAGTGGATAGAGATCAAGCCAGTTGACCTCTTAGAAAGCTCCCTTTCACCCCTCACCTCTACCTTCAACCACACCCATACACATGCAGTTAACCCTTAAAAAGATGCAAACCCATCCCCAGCCCTCCAATTCTCCCCTGCCAGCCCCTCACATTCTGTGCCCAAGACAAAACCATTGACCTTCCTGGAACAGAAACTGCCTACCCCCACCCCACCACTCCCGAGTCCCAGAGTCCTCTTGCCTGTGTCCCCCCTAGACCCACCATGGGGATTCCCACTAGCTTCTAAATCAGCCACGCTCCTGCCTGCCCAGTATTGTGTACAAGCTCTCCCCTCCCTGACAGGTTTCTAGCTTCCACCCCCTAGCCAAGCTGTGTCCTCCTTGGTGGCTTTTTCAGATGGCCACAGGGTCTTTGCCACACACCTTCGTGTGCCCCCTCCCCACACTCACTGCCTGGTAATTTAACACAGTCAGGGGAGTCTGTCTCCTTACACCGTCAACTGTGAGAGCCCAGGAAGGGTCTCCAGCACCGAGATATGTGCAACAAAACTTGTGTGTAAGGGAACCAGTGAGCCAGGTAGACCAGGACCCCTGGCCACTGCTTTCCCACTTCCCATACCTGTGACATTCCAAGCCCCCTTCCCCTATCTGGGTGAGTCCCCCCATCTGAGCACCAAGGTCCCACCCCACCCTTCTGACTACCTGCTCTTGCCCATCAGATTCTCCCCACCCGCTCCCCACTGTCCTCCTTCTCACGCAGCCTCTATCCCAGAAACGGACTCCACGCTCGCTGCCCCTTTGGAGTGAGTCCCAGCCACACAGAGGGAGGGCTTTATGACAGAGCTGCTATTTCTCTGAACCCCCCAAGCCTCCCACACCCTCTATTCAGTCACCATATTGGGGGAGAGAGCCCCACTCACCATCCACCCCCCTTCTTCCCCCATGACACCTCACTCTGGCCCACTACTTGCTGGGGTCTGCCAGCCACAGGGATGGGGAGCCGAGGGGAGCCTTGCTGGGATGGAGAAGGCCTCGGACGTGGCAGCTGGTGGAGTGCAGGGGAACTTCTGCTGGCAGACCCCCTGAAGTCAGCTGCACAGCTGCTCCCCACTACCTAGGCCAGGAGGGCCACAGGACCCTGGGAGGGCCACAGGACCCCAGGAGGGCTGACTATGGCTCTCGGGGTTAGTGGGTGAGTGGGGGTGCGAGGGTCCATCCTGTACTTTCCTGAGCTCAGGCGGGGGTCGTGGGAGAAGAGAGGGGCTGAGTTACAGAGGAACCGTTCAGAATTCTCCGAGACCTCTCTCATTACTGAGGGGCCCTGAGGGGGAACCCCTTCCCGGACTTCCACGTGGCCACCGCGCCCTGCACCCCCGGACTGACCCATGGTTCCGAGAGGGTCGGGGCCTCACTGGGCTCTGCTGGCCTGGCCTTCCCTCCACCTCCTCCCCGGGCGGCACCCCAAGACCTCTGAGCACAGTCCTGGGCCCCTGCAGGCCGAGGCGGCCAGCGCCCTCCCCCAGGAGCTCCCGGGCCAGCCCTGCCCTCCACGGCTGGGCATTCGAAAGTGATACTGTTATGCAAGGGACGTCATCGGGCCCCGGGGCTAGAGCCGAGTGGGTCATTTTTTTATTTAAAAGAAAAAACTAAACCAAGAAAACAAAGTGATTAGGTTTCCCCACAGAGCAGCAGGCCCAGCAGAGAGGAGAGTCCTGTGCCGGGCTCTCCGACCCTCGGCCTCCACGCGGGAAAACAACTGAATTACGGACACAAACAGGAAGCAGCTGGTTTTTCTTAAACGCGAAGCCAGAGCTGGGATCCCCAGGGCGTGGGGCTGCCCAGGACGACGCTGGAGCCAGGTGCTCAGCTGGGCTAGGCTGTCCCACACTCAAGGAGGCAGCAGGCCAGCCTCCCCCACCCCCACCCGGGGCCCCCTTGGTGTCGGGCCTGGCCAGGGAGATCCGGGTGTGACGCAGCAGGAGGGCACCCTGGCCTGCAGCCTGCACCCACCACTTGTGGGGGTTTAGTTACTCCCTTCCAAGAGCACGTGATATGAGCTCCTCTTGAGGACAAGTGGAGAGGTGAACTAGGGGCAAGGAGGGGTGGGGGCTGGGGCAGTGGGGGGTGTCCAGGTGCCAGGAGCTGGGGTCCTATGAGCCAGCAGGCCCTGAGAAAGGCTGAGCCCCTCCCAAGCAGCCCCTCCTACTGCCTTCTGGGCCTGGAGGAGACAGATCTCCACCCTTCCCACCCCTGGAGTCCCTCTTCGGAGTGATGCCGGGGCAGGTTAACCAGAAAGCAAGGTACGCACGGACTTACAGTGAGCAAGGTACACACAGGCTTTCAGTGAGCAAGGTACGCACGGGCTTACAGTGAGCAAGGTACGCACGGGCTTACAGTGAGCAAGGTACGCACGGGCTTTCAGTGAGCAAGGTACGCACGGGCTTACAGTGAGCAAGGTACGCACGGGCTCCCTTGTGTTTCTTACTCACGTGCAGTGCACAGTTTCACATGGGTTTCACCACATCAAACAGGTGAAATTGTGCCCTGCAGATCAGTAAGTAAGCACGAGGGAGGCCGTGCGTACCTTGCTTATGGGGTAATCTGTCCCTGAGTGTGATGTTGAGACTGAAAGCTCGGGAATGGGCAGAGGGAGGGGAGGCTAGGAAGGACGACTCCCAGTGAAATTGTGTGCAGTCAGGAACGGACGGCTCAGCCCAGCCCAGCACAGTGTTACTCCAAGAAGGGGAGACGGGGGGGGGGGGGGGTGCCAGAGGAAGAGCCAGAGCTGGAGGCTAACAGGCAATCATCAGCCTTGGGCAGGAGTGAGCTCCCTGTTAGTGGGAGCATGCAACGAGCTGCTTACCTAGATGGGCCTAGAAGAGTAGGTAGGGCGTCGTGGGGGCCCTGGCTCTGCCCCCAGACCACCTTATGAGCCCCTGCACCCCTTCTCCAAGTCCCACTGGAGATATGGGCTAAGGTCACCCTTGTTGCTGTTGTGTGCCATCAGGTAGATTCCAACTCATCGTGACTTATAAGATAGACTAGAACATAGGGTTCCTAGGCTATAATCTTGATAGGAGCAGATCGCCAGGCTTTTTCTCCTGCAGAGCCGCTGGTCAAGTCAATTCCAATTCATAGCGGCCCTATAGGACAGAGTAGAATTGCCCCATAGGGTTTCCAAGGAGCAGCTGATGGATTCAAACTGCTGACCTTTTGGTTAGCAGCCAAGCTCTTAACCACTGCGCCACCAGGGCTCCTGTCACCCTTCAAAAAAAAAAAAAAAAAACCAAACCCATTGCCATCCAGTCGATTCCAATTCAAAGCAACCCTACAGGACAGAGTAGAACTGCCCCAGAGGGTTTCTAAGGAGTGGTTGGTGGATTTGAACTGCTGACCTTTTGGTTAGCAGCCAAGCACTTAACCACTGTGCAACCAGGGCTTCTTGAGATCACCCTTTTGGGGGGCTAAATGAGGGATAGGGGACTCTGGAGTATGGAGGGAACACTTGGCTCACTGCTTGGCCTGTAGCTCAGAAGAGGTGGCTAAGGTGGAGCTAAACCAGCCCCATGCAGGCAATATGGTGCAGAGAGAGTCCAAAAGGCTCTCTGGAGAGAGGGTCTGAGTTTTGTCAGGCCCTGGTTGCAAGAGGTGTGAACATTCACAGTCTGCATACTCAGCTCACAAGGAGTGCGTGCTTCCATGTGCACATAATCCTTCAGTTAAAAAGTCAAAAACAAAAAGGCAGTTCTCATGATAGATTTGGCCTCAGGCTCAGCAGGCAAGGCCCACAGGTGTCTATTAGCCAGTGACTCCCCAGGCCCAGGCCAGGCTGGTGCGCAAGGGAGGGGTGGTCAGGCCCTTTCTGTGTCCCCTTCTCCCAAGGGAGCAAGTTCCTGCAGCTGACAAAGGCACTGAGCTAGGGAGGGGGCTCCTCATCTATCCTAACAGGCTGGTGGAGCTCTCTGCCCTGTGTGTCCATGCCTGGATGCTAGTCAGAGCCACCTGGCTCAAAATGCAGGTATCTAGACCCTGCCCAAACCCTTGCTTCAAATTTCAGGTTCAAAGGTGGTGCGGTAACTCGTGGTATTGCTGGGGCAGTGGGGAGCTCTGACCCAGGCTCTAAGACACAAGTTTCTTTAAAACCAGAGTTAAATAAGGGGCAAGTTTTTTGTTGTTGTTGATAATATACACTGCAGAGCAGACACCAGTGCAACAATTTCTACATGTACAATTCAGTGACATTGATTACATTCTTCAAGTTGTGCAACCCTTCTCAATCTTCTTTTCTGAGTTGGTCCTCCCCCAGGAACATACACTCACTGCCCCCTAAGTTTCCTATCTAATATTTTGAGCTGCTTTGTCAATTTGATCTATTAGAAGCAAGTTTTAAAGGAATGTTCTGAACCAGAAAGACTGTAAGGGGATTTAGCCCAACCAGATGCTAGAACACGTTCTATAGTAACAATAATTAAAACTGTGTGGTACTGACATAAAGATGGAAATATAGATCAATATATCCAATCCATATGTAAGCCTGTTGCCTTCGAGTCATTTCCAACTCATAGTGACCCTATAGGACAGAGTAGAACTGCCCCCATGGGATTTCCAGAGAGCAGCTGGTGGGTTCAAACTGTCTACATTTTGGTTAGCAGCCAAGCACTTAACCACTGCACCACCAGGGCACCTTGGTCAATATATAACCAAAAAAACCAAACCCATTGCCATCGAGTCGATTCCAACTCATAGCAACCCTGTAGGACAGAGTAGAACTGCCCATATGGTTTCCAAGGAGCTCCTGGTGGATTCGAACTGCTGACCTTTTTGTTACAGCCATAGCTCTTAACCACTACACCACCAGGGTTTCCTGATTCATGTGTAGAAGCCGATAATAGACAATATAAAAAGAACTGGCTTGATATAATGGCCGCAGCAATGGGCTCAAACATACCAAAGACTGTGAGGATGGCACAGGACCGGGCAACGTTTCATTCTGATGTACATGAGCTCTCTTTGAGTCAGAGACGACTCAACAGCAACTAACAAGAAGAACATTGACATCGCATATGAAAAGAACATTACAAATTTAGAGATATCGTATGACTCAAGAAGCCCTTCAAGCAAAGGAATAAGAAGGAATTACTTTAAAAATCATCTTGGCATAACTCGTTGTTGTTGTTAGGTGTTGTCAGTTGGTTCTGACTCACAGCGACCCCACATACAACAGGACGAAACACTGCCTGGTCCTGCACCATCCTCACAATCATTGTTATGCTTAAGCCCATTGTTGCAGCCACTGTGTCAATCCATCTTGTTGACGGTCTTCCTCTTTTTTGCTGACCCTCTACTTTACCAAGCATGATGTCTTTCTCCAGGACTAGTCCATCCTGATAACATGTCCAAAGTATGTGAGACAAAGCCTCACCATCCACGCTTCTAAGGAGCATTCTGGCTGTACTTCTTCCAAGACAGATTTGTTCATTCTTCTGGCAGTCCATGGTATATTCATTATTCTTCACCAACACCATAATTCAAAGGTATCAATTCTTTGATCTTCCTTATTCATTGTCCAGCTTTCTAACGCATATGAGGCGATTGAAAATATCATGGCTTGGGTCAGGTGCACCTTAGTTCTCAAAGTGACATCTTTGGTTTTCAACGCTTATTCATTGTCCAGCTTTCTAACGCATATGAGGCGATTGAAAATATCATGGCTTGGGTCAGGTGCACCTTAGTTCTCAAAGTGACATCTTTGGTTTTCAATGCTTTAAAGAGGGCATTTGCAGCAGATTTGCCCAATACAATGCATCATTTGATTTCTTGACTGCTGCTTCCATGGGTGTTGATTGTGGATCCAAGTAAAAGGAAATCCTTGTCACCTTCAGTCTTTTCTTGGTTAATCATGATGTTGTTATCAGTACAGTTGTTAGGGTTTTTGTTTCCCTTCTGTTGAGGTGTAATCCATACTGAAGGCTGTGGTCTTTGATCTTCATCAGTAAATGCTTCAAGTCCTCTTCACTTTCAGCAAGCCGGGTTGTGTCATCTGCAGAACACAAGTTGTTAATGAGTCTTCCTCCAATCCTGATGCCCTGTTTTAATTCGTATAGTCCAGCTTCTCAGATTACTTAATACCGATTGAATAGGTATGGTGAAAGGATGCAACCCTGACGCACACCTTTCCTGATTTTAAACCATGCAGTATCCACTTGTTCTGTTTGAACAACTGCCTTAACTTGAAATAAAATTAAATTAGAAACTCTCTTTAACCATACCTTGAATTAAGCTCCGGTGGAAATAAAGAGGGAAACATTTTTTGGGTTGAGTTGTAGAAGAGCCTGTTTTATACTTGTTTGAGGACTGCTTGTTGTTGTTCTTAAACACTGCTGCCACCACAACCTTTGTCACCCAAGGACTCAAGCCAGTCTGACTCCAACCAAGTGGATCTCCATGTGTCTACAGTCTCTGCTTTATACAGGGGGAAACTGAGACACAGAAAGGTTAAGCAACAAGCCAAGGTTTGAACCCAGAGCTGTAGGCTCTGTACTTCTGTCCTCCAACATCCTGGCCTCAGGATTCCTGTACATTTCTAAAAATTACCGAGTGTGAAGCTTAATTTTATGGGTCGACTTGATCAAGTAATGGTGCCCGGTTGTCTGGTCAAACACTAGTGTAGCTGTTGCTATGAGGGGATTTACATGTGATTAACATTTAAATTAGTTGCCTTCCAGTTGATTCTGAATAGCAACTATGTAGGACAGAGTAGAACTGCCCCATAGGGTTCCCAAGGAGCAGCTGGTGGATTCGAACTGCCTACCTTTTGGTTAGCAGCAGAGCTCTTAACTACTGAGCCACCAGGGCCCCACTAACAATAAGACACACAAAATTAAAAAACGCACACAGAGATGATCGTAAGCGTGGTCTGTTGTAATTCAGATACATCGTAAGTCGGGGACTCGCTGTGTATTAAAACCTGTTGCTCTAAGAAGACATGGGGAGACATGGCAGCTAAATGCAAGGGTGTGCCTTGTATCGGATCCTGGACCAGAAAGGGGATTTAATGGAAAAGCTGAGAAATCCAAATGAAATCTGGAGTCAAGTTGAGAGTCCCGGTATTCATTTCTTACTTGTGACAAATACACCACAGTGATGGAAGACGTCAACAATGGGGGAGGCTGGGGGAGGGGTGGACAGGACCACTCTGTACTATCTTTGCAACTTTTCTTTAAATCTACAATTATTCCGAAATAAAATTTTGTTGAAAAAAAATCCATTGCTCCGTCTTGCACTGTGAATGGATCTTTGGCCCATGCCTGGGTTAGTAACATTCTGCATGGGTCGGTGTGTTAGGCTGGGTTCTCTAGAGAAGCAAAACCAGTAACACATATAAATATATATGTAGAGAGATTTATATCAAGGAAACAGCTCATGCAATTGTGGAGGCTAGAGAGTCCCAAGTCTGTGGATCAGGGTAGAGGCCTCTCACAAGCCACACAACCGCAGAAGCTGGCGAGCCCAAGATCAGCAGGTTGGAGAGCAGGGCTTCCGCTCACAAGCTGTGAAGGCTGACGAATTCCGAGATAGGCAGGCAAGACCACAGGGTTTCTCCTGATTCACGTAGCTGCAGGAGCTGGCGAACTCAAGATCAGCAGGTCAGAGAGCAGGGCTCCACTCACAGGCTGTGAAGATCAATGAATCCCAAGTTTGGCAGATAAGCTGACAGCTCAAGTCCCAAGAACCAGAGCTGAGATGACAGCAGGCAGCCACAAGATCCAGAGAGAGCAAAAAGCCAGAAAGTCTGCTTATATTCAGATGTGGACCACACCCCTAAGGAGACTCCTTTTCATCTGACTGGCTACTCACAGTATATTCAATCACGGGAGTGATAGCATTAAAACACTGAGAATCATGGCCCAGCCAAGGTGACGCACAGTCTTAACCATCACAGTCCGTTATAAAATACTGGCTTACAGAGTTACGCAGCTTTTCCAAATGCTGACTCATCCGTTACTAATACCAAACACTGGTGCTTGTTAACATCACCACCAAGTTCATCAGAAAAATCTGTAAGAGTGGAAGGCTGTCAAGCTCAAGGTGGCAGGTACAAGTTTTCCAAAACTCTGATTTTCACTTGAAAGCTCAAATTTGATCAGTGGCAACAAAACCATCGGTTGTTTTCCTTGAAGGAACAAACTCATTGCATTTGTTTGTTTGTTTTTTTTTTTTTAAATGAGCGCAGTGCATCTGTCAATTGTTCATTCAAGTAAAAATGGTGCACAAAGCCAGTTCAGCTGGTAACTCAATTCATGACACAAGCGTTCTTCCTGGAGATGTCATCCTCAGGGTGAAGCAGAAATGCTTCGTCCACCCTATCCCTCAACAACACATAGTATTGAAAAGACACACTTGAGGGCTGAGATTTAATGCAATTAATAATTTTTACTGCTCATCAGGGACATTCTTCAGCAAAAATGGCAACTGGCCACATCCCAGCCCCATGGCTGACTTTCAGAGTGCCTGGAGTGACCACCAATCCAGCTCCATCTCTGGACCCTTAAACTCAGCCAAACCTCCCTTTTATAATGAGTCCCCCATGGACAAATTGTCCCAGCCCCCTTGTAGACCTGCTATCTTCTCTGTTTCCTGACCCTTGCCAACTCTTCTTCCTCCTGGTTAAATTCTCCTGGGTGTCCAAGGTCCACCTGGAGTCTCTCCTCTGCCAGAGACCCTCCCTGACCAGTGCAGTCTAGAGGAACACACATCCTGGGCTCCCGAGGCCCTTGCAGGCTGGGCCCCAATCCTGCACCACCCCATGTGTCCCTGGGTTTCTCCCAACCAGCTTGTGGACTCCTCAGGGGCAGAGGTTTCTGGTCTTATGTTTGGTGGTGTCTGTCTCCTCATTGTCCACCTCCTGCAGTCAATCCCACAAGCCGCTTGCTGTCCCATAGGCCCTTTTACGTCAGACCTGGCAGAGAAGGGACTCCTTGGGTTTTGGGAATTCTTCTGACCCCTGGTGAACCGCTCACTCTACTAATTACAAGGAGAGTGTGGTCAGAGCGCGTGGCTCCTCGCTGCGATGGCCCTGCCCCAAGTTTCTTTTTGTATGCAACACTCAATAACGAACTTCCTAGAATGTCACAGGGAATTAGACTTGAAATCCCAGTGCTGGTTTAAGGGGTTTCTATGGGCAAGAGTTACCAGGATTAAGAGGCCTGAGCCCCCTTGGGCTTCCTTTCCTGAGAGGCACCAGGGCAGTGCCTTCCACCCGGCCAGCCCCTCCAACACGGCTCCAGTCTCCTCAGCCTGTGCCAGTCAGAGTCTGGGCTGCCACCTGGCTGAGCCTGGAAGGGGGCTGCCTGCCAGGGCAGTGCCAGCCAACATTCCCACTCATTTCCCCATCATCCCAGGCTGAGAACACACAGAGGGCCTGACACCGTCACTGTGCTGTAGGGGGTCTCACAGACACCCCCAGGCACGTGGACGTGGCTTGTGTGATGCTTGCAGCTGGTGACACTGTGCCCCGGGTGGGCAGGACACTGGTTGAGCTGAGAGCAGAGACTTGGCATTGGGTCTCCTGACCCAGCCTGGGACCCCTTATCCCTGACCCACCCCACCGCTGGTACAGGCCTGGGCACAGGCGGCTGTGCTGGGTGAAGGCCTTTACCTTTCTCATCACCCCTTCTTCCATCCTCTGCAACAAGCCCAGGATGCAGAGGGGAGGGAGTTGCACCCAGGGACACAGCCTCCCTCTTCCAAGCCTCTCTCCCTCTCCACCTGCTCTTCCAAATTCCAGGCAGTATTTCCTTGGCCCCAAATCCAGGAGGTGCCTGGTGGGGAAGGGATGTTGGGGAAGTAGAGGGGTACCAGGGCCAGAAGAATGGGCAGTGGGGTGGGGAGTTGCACACAGAGCAATCGCAGGGTACCTGAGTGACCTTGAGTGACCTTGGTCTTGCCTGGCTCCTGCTCTGAGCCTTTGTCTTCTCACCTGGGCAGCAGGGCTGGTCATCACAGAACCTGCTTCCCAGGATATCGGTGATGCAGCACAGGGGCTCTCGGCACTGCCTCAGGCCCCCTGGGAGCACTTGGGAAATGTGATGATAAATCTCAGTCTTAACATGAGGGATCTGAGAGGGCCTTGGGAAATTGGGCAACCAGCTCACTCACTTTCGCATCCATGGGGTGGCCATCACTCAAAATTGGAAGTGAGGCTGGAAGCACAGGGGCTGGAGATCTGACCCCCAACCCCACCACGTGCACTCTCAGGCCCACCCCTGGGGTGACAGGGAGACCTGGAGCTGAGTCTAGAGCTGGTGCCTGGAGCTTCTTGGCCCCAGAACAGCTCTCTCTTGGCCTCAGGTCAGCACATGGGAGACTCTTGCCAATCCCAAGAGTTGCCTCTTGGAACACCTTTCTGAGGCTGCTCAAACAAGTAGGGCAGGAAAAGCA
Organism: Dugong dugon; assembly: GCA_030035585.1. NCBI lineage: Eukaryota > Metazoa > Chordata > Mammalia > Sirenia > Dugongidae > Dugong > Dugong dugon. Next base: position 138,515,434 of record CM057467.1, on the reverse strand, counting down.
TGAACCTGCTCCCACCCCACCTGCACTCTTGGGTGTCTGCACCCAGCAGAGAAGAGAGTAGACAGTTGTGAACTGAGTCTGAGGACCTCCTGTAAGAGAAAGGCCCACAAACATCCCTGGCATTAGGCCTTGAGAAGCAAAAGAACTTGAACGCTGTCCACCAGCCTCAGGAGGACTGGGGGGAGCTTTGGAGTCAGCAGACCCGTGGGCCCTGTTATTCTCCACCGTCTGTAATTATATAATCAACTCATTAACCTCCTTGTTAGTTGTTAGTTTCTCCCTCTGGATGGTGAATTGCAGGAGCAGGCAGCTCTCCACTGTGTGGCCAATACCCAGCACAGGGCCTGGCCCAGAACACTCAAGAACAATTGATGACCTCTGACAAGTCCCTATCTTTCTCAGTTAAGTATCTGTAAAATGGGGAGAATAAACCCCACATTTGAGGACCCCTGGTGATACAATGGTTAAGAGCCCGGCCACTAACCAAAAGCTCTGCAGTTTGAATCCACCAGCTGCTCTTTGGAAATCTTATGGGGCAGCTCTACTCTGTCCTATAGGGTGGCTCTGAGTCAGAATTGACTCGATGGCAATAGTTTTAGGTTTTTGAGGATTAAGGGATAGAATAGATTATAACACACAGCATGCAGTGGCCCCCAGTCAATGGGAACTTCTAGGGGGAAGGCTGGCTTGTAAGTAGTAAGACTAGCCAGACAAGAAGATCCATGGATATGGTGCAAGCTAAGAGAGATGGGAGTTGGTGACACCCAGAACGTTAGCTTGGGTAACTGAGTGGATGGAGTGGTCAGTCCTTAAGATGGGGCAGCTGGAGGAAGAACATGTTTTGAGTGTGTAGAGCTTCAGATGCTAGTGGGTACATCGAACAGACATGGGATCTGTGCTCCCAACTCAGGTAAGCGGAACTGGAGACCCACATTTGGGGTTGTCAACACTCATGTGATGAGCAAAGCCATGGGAGCAGAAGGCCTCGTGCAGGAAGAGACATTTAGGAAAGGGGAGGAGAGAAGATGCCTTGGTCAGAAGTACAAGACACACCACATTCAGGGAAGGGAGAGCAAAAGAAACTAAAAGACAGGGCAGGAAAACATGTTTCAGGCCTTAGAAAACATTGTTCCATTGTCTTCTGGCCTTCATGATTTCAAACAAGAAGTTTGTGGTTTTTCAAGTCATTCATCCCTGTGTGTGATGTGTTTGTTTTCATCTTTCAAGATATTCGTTTTTTAATTCTCATTTTCATCAATTTGACCAGGATGAACCTAGGCACAATTCTCTTCAGATTTATCCTATTTGGGATTTGTTGAGCTTCCTGAATCTGTGAGTTTATATTTTTAATCAGTTTGGGAAGTTTTTAGTCATTATTTAGTCCATGTTTTTTCTGCTCCATTCTCTCTCTTTTTTCTTTCTGGGACTCCAATTCCCACGTGTTAAAACTTTTAATACTGTCCACATATCCTCCATTCATTTTTGAAAAATCTTTCTTCTCTCTCTTCTTCACACTGGATAACTTCTATTGATCTGTCTTCAAATTCACTGACATTCTTCTTTCTTCTTCATTCTGTTGTAAATTCCCTCCGGTAGTTTCTTTTTTAGTTTTAGAGATTTTCTTTTCAGTTCTAAATAACTATTTGATTTTTTTTATACTTTCTATTTATCCGCTGACATTTCCTATTGCTTCATTCATTGCAAATGCATTTTCCTTTGTCTCCACAGGAAGACAGGAAGTTATAATGTTGTTGTTGTTGTTAGGTGCTGTTGAGCCAGTTCCAACTCACAGCAACCTTATCTACAATAGAATGAAACACTGCCCAGTCCTGGCCATCCTCACAGTCGTTGTTATGCTTAAGCCCATTGTTGCAGCCACTGTGTCAATCCATCTCCTTGAGGGTTTTCCTCTTTTTCACTGACCCTCTACTTTACCAAGCATGATGTCCTTCTCCAGGGACTGAATCCTCCTGATAACATGTCCATAGTATGTGAGAGGTAGTCTCACTATCCTTGCTTCTAAGGAACATTCTGGCTGTGCTTCTTCCAAGACAGTTATAATAACTATTGTCTTAGTTATCAAGTGCTGCTCTAACAGAAATACCACAGGTGGATGGCTTTAACAAAGAGAAATTTATTTTCTCACAGTCTAGTAGGCTAGAAGTTCAAATTCAGGGCATCAGCTCCAGGGGAAGGCTTTCTCTGTCGGCTCTGGAGGAAGGTGCTTCTCGTCAATCTTCCCCTGAACTAGGAGCTTCTCTGCACAGGAACCCCAGTTCCAAAGGACACACTCTGCTCCTGGTGCTTCTTTTAGTGGCTTGAGGTCCCCAGCTCTCTGCTTGCTTCCCTTTCCTTTTATCTCCTGTAAGATAAAAGATGGTGCAGGCCACACCCCAGAGAATCTCCCTTTACATTGGATCAGGGATGTGACCTCAGCAAGGGTGTTCCATCCCACCCTAATCCTCTTTAACCATAGGCAGAGATTATGGTTTATAACACATAGGAAAATCACAAAATGGAAGACACCACACAATGCTGGGAATCATGGCCTAACCAAGTTGACACATATTTTTGGGGGACACAATCCAATCCATGACAGCTATGTAAAACTCTTTTTCTGATAATTCTAACATCTAAGCAACCTCATGTTTGCCCTCAGTAAATTATCTATTCCCTTGAAAATAAAACACACGTTCCTGGACCTTATGTATGTCATATAATTTTGGATTGTATCCTGGACTTTGTGAATGGCATATTGTGGAGACTCTGGAATGTTCGCCTGAGGTGAGAGATGGCTCAAATATCAGTTCAGACTGTTTTCAGACTACCCCACACATGTGTGGTTCAGAGGTAAGCCAGAAACTTGGGCAGAGTTTATATATAGAATTTGGAATGTCTCCTTTTCTGGCTCTTTTTGGGATTCCCATCTCGCTCTCCAGCAACCTTGGTTGCCCCAGATTCCTTTTCCGGTTTCTCTGTCCAGAAAGATGGCAGTATTTCTATTGGAATTTATGCTACACAATATTATGACTGCAGCTGCCTTCAGGGTCTGTTGCTTCCTCCAAATTTTGACTCCCTTCCAAAATTGACCTGCTTTTGTTAACTCTCTAGATCCCTCAGGTAGTTTTTGTTTGTTTGTTGTCCAGGGATTATAGTGATTATCTTCAGGAGGGCTGGTTTGTTAGAAGCTTAATTCTCCATATTAGAAGTGGATCCAAGGGCAGTTTTAGGATGGAGGGGTTTGCTCAGCAGCAGCAAATGCTACTGAGAGATCGAGTCTGATACAGTAAAAAAGTTCTCGCACTGAGTTTGGTTAAAAGAAGGTTGGTAGTGGTCATTAAGTGCGAGGAGGAGGGGGAATAGAAAATTGATAGTAGGAGACTGAGGAGTAAATACGCTGTCTTGTGTTAGGAAAGTTTATTTATATTCCCAGCCTATTAAACATGTTTTATGATCAGGAATGAATGTTAAATTTTATTAATATTTTTTTGACACTTATTAATATTATCATATTTTTTTCTCCTTTGGCCTATTGTTGTTACTTGCCATCGAGTTGACTCCAACTCATGAAGATCTCATACAATAGAACAAAATGTTGCCCAATCCTGCACCATCTTCACGATCATCGATACGCCTGAGCCCATTGTTGCAGCCACTATGTATTTTGAGTGCCTTCCAACCTGGAAGGCTCATCTTCCAGCACTATATATGTCAATGTTCTGTTGTGGGTTTTCATTGGCTAATTTTCAGAAGGAAATTGACAGGTAGTTATCCCTAGTTTGTCTTAGTCTGGAAGCTCTGCTGAAGTCTGACCACCATGAGTGACTTGCTGGTATTTTAAATACCAGTGGCATAACTACCAGCATCATAGCAACACGCACACCACCACAGTATAACAAACTGACAGACGAGTAGTGGTTGGCCTATTAACATGATGATATTAATGGATTTCTTAATGTTGAGTGATCCTTGCATTCCTCGAAATAATCCCTACTTAGTCACGGTGTGTTATTATTCTAATTCAATACGCTGCTGGATTTAATTTGCTAATTTTTTTATTTACAATTTTTGCATCTATCTTCACATGTAAACTTGGTCTGTGCTCTTTCTCTTTTTGTGCTTTTGTGATTGACCTTTCGTATCAGGGTTATACTGGCACAGAAAATGAATTGGCATTTTGTCCATCTTCTATGCTTAAAACAAAAAAATTATCCTGAACTTAAAAAAAAAAAAATTGCCCATAAAACTCTCTGGGCCCTGTGCCTTTTTCTGGGGTGCGATTTTATAACTTTTTAGTTGATAACCTGGTTTTTGACACTTTCAGATTATCTAGGTCCTCTTGACACAATTACTAGAAATTCATTCACTTAAACAAGACTGTTAAATTCCATTTAATCAGTAAATAATTCTGAATGCCTATTATGTACCATACTCCAGGAACAGGATACATTACAACCTGAATCAGCACACAGAATTTCTATGAGAATAAAAACAAACAAACTAAACCGGTTGCCAATGAGTCAATTCTGACTCACAGCTACAGTTTAGGACAGAGTAGAACTGCCACATAGGGTTTCCAAGAAGCAGCTGGTGGATTTGAACTGCAGACCTTTAGGTTAGCAGCTGAACACTTAACCACTGTGCCACCAGGGCTCCTTTATGAGACTAGGCATCCAACAAATTTCAGTCCCTTTTCTCTCTTCCCTGACTAGGGCCATCTCTGGTGAGAACCCTACAGTTAACTTGTTACCAATCCATCTACCCATCTACCCATTTATCCATCCATCTACCCATCCATCTATCCACCCACCCATCCATCCATCCGTCTACCCAAATATCCATCCATCCATCCATCCATCCATCCATCTACTCATCCACCCACACACCCACCCACCCATCCATCCAGCTACCCATCCAGCCATCCATTCATCCATCCATCCATCTACCCTTCCACCCACTCACCCTCCATCCACCCATCCATTCATGGAGTCCACACTGAGTGCCTACTCTATATCAGGCATTGTTCTAGGTATTGGGGCCTCAAGGTTAGGAGACATAGCCAAGTGCTGGAAGACTGAATGGAGATTCAAAATGGCCGCAGTCCCAGCAGGCTAAAGCCATGGACAGAATAGAAAAGATAAGCTCTTGTGCTGGGATCTGAGCAACCAGGGATCCAGAGTGTCAGGTCTGAGTAATTCTGGGGTGTGCTGCCCCCAAGCTCCAAGCAGGGCTGGCTCACTGTAGGGCCCACCTGAGCAGGGAGTGACCACTCAGCTGTTGCTTGGGGAGGGTAGCCTGGAGCTGAAGGGAACTGACAGGGAGAGGATCAGGGCTCCAGGCAAGGAGTCCCAAGGTGGGGACTTCCCCATGGGTGTCAGGAAGAAGCCAAAGGCACTTTCCTGGGAGTCCCTCTGTCTTGCCTTCTCTGTTCCTTCCGTGTTGAGGTTCCCGTGTCCTGTTTCACTCTCATCATCTTGAGGGCAGGAATGGAACCGCTCTCATCCTTGTGGTTCCAGGACTGGTACGGGGACTGGCACAAACATTTACTGAACAATAATGAAGGGAGAAGCCTGAGCTCTTGGTCTCTGGGATGTTGTCGAGAGCCCTGCACAGAGCTTGTAGGCCCTGGGTGTCTCATATCTGAGGGACAAGTGCTGAGAGGGCTTCAGTCCAGGTTTCTAGGACTCCCCCAGGCTTCCCCGCACGCCCCTCTGACCGCAGCCTTCCACCCAGGTTCAGTCCACCACCACCTGCCAGGGACGAGCAGGCCCTCTGCCCAGTCCAACATCACAAGACGTCAGGAAAGGTCTCAAAAGCCTTTCTTCCCAGGAACTGCGAGCCGAGGAACTCGGCCTGGCTGGGCATTGTCCCAGGCCCCCGGGCATGAGGAAGGAGGGAGGGGGCTTTGCTTGTTCTTGCTCCTCCCCCTCCACCAGCTCTGCAGAGAACCAAACTGCCTTATCAGAAACTCCCGCAAGTGACTGGTTCACCAAATAGCTCGAATTCCTGCTCAGAAGCCCATCTGTTCCTGATCGAGGTGAGGCCAGGGACGGCAAGGAGGGGGCACAGAGGTACACAGCCAGGCCTTCCCAAACGATGCTCCCCACCAGGCCCAAGGAGCCTGCTGGCCTGGCAGCAGACAAGATTCTGCCAGGGACTGAGGGGGCAGATGAGCCCCCTTGTCCACCCCCACCATTGGAGCACCAGGGCCTGTGGGGGGGAGGGCGGGAGGGGACAATGCTGGCTGACCCACACTGAGCTCTCCCCAGCCTGCCAGGCCACCCCTGCTCACACACCTCCTAACCCTCTTCGGGTCCAGCTTATCCCACGCTCAGACCATCTTTCTAGAACCCGCATCTGAGCAGTCACAAACCAGAAAACCAACTGTAGTCGAGTTGATTCTGACGCATGGCGATCCCATGTGTGTCAGAGTAGAACTGTGCTCCATGGGGTTTCCAATGCTGATTTTTCTAAAGCAGATCGCCAGGGCTTGCTTCCTAGCTGCCTCCAACCTTTCAGTTAGCAGCCGAACTGTTTGTGCCACCCATGCCTTGCTGCCTAGAGCTCTGGGGTTGAGTTCCAGCTCCATGGCTCGGCACTGGAGGCCCTCTGTGCTGTGGCCCTCGACGACCTCTGTGCTGTGGCCACCACGCACCTTCTAGTCCCTTTTCCGTGGGCTGGCGCCTTTGCGCTGCGCGTTCCAGAGACCCACAATCTGTTCCTTCTCCCAACACGTCCTTCCAGCCCCCATGTGTGCTAGCTCCATGCACCCTTCCAAATGCACGCAAGAATCCTTGTCTCTGGGTCTCCCTCCAGGTCCCGGGGCCTCCCAGATGCCTTTTTCTCACCCCTCACTGGGACTAAGGGGAGAGCCTCCAGGACTTCGGGAGCCCCTGGCTCAGGACCTCCCCCTCCTGGGCTCTGGCTGCAGCCCCTGGGGCAGGGCAGGGCGTGCACAATCACCGGAATGAGGAAAGGAGGGGAGGGCAGAGACATGGAAGGGGGGATGACGGGGGGTGGGGCTTGGGGTTGGGGGGCTGGGTCTTCCTGGGGGGAGGGCTGCCCGCAGGACCAGCCCAGTGCCCTGCCCTCTGCCCCTCCCTCCAGGGGAGCTTCATTTTCCATTTCCACCTAAGTGTGTGGCCGCTCAGGGGACTCAGAGGACCACTGGCCAGGTGTGGGGTCACCTGCAAGCCACCCTGTCAGCCCAGACCTGGGAAGGTCCGGGGATGCTGTCCAAGAGACGGGGGGGCAGCAGCTCCTCCTTCCAGGGCCCCCCAGGTCCTTCTGCCCAATCCCTGGGCTCCTGCACGTGCCTGGCCCTGTGCCAGCCCACTGGGGGATGGAAGGAGGGGAGCCCACCTGGCTCCACTGCCCAACTCTGGATCTCCTGCACACACCTGAAATACCCTGTGCCATCAGTTGGGGTGCCCCAGCTCCCCGGGGTGGAGGATGTGCACCCTCCTCTGTGTACTCCCACAGAGCTGAGTGAGGGGAACACAGCCAGGGGGAGAGGGAGGAGCAAGGAGGGTGGGGACTGGAGCAGGTGGGTGATGGCCTGGAGACCCCAAGTCTGTCACTCCCTGGGTCTACGGCCGTCTGCATGAAGGGGGTGATGTAGTGTGGCTGGGGGGCAGGCTTGGGGTGGGGCTCTTTGGAGAGGAGCAGCTGGGGGCACTGTTTCCCCTGCCATCCTGCCCCCTCCAAGGCTGCATGGAGCCCCCCACTCCAATGTCTAGACCCATGTACACCCTAGTCCTCCCAGCCCCTTCACCAACTCCCCAGAGGAGGCAGCCACCCCCAGCCTGCCCACCTCATGTCTACTCCCACCCCAGCCTCCCCTGCCGGCCCCCTCCCACCAGGCTGCCGTGCCCAGGGCCAGTGTCAACAGATCCTTTCTGTCTGCCTGGGGGGGAGGAATGGGGGTGGGGAGGGAGTTGTCTTGGACTTTGTTATGTTCTGAAAAAAATAGGCAAAAAATTTGGGTCACAAACCACAAACTGTTTCGCTTTCTGCATAACTGGCATAAACAGGCATTTTCTCTTTGGTTTCTGGCCGGCTGGGGCCGGGGCTGGCTGGGCTGGGAGCAGAGGAGAGGCGAGGCTGGAGGCCGCTAATGAGGCCTGAGGCTGGCCCAAGGGCCTGGGCCAGAGGGGGGCTGGGCAGGCCCAGGCCCAGGCAGAGCAGGTAGTGGCCTGGCCCTGGCCCAGCGCCCCCCAGCCTGGCCACACCTAAGCCCAGTGTTTCTCCACTCCCCCAGAGCAGGGCCGCTGGGTGAGGCAGAACCCCTGGAGCAGCTGTCTCTCTGCAGGTGACACCAGTTATGGGCACGGCTTTGAACCGGTTTGCTCTGGTTCGAAACCCTGCTGAGAATTTGCATTTCTAACAAGTTCCCAGGCGAGGCTAATGCTGCTGGTTAGGGACCAAGTCTGAGAGCCACCAGCAGAGCAGCAGGTCTCAACATTTATTATACATAAGAATTGCCTGAGGATCTTGTTAAAATTCTGATTCAGTATATCTGGGGTGGAAATGCAAATTCTCAGCAGGGGTTCAAACCAGAACAAACCAGTTGGAAGGCCTGGTTACGAGCGATGAGGCCTCCGAGCAAGGGCCAGGTGAGCCGTCCAGGCCAAGCCAAGGAGTCCTCCAGGAAGGCTGGGGTGTCCCCTCAGGGAGGAACAGAGAGGGCTGGTGCACCCCACAGGCAAGTGTGGCACAGTCCTTTGGCACCCTACGAGCCTTCTCCCAAGCCAGCTGAGGCAGGACCCACCAGCATCCTTCTTCCGACTGAGATTCTGGAACTATCCGGCACAGGGGCGGCGGTGCTGAACGCCAGGCCACTGTCTACACAGGGCGGACACTGGCCTAGACCAGATTCCAAGAGGCCTGGAGGACGTGCAGGGGTTACGGGGAAGAGCAGACACCCAATGGCCCAGAGAGAACTTCCGTGTGAAGCCTGGGGCGGGGAGGGGCCTGGGGGGGCGGGGAGGGGCGTGGGGGGGAAGGGAGGGGCATGGTGGGGGCAAGGAGGGCGTGGTGGTGTGGAGAGGAGGAGTGTCCTGGGTGGGGAGGGGCATGGTGTGGATGGGGAGGTGGGTATCCTGGGTGGGGAGGGGCGTGGGGGGGTGGGGAGGGGCATGGTTGGGGCGAGGAGGGGTGTGGTGGGGCGTGGAGGGGCGTGGTTGGGGCGAGGAGGGGTGTGGTGGGGCGAGGAGGGGCGTGGTTGGGGCGAGGAGGGGCGTGGTTGGGGCGAGGAGGGGCGTGGAGGGGCGTGGTGGGGCGTGGTTGGGGCGTGGAGGGGCGTGGTTGGGGCGAGGAGGGGCGTGGTGGGGCGTGGAGGGGAGTGGTGGGGCGTGGAGGGGCGTGGTGGGGCGTGGAGGGGCGTGGTGGGGCGAGGAGGGGCATGGTTGGGGTAGGAAGGTCCCTGGTGGGGGAGTCAGGGCCATGGCACCATGGAGGAATAAGGGAGAGCCGGGGGCTGAAGTCCGCAGGAAAGGCTGGACAGGGGGTAGCCTTAACCCAGTGCCCACAGGAGCCAGGGATGGTTCTAAGCAGGGAGTGGCAGGCTGAGAGCTGGCAGAGGAAGCTCCCTCTGGCCAGTGGCATCTGTGCCCAGTGGCAGTGGGATCCAAGGGCCTCAGTGGCCAACTGGATGTGGGGGTGAAGAGGAGGACAGAGGCCCGCTAGCTGTCCACTGAGATGGGAAATGAGGAGAGAAGCAGGAGAGCAGGTGGCAGAGGGCATCCCGGGTGGAGGGGCTGAGGCAGTGGCATCACTAGGGAGGTGCAAGGGTGTGGACACACTGGGTGGCACTGTTGGAGGGGGTCACACAAAAATGACTGTTTATAAAATTTTTTGTGCAGTGTTTCAGCAGAAATTTGTTATTTTTTATAGAAATATCCCTGCAGTTAGTTATAACAACAAAAACATTTTTCATGAGCTCAGCTTACATGTATCAATACAAGGCCAAAACTCTATGCTAATTTACTTTTTGAACCTTCTAACGCACTCCAGCCAGAGCTGTCATTATTACCCAATTACATGCTTCGAATCGTGTGGTTTTGTCTGCACGCATCACAAGCACACGTGGTTGTTTTCATTGCTGGCGATAACATTAGTATAAAAAATATTACTAAGGATTCTGTATGGTCTGGTACCAGAGGAGGTCCATGGGGGGTGGGGGGTGACACCATGAGTTACCACACTGGGTAACACCAACCCTAGTGATCCCACTGACTGTGGCAGGGCTGGGGAGCTGGACAGGGGACCTCAGGGGGTGACACTTTGAAGCACTGGTGAAAATGCTGATGAAGACCCAAGCGAGTCCCCAGCTTAGCACATGGCACCCCCTCCTTCCAACAGCTCCAGGCCAAAGGCCCAAACCTCGGAGTCACCCTCTTTCCACAGCTCTCTCAACCCAGCGAGTATTTGCAGAATCTGCAAGCACATAAACACGAACCGCCATTTAATAAGGGTGGTGGTGGGCTTCACTGAGAAGGTTGCAATCAAGCAAAGGAGGTGAGGGTCTGCCTGGCCACGCACAAACGAGAGATTGTTGGTCCAGGCTGGGGCCTGGGGCTCTCCCCGAGCCAGGGGTCCATTGTGGCAGGCCGAGCTCAGAGTGGTGAGGGGAGAGAGGGCAGGGCTGCGTGACCTCCTGGAGCAGCCGGGGACTTTGGCTTGTCTCCAGGGAAATAAAGAGCCCCTGAAGAGGTGGAGGGGTCTGATGTTTAAAAAGACCACCTGGGGCTGTGCTGAGGATAGGAGCAGAGACAGTCCAGAACAATCCAGATGGGACTGGGGACCCCAAGCTCCTCAAGGGCAGGAGTCCTAGCACGCCCACTCACGGTTGTATCCACTGCATCCTCAGCACCTAGAACAGGGCCTGGGCACAGTAGGGGTACCCCTGTCCTGGGGCTTCTGTAGCAAATCACTGCACACAGGTGGCGTGAAACAACTCAAATCCATTGTCTCATGGTCTGGAAGCCGGAAGTTCAAAATCAAGGTGTGGGGAGGGCCACGATCCCTCCAAAGGTTCTAGGGAAGGGTCCTTCCTTGTCTGTTGCAGCTCCTGGTGGCCACACGCATTCCTTGGCTTGTGGCTGCATCACTCCAACTTCAGCCTCTGTCTTCACAGGGCCTTTTCCTCCCCTCTCTCTGTGTCTCCCCTCTGTGTCTCTTTTAAGGACATCTGTCATTGGATTTCCACCCCCCCACACCCCCATCTGTCAGTCTGTCATACTGTGTTGGCTTGCATGTTGCTGTGATACTGGAAGCTACGCCACTGGTATTTCAGATACTAGCAGGGTTGACCATGTGGATAAGTTTCAGTGGAGCTTCCAGACCAAGACAGATTAGGAAGAAAGCCCTGGAGATAGGCTTCTGAAAATCAGCCAGTGAAAACCTTGTGGATCACAACAGAATATTGTCCAACTGAGTGCCGGAAAATAAGCCTTCTTGAAAGAAACTGAAAATACACAGTGGCTGCAACAGTGAATTCGAGCATACCAAGGATTGTAAAATTGCCGCAGGACCAGGCAGCGTTTTCTTGTGTTGTACACAGGGTCGCCATGAGTAGCAGCTGGCAGATGGAGACAGCAATTAACAATAATAAGTCATGGATTTAGGGCCTAAATCCAGGATGATGTCATCTTGAGATCCTTAACTACATCTGGGCTCTCTACGCAGTCTTAGTGATCTGTGTGTCTGTTCCTTTGCCAATACCGCCTTGTCTTGATCACTGTAGCTTTCTAGCAAAGTTGGATAGTGTCAATCTTCCTGCTGTTCTTCAGTATTGTGTTGGCTATGCTGGGTCTTTTGCATTTCCAGGTAAACTTTAGGATCAGTTTGTCAATATCCACGAAATAACTTGCTGGGACTTTGACTAGGATTGCACTGAATCTATGGATCAGTTCGGAGAGAACTGACGTCTTAGCAATGTTGAGTGTTCATATCCATGAACATGGAATATCTTTCCATTTATTTAGACCATCTTTGATTTCTTTCATCAAAATTTTGTAGTTTTTCTCATATATACCTTGTACCTATTTTGTTAGGTATATACCTAAGTATTTCTTTTTTTTTGGATGCTAATATAAATGACGTTGTGTTCTTAATTTCAAATTTTATTTGTTCATTGCCAGTGTTAAAAATCATCAAAACTCACTGAAATTTGAACATAAGGTTTATTCTGAGCAATTATTGTGTGTGTGTATAGGGAGGCCATTTTGATTCCAGAAAGAAACGAATGTCTCCAAGGAGCTAGGTGCAATGGGGCTTATAAAGAGAAGACGAGGGAGAAATATAGAAGAGCCACCATTGGCTAATTTTAACATGATTGACTAAACCCTCCCCTCCCCCGTTTACTGAGATCTCGGATATCAGTTCACAAGGTAGTCACTGCCCCTCCGCCCAGCCAGATCTTCTGAGATTCAAGTTTAGTAAGCCTGGCTTCAAACGGGAAAGAAAGGATTTGCAACTCTGGGTGAAAGAAAAGCAGCTGGTGGAGTGATTTTGGTCAGGGATTTCTTTAAAGTAAATATTTGGTTTCGTGGGTAAGAAAATCCCAAAATCAAAGCAAGATATCTGCTATCAATTTCTCTTTGACACCGGTATATAGGGAAGCAATTGACTATTGTCTATTACCCTGTATCCAGCAGCTTACTGTCATCATGTGTGAGTTCCAAGAGTCTTCTGCTTGACTCTGTGAGATTTTCTACATGGTCAATTACATCTGCAAAGACCCTTTTTACAAATAAGGTCACGTTAGCAGGTTCTGGGACTTAGGACTTGGTCCTATCTTTTGGGGGCCAGTGTTCAACCCACTCCTTAGGGATCCATAAGCGTTTGTTGAACAAATAATGGGCAACACAGCCCTCACCATGTGGCCCCCGTCTGCCTGCTGTTCCCTGTCATGGATTGAATTCTGTCCCCCGCAAAAAATCTGTCAACTTGACTAGGCCATGATGCTGAGTATTGTGTGATTGTCCACCATTTTGTCATCTGATGTGATTTTCCTATGTGTTGTAAATCCTACGTCTATGATGTTAATGAGGCAGGACTCAATCTACAAGATTAGGTTGTGTCTTAAGTCAATCTCTTTTGAGATATAAAAGAGAAGCAAGCAAAGAGAAGAGGGGCTCTCCTACCACCAAAAAAGCAAAGCCAGGAGAATAGCATGTCCTTTGTACCAGGGTCCCTGAGCTGAGAAGCTCCTAGAACAGGGGAAGACTGATGATACAGATCTTCCCCCAGAGCCAACATGGAGAGAAAGCCTTCCCCTGGAGCTGGCACCCTGAATTTGGACTTCTAGCCTCCTAGACTGTGAGAGAATGAATTTCTGTTTGCTAAAGCTGTCCACCGGTGGTGTTTCTGTTACAGTAGCACCAGATGACTAACACAATAACTAAGACGGTCCCTCTTCCACAGAACCTTCTCCCACGACACCTGTCATTGATTCCCACCACTGTCATCCCCACTCTCGGTCCTCCCCTCCTTTGGGTCTTTACTCCAGATCACGTCTCAGTGAGGCCCGCCCTGCATGGAAGAGCACCCCCAACTGCCTTGTCTTCCTCCCCTCACCTCCTCATCACGACACTCAGCCCACCTCATAGCCCCCATCTTGCCTATGGGAGGTGCCAACATGTACTGAATGAATGAGTGAGTGAATAGGTGATGGAGCCAGGAGAGAAGTGGGAGGCTCCTCGGCCAAGTCCTGGACACCTCACATAGTGGGATGGGGCAGCACTGAGGGACTTCGGGAGAGACGGGGCAAACCCAGGAGAGCTGGGGGGTGGAGAGAAGATGGGTTGTAGCCGCTGAGAGGGCAGGGCCGGCTGTGCCCAGTGCTGCTGGGAGGTCAAGGGGAGGTCACGGGGGTCTCAGGAGCATCAGGGTTCGAGCAGGGGTGGGGGGACATGGCAGCAGTGAAGGTGAGAGTGGGGCAAGGTGGGGGGGGCCACTGGAGGTTGGGGCAGCTGGAGAAGGCTTGAGGGGCCAATGCTGAAGGGAAGCCTTAGGGTCAGGTTGACAGGGTGCAGGGCAGGACCCCCATACTGGCTCTGGGGAGGAAGGCGAGGCCTCAGGGTATTTGCATGGGGGAGGGGTAGTTCCAACATGTCTCGCGGGTCAGCAGTGCTTGGTAGCAGTTCCCCAAACGGTGCCTCCACCTCCATCACGGAAGTGTCCTGGCCCCTGGACCCCCTACCCCCACCCAGCCTTGCCTGTGCCTGGGCTCCTGGCTGCCCCTAGAGGGGCACAGTGCCCCTGACAGCATCCAGTTTACTCTTTCCCACCCCAAGGCTGCGCCTGCCTCCTCCAGGCAGCCCCCATGACTGCCTGGCTTGGGCAGCTCTAGGGCCACAGGAGAGGTGGGACACCGGCATCCCTGATGCAGACTCTCCCTCCCCTGGGGCACTCACAGCCCTACCTGGCCATCATCCCCCTGATGCAGACTCTCCCCTGGGGCAGTCGCAGTCCCTGCCTGGCCATGGTCCCCCTGATGCAGACTCTTCCTGGGGTAGTCACAGCCCTGCCTGGCCATCGTCCCCCTGATGCAGACTCTCCCTGGGGCAGTCACAGCCCTGCCTGGCCATCATCCCCCTGATGCAGACTCTCCCCTGGGGCAGTCGCAGTCCCTGCCTGGCCATGGTCCCCCTGATGCAGACTCTTCCTGGGGTAGTCACAGCCCTGCCTGGCCATCGTCCCCCTGATGCAGACTCTCCCTGGGGCAGTCACAGCCCTGCCTGGCCATCATCCCCCTGATGCAGACTCTCTCTGGGGCAGTCACAGCCCTGCCTGGCCATCGCCCCTCCGTCGCAGACTCTCCCTGGGGTAGTCACAGCCCTGCCTGGCTATCGCCCCCCTGATGCAAACTCTCCCTGGGGTAGTCACAGCCCTGCCTGGCCATCACCCCCCTGATGCAGACTCTCCCTGGGGCAGTCACAACCCTGCCTGGCCATCGTCCCCCTGATGCAGACTCTCCCTGGGGCAGTCACAGCCCTGCCTGGCCATCGTCCCCCTGATGCAGACTCTCCCTGGGGCAGTCACAACCCTGCCTGGCCATCGTCCCCCTGATGCAGACTCTCCCTGGGGCAGTCACAGCCCTGCCTGGCCATCGTCCCCCTGATGCAGACTCTCCCTGGGGTAGTCACAGCCCTGCCTGGCTATCGTCCCCCTGATGCAGACTCTCCCTGGGGCACTCACAGCCCTGCCTGGCCATCGTCCCCCTGATGCAGACTCTCCCTGGGGCAGTCACAGCCCTGCCTGGCCATCCCCCTGATGCAGACTCTCCCTGGGGCAGTCACAGCCCTGCCTGGCCATCGCCCCTCCGTTGCAGACTCTCCCTGGGGTAGTCACAGACCTGCCTGGCCATCGCCCCTCCGTTGCAGACTCTCCCTGGAGCAGTCACAGCCCCTGCCTGGCCATCACCCCTCCGTTGCAGACTCTCCCTGGGGCAGTCACAGTCCCTGCCTGGCCATGGTCCCCCTGATGCAGACTCTCCCTGGAGCAGTCACAGCCCTGCCTGGCCATTGCCGGCCTGATGAACACTGGAGATGGGATGAACGGGCAGTGTGTGGACTTGTGAATGAATGACACTGGTTGCTCATTCTCCCTCGAGTCTGGAAGCACCAGGTCTAAGGGTCTTCTCCCAGCGCAGGTAGGACCCCGAGAGGGACACCAAAGTCTGCTCTGGGCCCATAGCAGCTCCATCTGGGCAGTGAGGCCCCATCAGCTGCTGTCTGGCCTCCTTGGTGCCCCCACAGCCCCTCTCCCACATGCCGTCAGGTGGTCCAAAATGTCCTGGAGGATGGGGTGGGGAGAAGGGCCAGGTGGGGCCTCCAGGCACCCTCAATGCCAGCCTCCCTCGCTTTCTCTCTGGTGCAGAGACCCTGAAGGTCAGAGGCCAGAGTAGCCGGGCAGGTGGGAGCAGGACAGGTCCTGTCCACCCCAGCACCTGGCTCAGGTGGGTATCAAGATGTCTGCTGCAGCTTCAGTCCTGGGGGCCCTGCGTCCCTCCATGGGAGGGCCGGGCAGATGCATCTACCTTCGCAGGTATGCAGGCAGGTAATGCCAGCTCTAGGCATAACCCAAGTCCCCACCTCCAGCAATGGTTTCCAAACCTTCCAGAACCTTTCTGAGTCTGGGATGGTTGCCCAGGGTTTGCGGCAATGGGGGTAACTTTGTAACCATGGACTCTTCCTTTGGAAAGACCTCCATGTTCCCAGCATCTCATGAGACCCCACCTTTGAGGGCTGGGAGCCCAAGACACCCCAGGTGACAACGTGCATGGTGCCACCGTCAGTGCGCAGAAGGCCAGCCTTCATGCCATCATGTATGTGATGAGGGGCGTGAAGGAGGGGTCTTCACCTCCAAGGTCTTCCATTCCCCCAGCCCACCCTTCCCGGTGCCCAAGTCACAGAGCAGAGGACTCAGAACAAGATAATTTTTAGTACTTTATTGGGATTGCGAGCATGAAGGTTAAAGACAAAACTCCAGCGATGGATTTTGCCAGAAATATCAGCATGTTAAGGAATTAAGTTGAGGCGGACACTGGGCCGCTGCCAGATGGGCGGAGACAGCAGGCACAGGTGACATTGGTGTCCAGCACGTGGGGGGTCTTCAGGTGATGGCACAGGGAGGGGCCCAAGAGGGGGCCCTGCTGAAGACAACTGGGGTGGGGGGGGTGCGGGGAAGAGAGGAAATGGATGCCACTACCGTGGGCACGGGAGGTCAGGTGGGCAGCCGTGGCCAGAGCAGCTGACCACCATGGGGAGAGCTGCACATCAGGGGACACAGAGGAACAGCTGCCAGCACCTCCGAACGCCCAGCCCAGCGAGGCAGAATAGTAACACTGAAGGGGCTGGGCATCCGGCCAAAGGGGCTGCAATTTGGGGTGCCTCGAAGTCTTTTGGGTCTCATGCCAATCTGCCTTGATTCTCCAATTGTGATAATTTCTGTCTTTGGGCTTCCACAGAAGCTCTACCGCCAATGGTCCGAATGGCCCCTTCTCTGGGCGCTGGCTGGTTGGCCCTCTGTGCTGCGGTCGGGCTGGCATGGACCGCCCCCAGGGTCATGCCAGTCCTGTTGCCAGGACCCCAAAGCCGCGGGCCTCTAGACTGCTAGTGGGCTGCCGTGCAGGGGGGCTGCACTGGGGGCGGAGGTGGGGGTGAGGTAAGCCTCCCAGCCGCCCGGGTCCCTGCCTCAGCCCTAGGCACCCCGGTGGCTGCTAGAGAAAGCCAGACCCACAGCCACGGGGCCCAAGCAACCCCGGTCGGTGGATGGACCTAGGGCAGCTCTCCTTGCTCTGCGGGGCTGACGCCCTCCTGACCTCCCCGATTCCCTGACCTCACCCCGCCGGACCCCCAGGAGTCCCCGCGGAGCTCCGGGACTCCTGGGGACCCGGTGGGGCACTGAAGAGGCAGGCAAGGTGTCACCAAGGGGTGGGGGGCAGGCTCCCCAAGTGCGCGGAAGGCGGCCACCTGCTCCCGCCGGATGGAGCCCTTCACACATGCTGAAACCCCTTCCCTTCCGGCGGCGGAGCCAGCCGGAAGCCCCTTCCGATGGCCTCCGAGCACCTTCCTGACACCCAGGGAGGCACCGCCCTGCCACCACCCCCCTGCCCCTCAGGACCTCTGGGGACCAGCCACTGACCCCAGAAGCTAGGTCAGGGAGCGGCCCTCTCAATTCCCCTTGAACTTCTCTGCAGGTGCAGTGGCCACACCACAGAGGCTCCACTCCCAACTTAACCCGGCAACAGAGACAGACTTAAAGAACGGCGAGTAAATGGCGGGGAGCAGGACGGCGGGGCAGGGCCCGCGGAGGTGGTGGACGCTTGTGCCGTACATTCTTCCTTGGTCACTGCTCCCCTGTTACGTGGGGACGGGGGTTAAGAGCGCAAGAAAAGCTAAGGAGGGATCAAAAAAAAAAAAACCAAAAAAAAAAAAAAAAAAAAAGAAAGAAGCCCCAAGAGATGCCAATTAAAGAGGGGAAATAGATCAATTGACTTGAATTTGGGTTCCTAATTTCGGTCTGTAATTCTGCAAATCTGGCTGTCCTCCTGACTTTTCCATCCAAATCTCTCCCTGGACCATTTCCGACCCCGGAGCTCCCCCACCCAGCCCCCACTGCCCCCCACCCACCCCTCCAACCACCAGACTTCCCGCTCTCCCCGTCTTCAATGCAAGCCTCCTGGGGGCCCCTGTTGCTCGCAGAGGCTCCCCAGGAGACTGGCAATGATGACCACTAGGCATGCCCGGGGGGGGGGATCACTGGTCTTTCGCCCAGGGGCACACCTAGCGGGGTCAGGCTGCTCTGGGGCACACTTTGCTGGCCACAACCTTCTCCCATCTGGCCAAACTCGCTCCTCGCTCGGCTAAGGTTGGTGCACGCTGGGGGCCGTGGGGGGTCACCTCCCCAGGGAGGACATAGGTCCTCTCGGGTTGGGAAGATGGAACCAGAGGTGTTCTACCACACAGCACGGGCCCCAAAGAGCAGCGGGGACAGGGGACAGGAGGGGAGCTGGAGACAGGAAAACCTCATCACGGATCAGCTTGGAGAAGTGGGACGGAACTCAGGCCTGATCTGTAGAATGCTTGGGTGCGTGTTTTAGTTGTTGGGCTATTCTTTGCTGTGTGACGGTGTGCATGCAGACGGGAGAGTGTGCGCGTGTGGGAATGTGAGTGTGTGCGTGAGAGTGTGTGAATGTGAGTGTGTGTGAATGTGAGCATGTGTGAATGTGAGTGTGTGTGAATGTGTGTGTATGTTTGGCTGTGCGGGTGTGTGTGAGTACGTGTACTTTTCAGGGTGGGGATTGAGATGTAAGTTCTGGAGGTGTGTTGGTTTTGGGGGGATAGATTTTAGAATGTGTGCGGGTTCTGCCAATTAAACACTATTTCCACTAATTTCAGTTTTCATGCTCCATTCTCCCCTCCTTTGCTCTTACTGGGTCCCTCAAACTAGCTCCAGGGAGTTTTTTCATGATGGAAAATTGGGCGAAGAACGAGTTTGGGATGTTGCTG
Organism: Dugong dugon; assembly: GCA_030035585.1. NCBI lineage: Eukaryota > Metazoa > Chordata > Mammalia > Sirenia > Dugongidae > Dugong > Dugong dugon. The sequence goes on along the minus strand of CM057467.1, from coordinate 138,496,415 downwards.
TTCTATCGGAGCCAATTGCGTTTAGAGTGGCCAATCGGAAGTTTTGCACGGGGAGATGGCAATGCGGCAAGGATGTGGGTGTCAATTTTCCAGGCCCTTCCTCTCTCTTCGCTGGCCCACGGACAGAGTCGGCGGCCAATTTTGACTCAAGGTCCAAAGGGGAAGAGGAGGAAGGGGGGGTGCCAAATTCCTTTTCTTTGCCAATTGTTTTTAAGCCAATTAGTCTCTTAGTAGCTTTTCAGCCAACTGATTTCTTTAGTTGTGTTTTGTTTTTTTTTTTTTTTAAAGCTGATTAATTGTTTTTGGTATTTCTAAAGAGCCAGTTAGTTTTGGGGGCTGGTGTGTGTGTGGGGTTAGATTATGCTTTTAATTTTTGATGTGTATGGGTCATTTAGGGGTATAAATTAGGGGACAGGGGCAGATGTGGGGATGTTTAAAGCCAATTGTTTTATATGTTTTGAAAGATGTTACACTCTGCCCGGTGGAAGGGGCTAAAGGGAAGCAGCCTGACTCAGGGAGGCTGGGGCAAAGGGGGTGGATCAGGGGAGCCCACGGGCGGGAGATGATACAGGAGGTTTAGAGGCGGGACCCAGGTGGACAGGTCCCCAGTCAGGAAGAGACAGAGGGCAATGGTGACAGCCCGCAGAATTACGACAATTTGGCTCACTTCTAATATTCCATGACAGGAGGGTTCTCGTGGACAGCATCCTGGGAGGACACAATGATCTGGGGGCGTTGACGGGCGGTCTGACCGCTCAGAATTCGGCTGGCCTCTCTGTACGTGTCGATCTTGTTCAGTATGTGACCCAGGCCGGCGTACAGGAGGCTGCCCAGGCCCCTGCGCAGTCGTTGTGAGGACTGCTTCGAGGTGTCACGTTGGAAGAACTTGCCCACGAATTGTTGGGGGTCGTCCTGAGTGGGGGAAGGGACAGGTCAGAGGGGCCCACCCTGCAGGCGCCCTCCATTGAGAGGTACCCCCCCCCCGGGCAGGGTCGCACTGCACTGGTGGCCTGGGGGCGCTTACCTAAACCTCTACCCCATCAGCCAGCTGAGTGTGACTGATCAGTACCTGGGAATCTTCTGGCTAACATCCACAGAGGGGAGAACAAATAATGGATGTGGGAATTAACCTTAATTAGGATCTGGCTGCTTCTTGCTCCTGGCCCACAAAGCCTCAGCTCCCAGGTGGTGCTAAGGGACCCAGATGGAAAGGACGCAGTGCCTGGAGTCCTGTCTCCTCCACATACAGAGGGGAGCAGCGTCCATGGGCCCTCAGTTTCCCTGGCGATGGCCCCAGCACAAGACCCCGGAGCTGAGGCAGGCTGTCCCCCCATGCTGCTCTGTGGGCTGCGCCCTTGCAGGGGGCTGGCCTTACCGAGTGCCGGGCCAGAGGGGCCGACAGGTCTCTCTCGGACTTGGCGGGGGCGGCACAGTAGGTCTCCAGCAGGGCCAGGTTACATCTTTGGAAACAACATTCTTCCACAATGCCTCGGGAGCGACGGTGACTGTGCCGGGTCACGGGCCTGCCTAGAGGCACCCCGGGGGGGAGCACATTTAACACCTGAGTCCCCAGGGGAGGCGTAAGACCCACCCTGCCCTCAAGACAGCCCCTGGTTGGACAGAATAGTGATCACCTGGGGAAAGACCAGCCTGCATGGTGGCATGGGGAAGTGGGGAGAGCGAGGCAGGCAGGGGTGCCCCTAGAGAGGAAGAAAATGAAGGAGGGTGTGATGAAGCCGGGGTCTGGCCTGGCCACGTCCTGCCCCGGCGCCTCATCCTGGGTTTAACATGGGCCCAGCCCCTCTCTGCCCCCAGCCCACAGGGCAAACCCTACAAGGATGGTGTCTGGTCAGGAGAGTGGGGGTGGACCCAGCTGAGGGGGCGGCCCAGCAAGGGGTCTGGCCCCCAAGTCCCAGGGCCTGAGACCAGAGTGGTCCCCGAACTTGGGACCCGGCCTGGCGCCTGGGCAACACAGAGACAGGAGGGATGGGCGGAGACAGGAGGGATGGGCGGAGACAGCAGGGATGGGCGGAGACAGGAGGGATGGGCGGAGACAGCAGGGATGGGCGGAGACAGCAGGGATGGGCGGGAGAGAAGAAGACGGGAGGAGAGGAGTGAGGAGCTGCGTTGAGACCACGCCCTTCTTCCTCCCGTCCTCTCCCCCTCCCCCACGACAGGCTCGGCCAGCCGGAGAGAGAGCGTCCTATGCCCTGGAGTGCCAAGGGACAGGCGCCATTGGTGGGGGGGGGAGCCCCTGTGGGGCAGGGACCCTCAGGAGACCCTCAGTGCGAGACCCAGGAGGACTCCCCAAAGCTGGGGAAGGCCCATTTTACAGGGGGAAGTCCAGGTTCTGAGCTCAGCGTGCCCACACCTGCCCTCAGGGGGATGTGTCTAAAGGACATGAGCCAGGCTGAGCTCACTGGAAAGGCTAGATCCTGCTGGGAGGCAACGGAAACAGGAGACCCTCTCCTGCTCCCCTCCACCCCCCTGGGGAGCTGGGCCCAGGTCTGACCTTTGCAGCAGCCCCCCTGCCCCCCACTGGCCCAGCCCCTTCCCTGAGCAGCTACCTCCTGATTCTCAGCCTGGGTCCCCCACCTGCACCTGGGCAGGGCCTCCTTCTACACCCCAGTGCCCAGCGAGTTCTCACTCAGCCCCGCCCCACCAGGGACGCTGGGGTTCCTTTTTATGTACTTTAAGTGACCCCAATAGCCCCTGACTCTGTCCCCATCATTAAAAGTTCAGACACCACCCAAATGTGCAAAAGAAAAGGCAGGTGACCCCTTTCAGCACCCACACCTGCCCAGAGGGAGGTGAGTTCGGGGGGCGGGGGGCAGAACGGCACCCCAGGGAGTATCAAGGGTGCAAGATGCACCAGGGCCTTCTCAGACCCCACCCAGCAGAGAGGAGGTGTGGGGCACACTGAGGGTCTTTTTCCCATTCAGGGCGTCTCCACGCTCACAGGAAGCATGGGCAGATGGGGGGAATGGGACACCTCGGCTCTCCCTTTGGGGCAGGTAAGGCTGAGCTCTGACCCTGCCCCACCAAGAATGCTGCCAGGCATTACCTGCCTGGGATACAGCCCCAGGGTGCTCCACCAGGCACCGCCGCCAAGGAAAAATGAGGACCTGGGCCACAGCCACACGCAGGGGGGCCCTGAGAAGCTGGGTAGGGGGAAGTGATCAGACACCACTGGAGGACAGGGCTGGGGGCGTCTTTTAACTCATAAAGAGACAGGACCATCTTCCCCCAGAAAAGGTGGCCCTGGAGAAGCCTCCAAGCCATATGCCGGCGAGCAGACGGCCATCGGCCACACCTGCACACCCACCTCCTCACCTATGCCCAGGTGGGCTGTAAGCAGGTCCAACCACCTTCCTCCTGGGGGCAGCACACTCTGCCCCACCCCCACCCAAGAGGCATGGTGTCCTGGGGAGCAGGGGCCTGGAGCCCCCCTGCCCCTGTGAGTTTGGGCGAGGCGTTGGACCCACTGGCTACCCTGGCTGTTCAGGGCCTGACTCCCAAGAAGAGGCTACCCAGCCTGGGAGGGGAAGGAAGAAGAGTCGGAGGGTGGGCTGTGGGGGGTGTGAGTGGCACAGAGCACAGTGGCAGACACAGCTCGGTCAATGTTGACTGGGGGCCCCAGGGACTTTCTCAAGGTTTCAAAGCAAGGGGCTGAGCAATTCTCCCAGTGGGCTCCCTCGGCCCTGGCCGAGCTGAGGCCGGGGACCCAGAGCCCTTACCTGCCACTGGGAGGCGTAAGCCAGTTTCATCAGGGTGACACCAACATTTACTGAGTACCTGCTATGTCCGCCCCCCTCCCCCCAGCCCCATGGCCCTGAGCTACTTACTGAAGTAGAAGCCGCGGTCACCGCAGACGAACTGGAGGGTGTCCACCAGCTCCCCGCCGCACAGAGTCTCACTGGGGCGGTAAGCAGCAATACAGCACGAGGCCAAGGCCAAGAAGCTGAGCAGCCACAGTGCCGACTTCCGCATCGGGATCCCCATCGGTGTCTGGGCAGAGAGGGAGGAGGCCGTGAGCTCTCAGACCACCAAGGCCAAGGCAGGGGCAGCTGAGCAAAGGGAGGTAGTCTCCAAGGGGCTTCCCTGGCACCAGGCTCCCAGTGGAGGCTTGGGCCACAAGCTGGAGACACCCCCACCATTTCTCAATTAAGTTAAAATAGTAAAGCTTTCCTATTAATAAGGTTGCTTCAGTTACAGAAGCTCTGATGGTTGAGCTAAGGGCGCCGAGGGCTTGAGAATGAAGAAATGCTGGCAAAAAGCTCAGAATCTCGGAGCTTGGGAGCTCGGAGCAGTGCTGATACAGAAGGGGTCACGTGGCCTTCACCACCATTACTGCAGGAGCCCAGGGCCCAGTCCTGGACACTGAACCTGGCTGTATGGCCTCCTGAGGCAAGGCCAGGCACGAGGGTGCAGGGCCCCCACCACAGAGCCTGTGCATCCAGGAGGACCAGCACCCTCCTCACTGCCACACCCCTAGCTGAGCAGGGGCGTCCAGGAGGACCAGCCCCCTCCCAAGGCAGCAGGGATCATGCTAGGCCAGCCCCACTCCACCCCTCCCATCCTTCCAGTCTGTGGCTAAGCAAAACTCAAGTCGAGGGTCCAATGGTTAGTCCAACAGTGCTGCCCATACTCCTGGGGACTTGTTCTCCTGAATCACCCAGTCCCCCAACTCCAGTCTGCACTAGGCTCCCCCAAAACATTGTAGAACAGAGCCAAAGGCCTCCTCTCTTGGCTTCGCAGCACTCCACCCAGGCAGGACCCCACCCAGGCAGCACCCCATCAAAGTCCCTCAGTGACCACCAGAACCCACCCCCAGTATCAAACTGCACCCCAGGACAAGAGCGGGGCCACTTGGAGCTATAGGGAGTCCTGTGACTTGGGAGCCCAGATGCCAGGTCCTTCAGGGCCCAGTCTGGAAGAACAGGGACACCTGAGGGCGCACCCCCGCAGGGTGGGTGCTGCAGGGCCGGGCAAGGCTGACTGCCCCCATGAAGGGTGGGAGGCTCCAGACAGACAGACCACGGCTTCTCTTCAGACCAGTGAGCTGCTCCTGCCCCTCCAGGAGGTACAAGCCCCCAGGAGGGCAGCCCCAGCCTTTGCGCCACAGCCTGAAGTACCAAAGGAGCTGGGGTGGGGGCCGTGGAGTGTGGAGCCCCTGGAGCCCCAAGCCACCCCGACACTAGCCAAGCAAGGGGCTGGGCAGGCTGCCCAGATGTGCTCCTCCCAGGCTTACACACCAGCAGGCACGGGGCACCTAACACGGTCCTCTCCCCACTGGGGATGGAGGTTTCGCTAGATGACTGGGCCCAGGGATTTCTGGATGCAATAAACCGCAGAAGAGACGAGGGGCACAAGAAGGAAGCACAATCTCCAGTCTTGCCTAAGCTCCAGAGAGCAGTGGCCGGCTCCATGCAAGGATCGAAAAACTACCTCGCTTACCTCCTCCTGCCCTCAACTGGCCCCCAGCCAGTCTCCCCAGCGCCCCCACTGCCACACATTCTAAGAACAAACTTGGCCAGCTGGAGAGGCCCCGCGGCCTCAGCAGCAGCCCAGGCTCAGCCCTGAGGCCCCTTCTACAGGCCTGGCCACCCTGCAGGGTGAGGTGGGGCCCAGGGCACGGGCGCCAGCCTGGACAAGAGGGACAGGTGAGGGCCCAGGCAACGCTGCGGAGTGGGGACAAGGAGGGCGGCAGCAGCCTAGGACAGGAAAAGAGGAGGCCAGGGGGAAGGTGGGAGAGCAAGGGTGAGGGGGCAGAGCTGGGAGAGGCTGCCGCAGTGGAGAGGCGCAGGCAGGGCCCAGGCCCAGGCCATGCCCTCCAGCAGCCCGGCAGGCCCGAGAGGGTGGCAGAGGGTCCTTGATCCACAGCCCTGTTACCTGCTGTGGACAGGAAGGCTCCGGGGCTGGAGAGGGAGAGGAGGCTGGCCAGCTCTCACAGGAGAAGCGAATGTCCAGCTGGACGGCTGGTCAGGGCCAGGGCTTTTATGTCGGAGCCGGCTCCTCCCAGCCCCGGCTCCACCCTGCCCCCCCCCGCTGACCACTCCCCCCGCCCCTTGCGCCCGCCCCTCCCTCCTCCCAGCCAGTCCCTTTCCTCCTGTACCCCCAAGGCTAACCCTGGGCCATCCTTAGCAAAGTACCCTGGGGGGAGGGCCATCCTGTACCCCAGCCCATCTCCCCGAAGGGCAAGGAGCGAGGGGGGGAGGGGAGTGCTCCACCTCCTTGTAAGGAAACTTTCAGGCTGCCCACTGGGGCAGAGGGCAGCCGCCCCCTCCAGAGACACACTCTTACCCTGCCACGCTTCAGGCCCGCCCCCTCCCCAGACTCCTGATTGCAGTGTTGGGGACAGGGAGATGCGGGTGGGGGTATGTCGCAAATGCGGCGCCCGGCGAGACTCGGTCGCCAGCTCGGCCGGCTCCATGCTGGCCCCGCCCACCCAGCTCTGCTCCGCAGGCCCGCGGGCCCAGAGTCAACATACCAGGGTGGGCTTCTGGACTAGGCGTCCCTCCTCAGGGCCAGCACCCCGGGGCGCAGGGCTGCCCGTGCACTGCACACATCACTCACTTTCAGCGACGCTTCTCTGCACCCTCAAACTGACCAGGAAGTAGCCCTCACAGGCAGCTCACACCTCCCTGGGCACTTCCCGGCACCCCTCCTCCCAACCCCGCGGCGCAGGGAGAGACCCGGCTTCACGACAAGGACCCGAGCCACCAGCCAACCCTCAGGGCCAGCTGGCGCCCGCCGGGCCCCCGCAGACCGGGCCGGGAGCGCAGCAAGCGGGGCGAGGCGGGCCGCGCCCAGCGCGCCCGCGCAGTCCGCACAGCCCGCACGCCGGCAAGCCACTTACCTGGAAGCCGGAGCAGCTGCTGCCCATCTCCCTGCTGCGTATAGCAAACCGAACAGCGGGCGTTGGCCCTCCTGCCGGGCACTCCTCTGCCAGGACCGCTCTGGCCCCGGTCGCGGGGGCCGAATGTGCGACGGGGCAGAACGGGGGCTTGGCTTGTTTTTTTTTTTGGTGGGGGGAATTCTTCTGCTTGTCGAGGGAGGGCGGGCTGTCTGCGGGCCGGGGCGGGCCAGATGTTGTACTTTTCGGGGGGGAAAGGGTATCGGGAAATGAGGTCAGCTGTTGTATCAAGGACAGACCGGGGCAGAGATAGAGAGAGAGACAGAGTGAACGTGAACGGGGGGGCGCAAAGAGAGGGGCGAGAGGGAGAGAGGACAGCGAGAGGCGGGCAGGCTCACAGCGGGCGAGGACAGCGCCGAGAGAAACAGAAAGCGGAGCCCTAGTCCGCGGGGGCGCGGAGGGCGGGCGGGGCCGGGGGCGGGAGCCGAGGGAGGTGGCGGCCAAGGAGCGCGCGGCCGGCCCAGAGGCCGGCGAGGGGCGCGCGGAGCTGGAACAGGGCGCCACGTCGGGGGAGGGGGACAGGGAGGATCACCGGCCGCGGGCACCCAGCTCGGTTTGGGCCGACGGAGCCCTCGGCCGTCGCGAGCCCGGGCCGGGGGAGGCGCAGGGAGGCGCGCAAGCCGCTGGGGACGCGGTGGGCGGCGGGGGCGCGCTGGGGAGGGCTGGGGAAGCAGGGGATGACAACGCCGGCGGCCTGCGGGCCGGACTGCCTGCGGGGGGGACCGCCTCCTCGGCGAAGCGGGGCGGTGCTGAGGTAGATTGAAGAGGAGGCGGCGGGGGATCCGCAGGCGGCGGAGCGCGCCCCACCGACGGCGCCCGGACGGGAGTCAGCAGCGCAGCGGCGGACGGCGTCGGCGCGGGGCCGCCAGCCCGGATGGAGGCGCTGGCGGGCTGAGCGCGGCGGCGGGGCCGGGCAGGCACGGCCGGAAGGGGGGGGCCGGCTGCTGGGCCTCACGCAGCTCCGCCGAGAGCAGGCGAACTGCGGGCGCCAGCGTCCGGCTCTTATAGCCGCGCCACCCCGCGGCGAGGGCCCGCGCGGGCCCCGCTGGCCAAGCGCCCGCGCCAATGGGCGCCCGCGGGGCCCTCGCCCCGCCCCCGGCCCGCCCCCGCAACTCGAGCCCGCGAGGTGGCGCGGGTCTTGGGCCTGGGGGGCCCGGGGGGGGGGCCGTGGGTGCGGGCCCGGGGGGGGGCGGGGAGCAGCCGAGGGCCAGAGAAACCCAGAAACACTGTTCTACCGTGTTTGGGGGCCCCTTTTGGGTTGCCAGGGTGCCTGGCAGCCCGTTCGCAAGGGCGCGGGGGGTGCGGGGCAAGCGGAGGCAGACGGCCTCCAAGGCTCAGGCGGCGGCGGTGGTCCTAGCGCCTAGCGGGAGGGCCACGCGGTGGGGGCGCCCTTTCGGAGCGCGGGCTCAGGTGGCGCAGCGCTGGTGTTGGGGCGCGCGCCCTCGCGTCCCTACCAGGGGTCTCTGGCTGCGGGCGAGGTGCGCAGCCGCCACCTGCCTGCGCAGGCGGAGCCGGCCGCTAGGCTCTGGAGCCGTAGCCTGAGCGCCCCCCGGTGCCGCGCGGGAGCCCCGGGCAGGCACCGAGCAACGAGTGCGGCCGCCAGGTGCGGGGCGTAGGGCCGATGGCCAGGCCCACCCGATTCTGGGTCAGGCGTGGGGCTGCGCCCCGCTAAGACCGCCGCGGGGGAGAGGAGAGAGGAGCAGGGCCAAAAACAGCGCTCAAATCCTACCTGTATGACCGAGCTCACGGGGTGCGTCCCAGCAGCTCGCTTTTGAAGCCCACCCAAAACACCTGGATAATAGCTCCCTGGTCCTCAGTGCATAGGACTTGTGGAGATGCGGGTTCAGTCCCGGAGCCTACCACGAGAATTGGGGGGTCTGGGGAAGCCATCTCCTGGAGAGTTTGGACGATGTGAAAAGGCGTTGCGATTTTCACCAAGTCAAAACCACGCACAAGCCCCCGACCCGTCCGCCTACCCGAGCCCCGCGGTCGCGCTTGAGGGGGAAGGGGCGGCCGCTGGCGGAAGCCCGGGCTCCTCGCCCCCCGCCCCGCCATCAATCACTTCGCCCGCGCGCCACCCGGAATCCTCCCCCCAGCGCGCTGCAGGCGCCGCGCTGACCGGCCAGGGAGCGCCTTTCCGAGGTGCCTTGAGACCTCCGTGCCCTGCCCACCCCGTGTGAGCCCTCCAAGGCGTGTCCCCAGAACCGTGGTCTTTGCAAAGAGCTAACGAAAGGGTGCCGGTTTCCGGGCATCTCGCGTTAGCAAGCGCGGCCGCCCAACCGCCAGTTCGCCCAGGCCCCACGCCCCGCGCTCCGCGCCCCGCGCCCTGCGCCGGGCGTCCCGCGCGGGCCTCCTTCCGGCAGCCCGAGCTAGCGCCGGCCCCGGCGGCTAAGGCGGTTGGCCGGGCGCGGTGGGAAGCTCACCGCGAGGCTGGAGGTTGCGTCCGCGGGCGCACGAGAAGCCTAAGCGGCCAGCGGGAGAGCAGGCGCTCTGCTGCGGTGGACGCTGCTGAAGGTGAGCGGGACCCTAGGGGCAGTCCCCAATGTCCGGGGGCAACGCCCAGTCACTTGGAAGACACGGGGACAATGCCCAAATTTGGGGGAAACTGGGGGCAATGCCCAGTCGCTCTCCTGGACGCGGGAGAAGCACTGCCCACATCCTGGCAGACGCTCGGCCGGGCCAAAGGTGTTTGGGGAACACACAGAGAAGTTTCCAAAATTCTAGGCGTTCTGGGGAGTTTGTAGGAGACGCAAAGCGGCCCGAAACCAGCGTCCGCTGTCCGCGGGATTGGGGAAGCTGCCTGCCTGCCGAGGGCCGCCGGCGGGCAGGGAACAATGCCCACATTTGGGACACGCAAGCCCGAGCTCTGTCTGATTTGCCGCGGAGAGAATGAGTGTCCCGAAGCCGAGGGACACCGGGGAGCTCCGCTGATGTGGGGGAACTGGATTAGTGACTACATTTGAGACCTCAGGAAAACAGAACCCAAGTATGGGGGTCAAAGGAAATTGCTAGATGTGGTTGGGGGACACAGACCTGTGTCTAAAATGAGGGAATCCAGCATCTCAGAGCAGCAAGCTGCGGGGACCTACGGACTCCGGGTCCACTTTAGGTGGGTGGGGAAAGGTTGTGGGTGACACCAGGAAAATTCTCAGTATGAAATCTGGGGGAATTAAGGGGCACGTTGTCTAAATTGGGAGACGAAAAGAAATCGACATGTTATGGGCACCCAGGCAAATTCTTAGTGTAGTGAGGGAATTAGAGATTAATTTCCACATTTTAGGAATGTGAGTTAACAGCCTAGAAGCTTACCGCACCCAGGGAAAATAATGTCCACGTCCGTGTGGCTTTGGGGAAAATGCTCTGTGTCCTTTAGACACCCAAGAAGCACTGTCCTAATGTTGGGGAACCTGGGGTGTAATCAGTATGCTTGGGGAGTGCAGAAAATCAATGTTCTTTTTTAATATTTTAAAAACTTATTTTAATTTGTTTATTTTTGGTGAACAAGGAAAAAATATTCTCTATGTTATCCTGGACAATGTCTGCATTTGAGGAACCCCAGTAAAACACAGTCCAAGTTTTGGGGGCCCAGAGAAATTGCCCAGTGGAGAGAGGCTCCTTAAATTGTAGGGAATTTAGTTAGGAGTCAGAAAGCCTACAGAACACAGCCGGTAATCCTGGGACTTTGGGGCCCAGGGACAGTTTTCAGTGGGCTTTGGGGACCCACAAAATATTGTGTAAATTTAGGGGGACTCAGGACAGGGGTCTTCAAGTCAGGAGACCCATAAATCAATGTTCAAAAAAGCTTAATTGTTTTGTAGGAGCAGGGGTTCAATTTGTTTTGGAAGATTGGGAGACTACCTCAGTTTGGAAGTCCAGGAAAGTAATTTTTGAATCTGGGGACCCAGGGAAGTTGTTCGGAGCCCTAAGGAAGTTTGAGGGGTCAATCGCTAAGTTTTGGGGCAAGGGGATTAAGAGTGCATAGGTTGCAAATGCTGAAGAATCAGTGCCGGAGACCTGTGAGCCGCAGGGAGTTTGAGATATGTCTGAGGCCCAGGAAATGTTGCTGAAACTTGGGGTGATTCAGGAAGGTAGGTCATCAGGGTGTTTTGGAGCCCACGAAGTCACTGTCTGTTTGCCACCCAAGGAAAACACTGACTGTGTTTTGGGGGATCCTGGAAGGCAGTGCCTAATATTTGAGGGAGCCTACTATATTCAAATATGGGAAATGCAGGGACTGGGTTCAGTATGGCCTCAGGGGTTTGAGATTACTGTGTATGTTTTAGGAAACCCAGGTTCGATTTGTATCAGTAAGCTAGTGGAGCCCAGGGAAGTGTTTCAATATTTAAAACATAGTGACTGAGGGAAAATGTTTGGGGACTTTTTGGGGGAGCTTGGTATGCCTTAGAGACCCCCCAAATGAGTTTTTCCCAAGCGAGGTGTCACCTGGGAAAACAGGGCATGACTCTGGGACATGGGGGGCTGTTTGATTTGGGGGGGACCTAGAAAGAGCACGCTCACACTTGAGTGCGCCTTGGGCAATCGCTCAGTGTGGTCAAGGGAGCTGCGAAACTCGGTCTAAATTTTCAAGACTCTGATCAGTGGCCAGAGGCATGCAGAGTTCTGGAAATTAACATCCCAAATTTCTGTGGCCCACAAAAAGTGCTCAGTGAGTTTTGGGGACCGGAAATTATTCTCTCAGTTTTGGGGAACCCCCAAAACTGTGAGCGCAGAAAATCAATGCACAGATTGTCGATGATTCAGGAAAACCCTTGCTGCTGGCAGCCTGGGCGTCACATCTCAATCTGTGAGATACACAAAAACTGTTCAAATCTGAAGGTTCCAGGAAAATTGTTCGGTGTTCTGGGGGACCCTGGGATTCAACGTCTAAAATTTAGGTAACCCAGGTTGGTGCCAGTAGGTCTGTGGGACTCAGTGGATAATGTCCCAAACTATGGGGAACCCCAACACCAGGGTCTCAGTGGGGTGGAGGTGGGGGGCAGGACAGGGACAAGAAGCCTGGGAGATACTGGAGCTACTGTCTCAAATTATGGGGCCACACACACACACACAAAAAAAAAAAAAAACGCTTTTTTTTTTTTTTGGAAGCTGGGGTACAATGCATTATAAGCACCAGAAAAAAAAATTGTCCCCATTCTGGGGAACCAGTTAAATTGGTCAGCATGATCCCAGGACTTGGGGGTTGGTGCTTAAATTTTAGAGGACTCAGACCAGTGGTTTGTACATCTGTAGGACCTGGGAGAGCCGGGCGATAATAAATTGTTAAGAACCAGGGACACGTTGTTTGAGTCTGGGGAAGCTGGTGGGGGTTTGGTGTATCTTGAGCTCCGTGTGGGGAGGGGGGACGTTCTTGTGACCCGTAGAAATACTGACTGTATTTGGGGGAGCTGGGGAGCAGTGTTTAAATTAGGAAGCTCGCAGAAAAAGAATATCCGCGTTTAGCGGGAGCAGGAAAGTTGCTCCGTGGAGCCCTGCGGATTGCGGGTTACCTTGAGAGGCCACGCTCTCGGTGCCGGGAAGGAACGCGCCATCCGGGCCGGGTGTCTGGAACAACCCGGGAGCGGAGCACTGGCGGCTGCCCTGGGGGACGTGAGCGCGGGATGCGTGGCGGCGGCTCCGGGAAGGGCGCGCGGGCCGCGCGGGCAGGTAAGCGGGGCCCCCTGGAGCGCACGCCTAGGTGGAATTTTGCGTCGCTTTTGCCTTCTCCGCCACGGAGCGCGCTTGTGTGGCGGAAGCCTGGGCCGAACGGGTGGAAGGGATAAACCCGAGAGCGGCGCGGAGCGGCAAGGCGCGGCAGGCGGCGCGGAGGCGGGCGGCGCGGCTCCCCCGCGCTCCCGGGGCTGCGGGCCGCCCGGCCGGCCACCACCACGCAGGCCCGCGGGGCTCCCCGCCGCCGCTGTGCCCCGCCGCTCTCGAGCTGCGAGCCTAGGCGAAGCCGCGGCCAGGCCGCCGCCGCGGGCAGGCTCGTCCCCCGCTCGGCTTGGGGGCTCGGGGTCACCCCCGGCCGCCGCCCCCCGGCCGCCCGGGAGTCCCGCGAGCGCCTTTCGGAACTGCGCCGGCCCCCAAACTGCGGGCGAAATCCACTTTTGTTTCGGTAAATGCGGAAGAGGAGAGGAATGGGGATGAAAAGAAAAATGGGGGGAGGAAGTGGGGGTGCAGGGCCGCATGGTGGCTGGGGTGTCAGGGGCCTCCTTTCGTTTTTTCAAAGAGAATTTTCACGGGAAGACTCCCATCCCGGCGGGGGAAAGTCCAGTTTCATAAAGGCAAATAGAAAAGCTGGAGGAGGGCGCGCGCGGAGCAGCCTGCGAGCAAGGTCACACCCTGGAACTGGGCAAGGTTCTGGGTGAGGGTGGGCCCCAAGGTCTGTATGGTGGGATGCTGCCAGACAGGAGGTACTTCTGGGGTGCAGCAGAAGGTGGGGACCTTGGAGCGAGTACAGTGGGCATTGCTTGCCCCAAATGCCAGCCCACAGAGCAACCCTCACTAGAAGGACGGAGGCTCCGCAGAGCCCAGCCTGGCAACGGGGGCACCCTGGGCAGACAGGGGTTAATGTTCTGGGGCAGGTGTGAGGAGCCAGGCAGGACTGAGGCATCTCCTTCACATTAGCTTAGCAAGGCAGAAAGACCCCCCCCCCCCCCCGGCCATGAAAAACAGTCCATTTTCACCCCCAGAGCCCAAGGCACGTGGGGAATGTTCCCCCTTCAAATTCCAGTTCGCATCAATCACCCCACGTCCCTTTCCAAGAACATCTGGCCTCAGCTCCCCCACCCGTGGCTTCCCCCCTTCCGTTCCCCGTCGGCCTCTGCAGTCTCCCCATAGCCTGTCTTTCTGGCCTGGAGGAGGAGTGGAGAGGGAGCCCCCTGCAGAAGGCTTGGGTGTGTCCATGTTGCTCCCCACTCTGGCAATGGAGAAATTTGGGGGTGGGGGCATTAAAACAGCCTGCTTGTGGGACCTGGGGTCCCTGTGAACCAGAGCGGACTTCAGACCCTCCCTGCAGAGGAAACCAGGGATGTGCTTGGCGGCTGTGAGCACAGCCCTCTCCACTTTCCTCCGGCCCTTCTTCCCGGTTTGGGGTGGATGGGCGTGGGAGAGCCCTGATTCACAGTGGTGGACTTTCCCCCTCTTTGCAACGCTTGGGGGGCAATCCCACAGTGACCTGTGTGGAGGCTGCCTCTGTTTTCTGCCCCCACAGACAGGTCACCTGCCCAGGAGAAGCCCACCACGCAGCGTTTGGAGACGTGCGGGGACCTTTCAAGGTAGGAAGACGGCTGTGGACACCTTGGGTGTCAGCGGGAGCCTGGGGTGGTGGGAGGCTGCCAGGGCCTGCCGTGTCGGGGGGCACACGCGCTTCCCCGCCCCCACGGGGCTGCCCGCTGAACCCTCGCCTTATTTAGTCAAAAGAGAGGCCCCAGGGGCAGGCCCAAGACTGGGGCCGAACCGGGGCCCGAGGGCTCAAAAGGCGCTTCGTCGCGCCCCACCCCCAGCGCGGACCAGCTCTGGGTTCTCACCCGGTCCTCTACCTCCCGCCAACTTCCGGCCCCCCACGGTTGGGAGGGGCCCACCAGCAGCCCGAGGCCTGTATGGGGCAGGGGTCTCCCCTGCCCAGAGCCTCCCGAGCAGAAACTTCAGCCCCAAGCGCCACCCTCCCCCCAGCCCTCCCCACCCACTCCAGCAATGCTGGTCTCTCCAGACACGCCAACCCAAATTCCAAAGCGGATAAACGCCACCTCGAAGATTCGGACTCACCCCACAGAGCCCGACCCCGTGCGCGCACCGACCTGCGGCTCCCGGCACGTTCTCCCGCTCGCCTTTCTCATCCCCCTACTTCCTCCCCGCTCTGGCTCCGAGCTTCCTCCCCCTCTCCCTGGGACCCTGCCCGGTATTTTACAAACCGGCCTCGTCCTACCAGGGTCCCCTGAGCACCCCTCCCTCGCCCCCTGCAGGGCTCCCGCCATGAAGGCGCGGACCGTCCGCTCCGAACCTGGAGAACACACCGCTCAGCGTCTCTGCCTGGCTGCTGCCACGCCAGGGACCCACACACAGGGCCGGAACCGCCAAGACCTCATGGCACAAAACCACCGCAGGGCTGATCAATAAAGTCTGCGCCAACCAAACCAAATGCCGAAAGTATGTAGGGTTGGGCTGGGCTGGGGGCTCTGGAAAAGGGGGCCTCCCTGGAGCTGGGGAGGAATTGAGGCTCCGCTACTATTTGACCCCAACTTGATTTAGGGTCTCAACTTAAGAAACCTTTAAAAGAACATTCCTGACCTCTCTGGGGTGGGCAGACTGACCTGGGGTGGGGGGTCACCTGCATGTCCCTCCCTGAAGGCTCTAAGGGTTAGCTGAGGGGTGCAGGGTGGCCTCTATCGTTCTTGGACACAGGTCCAAGGACACAAACCCACCCATTGATCCCCACCTCCAGAGTCCCCCGAGGCCCCTCAGGCAGCTTGGCCTCACCCATCTTTCTCTCCCCCCATACCTGATCAGTGAACCAGGGGGGCCACCACCACCAGGAGCTTGCTTGCTTGCTCTGGAGGAGTAAGAGGTGGTTCTGGCCAAGGGGCCTTTCTAGCCGCCCACCTCCACCCCCCCCCCCCCCGCCACCCACACACACAGACACACAGGAAGCCCCGCCAGCCGCCCTCACACAATGGGACAATGACAATTGTAAAACCCCTTAGACTCAAATGCCTCTCCCTCATTTGACCATCACCTCACTTGCTCTTCACAGTTCTGAACAGCCAGAGGGGCTGGGGCTGTTACCTGCTTTGACAAAGGGGGATATAGAGAGGTCAGGAAACGGGGATGAGGTCCCAGGGCCCGGAGGAACAGGGTCCTGCTCTCACCATTCCTCCCCAACTTATGAGTTTTTCCCTCCCCTCCCACTTTCTCTCCCACTTCTCAAATTCTGGCTTCACTTGAACCCCCCTTCCTTCTCCCTATGGGCTGGCTGCCCTCCCCTTCTGCCCTGCTCCCCACCCTTTGACCTTTTCCCTCCTCCAGGAGCCCCTCTCAGAGGACTTTGGGGGTTCTGCAGAGACCGCAGGGAGCCTGCTCTGTCCACACCTGAGCCCCACCCCGGGGGAGCAGTACCTGAAGTGAGACCACCTGAGCACCGGACACCAGCTGTGACTGAGCACACTCAGCCTCTCTGAGCCCCGCTCCTAATAAAGGGGGTGTCTCCACCTTGAGAGGCTCCAAAGACCAAAGGACATCAGGTCCCTGTACATAGCCTGACACAGGAGAACGTGACAGTGGGCCTCATCCGCCGTGCCTGGGGTGCCAGGGACACTTACCTCTCGGGTGCTTGGGCTGGCTGCTGGCCTTAGTTCTGCGAGCACTGGGATCGCTGGGGCCACAAGCCACAGCAGCTCACTTCAGGGCTGGGATCACGGGAGGCTCTGGCCTTCTGGGGCTCAGGCTGGGGGGCAGGCTGGGCAGGGGGGTGAGCCAGGCGGGCTGGGTGAGCCGGGGGGCCCTGGTGCTGGGGTCTAGTGCCCACCTCCTCCTGTACCAGCTCAGCAGTCACTCTTCGGCCCCTTGGGAAAAGCACAAGGTGGCCATGAAATGATCTCTTCTAAAACAAACTCCACTACACAGGAGCCCGGGTTCCCTGCCCCTCCCCTGTTTTTCGGTCACCTTGTCAGGGAGCGGGCAGTGTCCCCTCTCCTGCCCCCATGGCTGCCTGGCTTTCCCTTTTTCAAAGTCCAACAGAGGGAACAAGTGACAAGGGGTTTGCCTAGAACTGGGCTTCCCTGCAGCCAAGCCTGAAAACGCGTGGGTGGGGAGGAAGGAGACCCCTCTGTTGGATGTCTGCCCCCTTCCTGGCTAGGGGTGGACTTCTGCCTGTGTGTGTGGGTGGGGGGAATTGATGCACACAAACAACTTGCCTTGGGGATCACAGCACAAAATATAAAAATCCTTCATCCACTCCTCGACACCCTGCCTTGAATAGGGGCAAAACCCAAAGGACTCAGCTCTGCACTGAGAAGGCAGCTGGTAGGGGGTGGGGGTGGTGGTGACTGGGTTTCTCTGTGGAAATGAGCCCCTTCCCACCACATCCAGCTAGGTGGGTAGAGGAGCCTGGGATCCAGCATGGCAGAGAGAAGAAAAGCACAAATGAATATGACCCTTGAGAAAGTGCCCTTGCCCCAGTTCTGGGATGGCAGCACTGGGGTGGGGGGGTGGGCACAAAGGGGAGCTGGGTACACTGTCAGGAGAAAGAAGCTTTACTTTTAAAACACTGCGGGGGATATCATGAGGGCATTGCCCCTTTGTCCTCTCCTCACGTGGGCGTTGCCCCTTTGTTCTCTCCTCATGTGGGCAATTTCTTGGTGGGACACTGGTGGGGGGTGGGGGTGGGCAGGGAACAAGGAGAAAGAAATTTTACTTTTAAAATGGCATAAAAAAAACCAAAACTGCTCCAAGACTCTTGGGCCCCTGGCCCCTCTGTACAGTCTCCTGTTTGTCTTCGGTTGGGATGAGGGGGGTGTGCAACAAGAAGAAACTTCTCACACACAAAAAACCCTGCCTTTTACATTTCCAAAAACAGCTGTGCACGCCTGCTGGGAAGAGCAGCCTTACCCTCCACCCCTGCCCCTCCCATTTTGCTGGTGGATTAGTGAAGGAAAACCTATTTTCCTTGCAAAAGTCTCCTCTCCACTCCATATAGAGCAGCCCTATAGAAGAGCCCTCTCCCCACCTGTGTCTTCTGTCCCCTCCAAAATCAAGACTACTGTTAGGGAGCCTGCCTGGGGGACCCCGGCAGCTGCCGCAAGCTCCCAGCCCACCCACTTTTGAACACTCAGAATATAGGTTTTCTCCCACACTCAGAGGGTACAGCTTAAAGGAGGGAAGCCCAGTTACCTGTATTCTAGTCGCTGCGCAGTCCCGGCTGCTCCCGGACGGTGGATAATGAGGACAGGGGAGTTACTGGTGCCCAAGTCTCTCTGCCGAAACTGCCCGGCCGATGATCCGCTGGTCGGGCCAATATTAGCAGTCGCCGCCAAAGCAGGGGGTGCTCTGGCTGTGGTGCCCAGACCCTCCAGCCGGGTGGACGGGGAGGAGGAAGTGGAGGTGGAGGAGGCTGCAGAGATGATGAAGGGCACTTTTAGGGTGTGCATGATAATGGAGCCACTAGAAGCAGGAGCACCTCTCCACCACCGAGTAAGGGACCTGCCAAGTGCCAACTGGAATTATGGCTTTTGTGCCTCACCTCCTCGTCCCCTCCACGCCTTTCCTCCTCTCCCTCAATAATTTCTCCTCTCTCTTGTAAGCCCTCAAGCCCCTCCGAATTCAAGGGGCTTTGTTCCAACTTGGTGCTGCTGGAGCTGGTAGCAGTGGCACCTTCCCACTCCTGGGCACGGTGCATTGGGGGGGGGAGGGTGAGGGTTTGGCCCACCCCTGACCCAGCAGAAAGGCATTTGTGGGCATGGGCATAAGCCGGAAGCTGTCCCTGCCAGCTAGGGGGTGGGACTTGGGTAGCGGAAGTGGGGAGTGGGCAGGACTCCATTTGAGTGACACTTGGCAGTTACTTGACACCCTGGAATGCTGGTGGGCGTGGCACGGGTAAAATGGGAGGGGGCGTGAGAGGGGAGGAGGCGGGATTCAAGGGTGGGCAAAAGAATCTCCCTCCAGGTGCTCCCAGGGCAGCTGAAGCACAGTACAGTGTAACCCTTCCTTCTTCCAGACACTGTGCTTCTTCCAGGGACAGGACTCAAGCCTGCAGTTCTCTCCTTCACCACTCACGTCAGATCTGACCCCCTGCATTATACATGTGGTGCTAGGTGCTGAGGCTGCTGCTGCAAGTGGCAGGCAGCAGGCAGCAACTGTCCTGTTTGCAGGCACCCGTGGATAGGATGGCCAGCTAAGTTCACAGCCTTTGGAGCCTGACTGAAACCCCAGTGGGGGTGCAGACTCAGAGCTGACCGTGGCTAAGGGAGGGGCTGTACAAAAACACCGTCTGATCCAAGTAAATCTCACTGGGTAATGGAGCCCTCTTCCCCTAAACCTGCAGGGAAAGCAGGCAGGAGAGCAAAGATTCACGAAAGGACAAAGCCATGCACACTTCCCAGAGGGCTGCCTGCCCCCAACCACTCTGTATCCCCGTGCCCTGGTGCCACCCTCTGTGGGTCTACCTCACCCAGCTTACCAGCCTGTGTTGGGACTTAATTATCTCCTCACCTGAACTTCCTTGGGAGGAACAGGGTGGTGGTGGAGAACTGAGTTTTCAGCAGGGAACAGTGTCAGACTTGAAGGGGACTCAGGTCTGGTTGGGATACCTGGAAGAGGACTCCAAATGGCCCAGAGCCACCCGATCCTGTGGGAGGAAAGGAGGCAGGACGCCTCACTCGTATGGCCCTGAGTTAGGTCTGGGGCACATCAGTGGGGTTCTCCTGCAGTTTTCAGCATAAGGCAGCCACTTGCTCCTTGCTGGTTTGGCTGTGCTTTGGGGCTCTGTGGCTTGAAGGTCCTGCGGCCATGTGCTGCCCCCTGGTGTCTGCTTCAGCATGCCTGACTACTGCAAGGAGCTACTGCCAGGGCCCTTTGGGGAGACTCAGCTGGGACTCCACATGCTGTAGGCAGGGCCAAGGAGAGTGAGGCATTGACCCCAAGCCAGACAACAGGGTATTTGCAGAGTCCGATTCCCATGATTGAGGATGTGGGAAGCCAAGGAGCTGAAGAAGCAACCCACAGCCTGCAGATTAGGATCCTCCCGCCTCCCGCCCCTAAAACAGGGTATTTTGGATCCAAACTCTGTCCTGGACTGGATTCCCACCTCCGGCCTGGCCCAGAAAGGGCTCGCTCTATCCCAGGGCTATTTTATTCCACCAGGATCTCCCAATGTTTATGCAAGAGGAGGGGAGAGCACATGGGGGACCAGTTAAGCCATGGTACCACTGAGGCAGGGCTAGAGATATCAGGGTCCAGTGAGTCGGGGTGTGAGACCTGTGCCTCCCAGCCCTGCATTCCAAATGCTCACAGGGGATTTACCATTTAAGGGAGGGGGCACATGGCCTAGAGGATATACAAGGTGGGAAGAGGCAACACAAAAGGGACAAAAGTTGGGGTGCAGGAATGAGGGCCACCTGACACCAAATCTCTCCTTATCCTACCAGCTCTTAGGCCTGTGAGAGAGTCAGCCTGTCCTGGGTTCTGGTCAGATCCTCATTTATGCAGGAGAGAATTGGGGTGAACCCCTAAAGTCTCCAGCTTCAGCTTGCCTCCAGTTGGCTGTTAAGCGGCCTCTTGCTGACACCTGGTGGCCATTTCTAGAATTTCAGTGGCACAGCCCAAAGATTTTAGGTGCTGCATTTGGGACATCCTACTGGGTCCTAAGGGGGCAAAGCAGAGACATTTCCCCTACAGGGAGAGAGGTCCCCTCTGCGGAGTCGGGCACAGGTGAGCTCTCCACCTTTGTGCTTGAATCTGAGTTTCTTATCTGCCTCCTCCTGGCTTCCAGAACTGGAGGAAGCTAACGGAGTTCCTCCCCTTGGGTATCTATGTACTGCGCGGAGGGCGGGAGGTGGAGGCGGGTGGGTAATGTGGCATGGTGGGTACCCAGAGCCACAAGATAAACCTGAAAAGTCTTCCTGAAGCATAGGTTTTTTCTGAGAATGGGGGTAGCTGTGTTATTTTGTATTAAAATAAAATCAGATATATTACTGAGAGGCTCTGGGCAGAAAGTGGCAACTCCATTCTAAAGCAGGGTCCCTGAGGTGCGCAAGGGGTGGGTGAACTGTGCTCTCAACTTCCCCGTTGCCCCAGCTCCACGCTGCCCCACCTGGGAAACAGGGCTTTCCAAATCTGGCCTGAGCCTGTCACCTTGTGGCCACTCGGAGAAGTTGCAGCTACAACCTCAGAAAGAGCCTTGCTTTCTGATAAATCATTACCGCTGACTCACTATTGCCGATAAATAAATATCGCCATTAGAAAAACAACAGACCACTTTGACCAAAGCTTGGGAGTTTAGAGGAGAGGAGGAAGTAACCCATAACTGCCTGTCTTGAGCACTCTGGCTTTAATCCCACGACCTCTGCACCATCTGGGTCCTTTGTGGCCCAGCCACCCACCCCTGGTCAGCCCTGCAGGTGAGGGGTCAGCCCTGCAGGTAAAAGGGCAGCCCTTCAGGTGAGGGGTCAGCCCTGCAGATGAGGGGTCAGCTCTGCAGGTGAGGGGTCAGCCCTGTGGGATGGGGTCAGCCCTGCAGGTGAAGGGTCAGCCCTGCAGGTGAACAGTCAGCCCTGCAGGTGAAGGGTCAGCCCTGCAGGTGAACAGTCAGCCCTGCAGGTGAAGGGTCAGCCCTGCAGGTGAGAGGTCAGCCCTGCAGATGAAGGGTCAGCCCTGTGGTGTGGGGTCAGCCCTGCAGGTGAGGGGTCAGCCCTGCAGGTGAAGGGTCAGCCCTGCAGGTGAACAGTCAGCCCTGCAGGTGAGGGTGCTGAACCCCTGGGTGGCATGGGGCCCCCAGATGCTCAAAGACTGCAAGGCCTCACATGAGAGAGGGTTCTGGTGGGGCCAAGGCCGATGGTCCCCCAGCTGTCATTCAGAAAGGGGTGAGGAATGGGCAGGAGCGGCTCCAGAGGTTGAGCCTGGTTCACATCCCGGCTCTGCCCATGGATCGGAGCTGACAGGCCTTGGACAAGCTGCCACGGCCCTCCGTGTCCTGTACCCGTGAGGATGCCCTGAGCAGTGCTGGGCAGCGAGGCCAGGCTAACAAACACTAATCATTGGCTCTAGAACTTTCTTTTCTGGGGCCCTATGGAATTGTGGAATAGGCCAGCCCTGGGAGACCTGCCTGTAAAGCTGCCCCATTGGCAGGTTAAATTGACCTGTGAGGACAGCCCAGGGCAGCGGTGGGATCCAGCCCGGAGCCGCAGTGGGATCCAGCCCAGGGCAGAGGTGGGATGCGGCTCCAGGGCAGTGACAGGGAGCGGAGGGGACTGAGGGCATCCTCTCCTGCCCCAAGTCTCCTTGGCTGATGGGCTGGGGATTCAGAGGTGCAGAGACCCCTCCCCAGTGAGGAGCCTCAGGCCTCAAGAACACAGGGACCCACCACCAGATTCCACCTTAGCATCGAGCAGCCTCTCTCAGCCCCTCCACCTGGGGCTCATTCCTCAGGGAACTTGGCCTTCCTGGCACACCATGGCCGAGCCCAGTGGCCATGCAGACAGCGCCTTTCCCATGGAGGACGCCTCAGTGCCCTCTGGCCCCCCGTGCCCAGAGGAACCAGCCCCATGATAGCCCCCCGCCCCGAGGGCCAAGGCCCGGAGAGTGAACGCAGTTCCCCCAGGATTCCCAGGGAGGAGCCACAGGGCGGTAGGCGGAAGTCCCTGAGGCCTGCACCCTCCTCAGACCCCATGGCCCCTGGATGCAGGACTTGAGTGCCGTGCAGCCTCGGCCTTGGTGGGCACCCCCGTGCTGACCCAGCCAGCCTGGGATCAGCTATCTGCTGGGCACGGTCATGGGCAAGGCCCAGAGGGGCGGGGGGCTGGTACAGACGGGTAGGCGTGTGCAATGGTGGGGGGCGTGCACTTACACACGGGGGCAGCAGTGTGACAGGCTCTGTGCAGACGCCAGCCCGATCCCACACTGCGGCCCTCATTCTCATGCCTGTGCCGGCTTGTCTGGAAGGACCAGATCCCTGAGCCAGGAGACTGGGACAGGAGACCTGGGTGCGTCAGGTGGTGGCCCAGAGGGGCACGGAAAAGGCCCAGCTTGCCCTCCTGAGGAAGGAGCTGAGGGCGCAGTGGGTGGACCTGCCGAGTAATCACGGCAGCGGGCCACCAGCTCTCATGAGTCAACACACTGAGCTCTCTGCAGGCTTCGGTTCCCTCCTGGTGGAAGAGACCCCGAGAGATAAGGAATGCTTCCGAGCCACACAGCCGCAGCAGGGCCGGCCCTGGCCAGGGTGCACGTCCTGCTGGCCCCAGGGCACTCAGGACGTGCGAGGAGGCAAGGCTGTGCTTTCTGTGTTCATCCGGGCCAACATCCACCCCTTTCTTTATTCACCGAGCAGGAGGTGCCCGGCGGCCCACGCCCCACAGTGGTGGGCTGGAGGATGGCAGCTCCACGTGTGCCTGGGAAAGGGCAGCATGGGCTGCACCTGGAGCCCACAGTGATTTCTGAGCCAGGACGCAGCCATGCGGCGTCCTCCTCCTCCAGGAAGCCTCCCTGCCTGCACTTCTGGGAGGTCCCATTTGGCTGGTGGTGGAAGGGGGTTGGGCCCCAGCTCCCCCTTTGGCTGCTCTTTCTCAGCCCTCTTCCTCCCGCCAGGGCCGGGATGCTCCACCCGCTCCTTTCCCACAGCTGGGCCTGGGTCAGGGGGCTTCCCCCAGGGGCAGCCAAGAAGGCCCACCGCCCCCTCCCGTGTCAGCACAAGAACAGCAGACCTCAGGGGGCCACAGCCCAGGTCCCGAGGCCTCAGGTCCCCCAGGGCTAGCAAGGCTCAGCCTGACCCCGTGTTTCTCAGGTCTGCAACCTGAGATCAGGAGAGGGAGAGCAACTTCTCCGGGTGGCACAGTAAGTCTGGGAAGCAGCCAGGTCCCCCAGGCCATTGGGTGTGGGGGAGGGCAGTGTCCCTAACGGAGACCTGGGAAGGACAGGCCTGGACCAGGACCAAGTTCTGAACGGAGGTTGGACTTTGAAGAAGAAAAGCGTGCTTCGAGTCACAGCGTGGGGGCGCCAGCTGTTTTCCAAAAACACAGATGGGCCAGGAAGGGGGTCAGAGCAAAAGAATGTAGGGCTGCCTTTGGCCTTGACGCCCCACCCCCAGAGGTTCTGCTGAGTCAGCGGCCAAAAAGCTGGGGCAGGAATGGCGGGGGGGTCCAGCTTGATCCAAGAGCAGAGACCCTTCCCCAGTCACAGGGGATCTGGGGGTGGTGGCCAGGGGCTCAGCCCCCAGGGCCCTGCAACCTTGGCCCCAGGGGTCCCTGGGTCTAGACTTTTGGGTGTTTGTGGGGAGGGGACAAGGAGGCAGACTCCCACCCCACCCTGGGACTGAGGGACCCTAAGCTCTGGCCAGCCTGTGGACACCCTGGGCCTGGGCTCCTGGTGCCTCCCAGAACTCCGTCCTCACCCAGTGCCTTGTGTGGGGAGAAGCGAGACCTCAGGGGTAGCCTTCAGGGGCCCCCCACCCCCTGGGTGCCTCAGAGACTGTCTCAGGGTCTGTGAGGTCAGAGACAGGGTCACCTGCCCCCAGCAGGTGGGCAGGAAGTAGGGGGTCTGAGCTGAGGGGTGGGAGCTTGCGGGCACCTCAGGAGCAGAGAAGTAAGCTGAAAACTCCAGGGAGGAGGTGGGGGTGGGCAGCAGGTGCTGGGTGCCGGCAGGGCCCAAGGAGGCCCTGGGAGGCTGGGCTGACTGCTCCCCGCAGTGGGGGGGCTAGGGAGGGCCCTTGGGCCATCTCCTCCTCTTTCCAAGGAATCTGCCCTGCTGTCCCTGTGCTGGGCTCAGGCCAGAAACAATGGTGCCAAGGGGGGAGGGGCGAGGGGGAAAGGGAAGGAAGGGGTGCTCACTGTCAACAGTTCCCAGACCAAAACCCACCCCTACACCTCAAGATTCTTCCTGCGACTAGCCTCTCCCCACTCAGCTCTGGGTTGGAGGGATGGGGCACAGAAGGGAAACAGCAAACTGACTCAGCTGGGCCCAGCGGGGCACCTCCTGAGCCTGGGCTTTCCTGCCCCCGAAGCCCCCACCTCACGCTGAGAACAAGGACTTGGCCTTCCAGGTGCAGTGGCCCCCGGCCTCAGTGTCCCTCACACCCTGGACATCCTATGCAAAGGGCCAGCTGGGCAAGGGCCAGGAAAGGGCCAGGGTGATTGGGCCTCGGTTTGCTCATCGGTAACAGGCAGTTGGGGTGAAGTCTCCCCTAAAGCATCTCCAGCTCCAGATCTCTGTGGTTCTACGGGCTGGGGGCCAGACTCGCTGGAGACTTTTACAGAAGACTAGAGAGCCCAGGATTGCCCAACTGCCCCTCTGAGCCTCTGCCTGGGGCACCCGTATCACTGACTCTTCCCTTCCTCCCAAACCTCACACCCTCGGGAGAACAGGATGACCCCTCACCCGGGTACCCCCACAGCCCTTCCAGTGCCTGCTTTTGGAAACACATGTCCAGGCCTGGGGCAGTGCCCTGGGTCCTCCTGGACAGCGGACCCCCACAGGGAGGTCCAGCTTGCAGACTAACTCAGCTCAGCTGGGGGTGGTGGTGGGCGGAAGAAAGAGAGCATCAAAAGTGAGGCTTTGGAGCCCTCTGCCGGCACATCTGCAAATGACCACCCCCTGCCTGCAGCCTGGCCCACTACAGATGCCCACCCAAGCAAAGCCGCTGCTGGGGGTGGGGGTCGCCCCTATGTGGGCCCCAAGGGCTGCTCCCGGTGTCCACAGCCCTGCCTCCCCTCAGCCTGGCCAGAGACAGACATGCCTTGTGCACTGCCAGCCACCTCTCCAGGAGCCCTGCTTAGGGGCTACCTGTACGGGGCAGGTGGGAGGCGGTCTCCTGGGCCTGGGTCCCTGCCGAGCACAGAGCCCTCAGGCAAGGCGGCCCTCAGCACCCCTACTTCCACCTTCCATGCCCCTCTTGGTCTGTTCAGGCCTGGAGGCCAGCGAGGAAGGTCAATATTTACTGCTGATACCGTCACTGAGACGGCAAATAAATAGTGCCAAGGGCCAGGTGGAAGTGCCAGCCCATAATGCCAGCTCAAGGACAGACGCAACCCAGGAGGCCTGCCTGGAGGCAGCTGTGCCCACTGGCAGAACCTGCTAAGGCTGGGGCAGGGGCAGGCCTCACCCCCACACACTTGTGGGATGAGCAGACAGATGCAAGGACATGTGCAGGGCCAGATGGCTACACCTGGACAGCGTCCCCCAGAGCCTGGCCCCCAAGACCTCACTGGGGGTTGTCCACGTCTGTGAGGGGTCGGCAGGGTCGGGGGTCTTAGGGAGGACTGAGACCTTCCTCAGCGCCAGGCTCAGACATGCTCAGTTCATGGGGTTGTTATGAGGATGAAATAAGATACCACATGTAAAACTCTTGTTGCTGTGTGCCATTGAATCGATTCCGGCTCATAGGGACCCTACAGGACAGAGTAGAGTGGCGCCCTAGGGTTTCCAAAGCTGTAATCGCTACAGAAGCAGACTGCCGCATTGATTGGTGGGTTCCAGCTGCAGACTTTTCAGTTAGCAACCAAGCAGTTAACCTCTGCGATACCAGGGCTTCTTATAAAGCTCTTAAGCCCATTGCCGTCAAGTTGATCACAACTCATAGTGACCCTATAGGACAGAGTAGAATTGCCCCATAGGGTTTCCAAGGAGTGTGGCCACAGGTCAGGGGCAGCCAGGTTACCAGGGAGGCAGGGTCTGTCCTCCCAATTCCCAGAAGGGGTGGGGCGGGGCGGGGCATGGCTGGCAGGTGGGTGGGGTGGCCCTGGGGGCTCTGAGAGTTGCCCTCACTTCCTGCTACCCATGAGAGACACCAGCGTCGGGCCCTGCCCCCTCAGGCCCTCAATGGCAGCCCCTGGGCTTCTGGGGTCAGTGCCCAGGGCAGTGTGGTCAAGAGCTTCAATCTGACCTGTCTCCTCCATCCTTTGCCGGGTGACCTTGGGCTGCCCCTTATCTCTGCCCCCACGACATCGTCTGTGTGACAGGGATGGAGAGACCACCCACTCCCCCCGAGTCCCTGACCCCCACACCCAGGAGGCTGTCTGTGGCACCTTTTCAAGGGGGAGACTCTGAACGTGTGTCCTGGGGACCAGGGCTGGGACAGGTCTCACGGCGGCAGTGGGGGACAGAAGGCAGTGATGCACCACAGCGGGGGCACGGCCTGGCCTAGTCTTTTTCAGGTTGGCACAAACACCACCCCCTCCACCTCAAGCAAAGGCCCCCCAGGAAGGAGGTGCTGAAGTCCCAGAAAGCCAGGCCCTTCTGGGGACACTCACGTGTCCGCAGCCCCACTCAGAACCTACAGGCCTGGGATGGACCCCGAAGGCTTCAGGTCCCCCAGCCCCCACAGCCTCTGAGTTTGTTGGCACCTGAGAGGGAGGAGCTGCCCCCAGTCGTCCGCCAGGGTCTTCCAGCCAGGCAGGACCCGGTTTGCCAACTGTCCCTGAGGGCTGCACGGCCGGCCGGCTGGCTCCTGGTCCCCAGCTGGGCCATGTACACGTACCTCAGCCCCGGCGGGGCACCTGTGCCTCCACTGAGCCGACAGGCAGCCTGGCCTCCCCTGGCGGTCTCCTTCGGATCCAGCCACCTCTCCCCTCCTCTTCCGGGTCCAGCGTCCGCTGTCTCTCGTCCTCTGCCTGCTGAGCCCTGACCCACTCCAGGGGCGGGGCTTGCCAGAGGCCTGTGACACCTCCTGCTGGGATGCGATCCAGGGCAGCCGAGGGGGTACTGGGAGGGCTCTGTTCCTGTCTAGGGCAGCCTCCATGTGCCCGCGGCCACCTGGGCCCAGGTGCCCAACCCTGGCCTCCTGCCCTGCACGGCCAGGTGGAGCTTTCAGGAGAGGTGCAGATTGGTTTGGCCCAGCTGGCTGGAGAACTGGCCAGGACTCGGGGCAGCCAGGGTCACCTGTTGACCTCCAGGCCCAGCTAGCCCGGCCAGCCCCCGGCCTCACCTCTGCCACCCAGCCTCGGCCTGGGCTGGGTGCCCAGTGGAGCCAGCCTTGGCTGCTGTGGGTGCTGGAAGGAGGCTGGAGGGCCAGGGTACCCAGACTCCATCAGACCTCCCGGAAGACCTGAACCCGGTGTGGCCTTGTGCTTGGTCTGGGCACTTGGGCACTATTGAGGCAGCCATCCCTTTGTGGCTAAAGGAGTCTGGGCAGGTGGGCCTGGCTTCCGGGTCTGCAGGTGGGGAGCCCCTGGCCCTGTCCCTGGCTCTGGGGCCCTGCGACCCCCCAGCCCTGCAGCTGCACTGATTCTGAAGCCTCTGCTCAGTGCCACGGTGGTCCGAAGTCCGTCCCTCGGCTCATGGGGGCCACCGGGCCCACCCCCTTTCCTCCAGGGCACTAACTGGACCCTCAGGGCCTCTGGCCAGGTCTGGGCTGGGGGCTGTAGCCACCCCCAACCTGCCAAGAGCTGGGGATAGTGGCACTAAGGAAGGCTCAGGGAGGAGCATCTCTGGGCCCCTTGTCCATCCCCGTCCCCAGCAGGACAGTCTTCCCCCAGCTCAGGAGGACTCAGTCACAAATAGCTCAAAAATAGAGCCAGTCGGGCTAGGTGGGGAGGAAGCTCTGGAATGTTCTCTCTCTTTCCTCAATCAGTTCTCTGGGAGCTGTGACAGCGTGGGGCTGTGGAGCAAGGGACGTAGCTCCTGGCAGGCCCACCCCACACCCCCACCTTCCAGGGACACCGACAGGGCTTCTCTGAGGGCTTGAGGCGGGGCGGGGAAGTGGGCAGCCGAGCGGAGCCCGCCGCCGGGGCTCCAGGACGCTGTGATCGCAGAGTGATGGCGTGAAGGGGTCCCGCCCGGGTGTCCCTGTGCACCCTGCCCCACCCCGCCCGGCCGGCCATCCCACACCCGAGCCACACAGACAACAGACACCACAGAGCTCATTCAGGGGGTTTATTCAGTCACGGGGGTGCAGGAGGCTGGGACGGCCGGGCCCCACCTAGTTACAGTAGTTCTCCAGCTGGTAAAGGGAGCAGACCCCGGTGCAGCACTGCTCCACGATGCCACGCTTCTCCCTGGGCGCCTCGGCAGGGAAGGGCTGCGGGCCACCTGCGCCCAGCTCCACCTCCCCCACTGTGGGTGCACAGGGAGAGACACAGGGAGACTGTAAGAGGGGGCGGCACCCCACCACCCCCATACCCCACGGCACCGCCCTGGGAGAATGGGGCTAGTCGTTCTCTCTGCCCCCCACTCTCCCACCCACTCCGCTGTGCTCAGGGCATGGGGGCTTGCCCCAGGTGTGGGCACGGAGGCCAGGGGATCCAAAGTCCACACATGCTGTTGCCCCCAGACCCCAGGACAATGCCACAGCTGCACCCCACACACCTGGGCACCCCACACACCTGGGCTGCTCCTCTCAGCCCTGATCTCCCAGCCCGCCAGGCACCCCTGGGACAGGCCCCTCCCACAGAGACACCACCGAAAACCTCATTGCCATCAAGACTCATAGTGACCCTATAGGACAGAGTAGAACTGCCCCATAGTGTTTCCAAGGAGCGCCTGGTGGATTTGAACTGCCGACCTTTTGGTTAGCAGCTATACACTTAACCACTGTGCCCCCCGGGGTTTCCCCACAGAGACACAGAGCAGCCTTAACTAAAAGGCCCAGCAGCCTTGTGCTTGCCTCATCCCCTAGAGATCCCTGGCATCCACCACCCCTGCCACGTCACATAAGACCCCAGCCCGCCGGGACTTGGTTCCACAATACCACCCCTCCCCGAAGCTGCTGCTGTCCTAGGAGGGGAGCAGAAAGGGGGCACTGGTTTGGGCCACTGCCTGCAGGGACAGCCTTGTAGGTGGGGAGGGGGGCTAGGTTCAGGGGGTCCTGCCGGCTCTGGGCTGCGAGGCCTCAGCCCCTGACGCTGTCCTCCCCTAGGCCTCCAGCTCAGCGGCTTGTAGACATCGCAAGGGAACTTAGTTTTCTTTGTGAAAAGCCCACCTGACTCCCCGCCGGGGCCAGCCACCAGTGAACCCCCCTCGGCCCTTGCCGGGGAGAAGGCTCACCTTGCGGGTCCTCCAGCTCCCGGCGGGTCTTGGGGGTGTAGAAGAAGCCCCGCTCCCCGCATACCAGGTACAGCGCCTCTACCAGGTGGGAGCCACACAGGTGCTGGTTGACGAAGGCCCTGGTGGGTGGCGGTGCTCCTACGGCCAGCAGAGCCAGAAGAGGCAGGAGGTGTGTCCACAGGGCCATGGCAAGGGTGGTGACCTGGGAACAGGCAGGGTTGAAGCTGGCTGGGGGCTTATACCGCTCCCCAGGACCCTCAGTACTTAGCCCCAGAGTCCCTAGGAGAGAAGCCCTGGCCCCCTGCCCCCTTGCAAAAGGCCAGCCTGGGGTCCAGCACCCACACAGACCTACTTGCTGATGGCCCCAGGTGCAGTGGTCTGGATGGCTGGTGGCCGCCAGGCCCGCTGGCTTTATAGCCCCCCGAGCCACCTTCCCGGCCCCCAGCCTGCCACCCTGCCCATTAGGGCTTCGGGGTTGGGGTGGCAGATGGCCAGCGGGGGGCTGAGGTAGCACTTTCTGGATCATTTCCGCAGAGCTGGACCTCCTGGCACGTCCCTGGTCGTCAGCACCTCTCGGCCACAGGGTCATTAACGCCCTAACGAGGGACTTGATGACAGAGCTGTCCCTGTCCCAGCGGGGGACAACGCCACAGCAGAACAGACCCCCACCCGGCCCCCACCGTGTTTCCAGGTCAGTCTGGAGAGCTGGGGCTGGGGGAGGGCAGCGGGGGCAGCTGAGGGGGGAGACCCTGCCCCTGGGGTTCCAGCCCCTAAGACCCTGCAGTGGCCCCGTGGACAGACCACAGCATCCCCTCTCATGGCCACGGGGGAGGGAGGTGAGGTGGCCCCACCCCACCCCACCCCAAGACAGCAGCCGCAGCTGTGACCCCAGGCTGGGAGACAAGGCTGCTGTGGGGCTCTCACAGGCCTACCCCGCCTCTCTTGGCCCCCGTTTGTCATCTTTAAAGCGGGGTGGTAGGCCTCCCTCCGTGTGGCTGCCATCAGGACTCCGTGGACCAGGCGCCCTTTGACCTACAACTCTTCCATGAGCCCCCCACACTGGCCACGTGACCCCTTCTCCCACCCCTGGATGGGCCCCCCCCCGGACAGGCTCCCCACTCTGTGGGTGACAACAGACTCCCAGCACAGCCCCTACCTCCTCTGCCTCCATCCCCTTCCTCGGCCCCAGAGCCAGGGCCCCAGAGAGCAGCTGGAACGTTCCAGCCTCTTCTGCCCAGGGGTAGGTGGAGTCCTGCTCCCGCCCCACCCAGGGGATCTGAAGGGAGCTTGGGGACATCCTGAGCCCCGGCCCCTCTGTGCCTGCTGCCCCTACCTCGCACAGATCTCTTCTCCCCAGCCCATCAGCATAGATCCCCAGCTGGGCTCCTGGGCCTGCCTGCTGGGGCTGTGACTTCGCGGCCAGGCCCACAGCTCTCAGGCTCTGTGGAGGGGGCACCCCCACTGCTCTCCCTGCTGCCCCTTCATGTGCGGTGGCCACCCGGAGCCACCACGGTTCTCCTGCCCCCTCCAGCCAGGGAAGATGTGGGTGCCTTCTTGAGTGGGCTGTGCAGGAAGGGGTAGGGGGCATCCAGGCGGGAAGGTGAGACCAAGGGGCACAGTGGGGTGGGAGGGAGATGGGGTAAGCTGTCAGCCTCAGGCAGCTGGCTTAGCCTATCCCCACGGTCTCGATGGGGGTCACAACCCTTCAGAAATGGCCCCAGTTAGGACCCCCTGGGCTGAAGGGACAAAGGGCTGGGTATGGACAAAGTACTTGATGGAAGGACAGACAGCCAGTGAGGGCTGGGGAAGGGAGGCTCTGCCCAAGAAGGTTTTGATGGATGAATAGGAGTTTGCCAGGATGGACATCTCAATGACTTGGAGCCAGGAGCCTGGCAGGGTGTGGCTGGAGACCCCCGGGAAGGGTCTCACCTTCACCCTGCAGGCCAGAAGAAGGGGCACCTCACAGAAAGTCCAGAAGCTGCTCTCTCCAAGGGCCGGAGGAGACAGGTGTGGCAGGTGGGTACCCAGGCTGGGGCCTGCCTGGCAGGGCTGGGGGTGATGCCCAGGACACTGGGGGTGCTGGGGGCGTCCTGCAGACCCCACAATCCAGTCCCCACTGCCTTGCTAGAGAGACTGAGGCTCGATGGGTCGCCCAGGGCCCAACATAGCTGACGTCTTTGCATGCTTCAGCACACATTTTGGGAAGCACGTACAGGCCCCTCTCAGCACCCAAGTCCTGCCCCCGGCCAGGCCCTTGAGTGGAGTGATGAGGAGGCCTGAGGCAGCCATGCAGAAGGACAGGCTGCCCTTTCCTTCTCCTCCACCCCCGTTCCTCTGATGCTCCCGAGGACTGGCGCCCTGGTCTCTTCCTACTGGGGACCCTGGGCGCAGGGAGATGGGGCGTGGCCATAGCCCTTCCCCAGAGACCACTGCCACCCCCATCAGCACAGCCTGACCCTGCCCCCACCCTCGGACCCAGGGCTCCCGGTCAGCCGGCCTCTACCTGTTGCTGCTGCCCCCACAGAGATGGGGAGCCCAGCTCATGCCCGCCAAGCCCTGCGGAGCCACTGGGGGTCCAAGCAGGCCGGGTCCTCTGACCTAAGCAGGGAATCAGGCCAGTGGGGTGGAGGGCTCCTCTCTGGCCTGGGGCCCCCACAAAGGAAGTCAGAACCGGGCCCGTCCCCAGGGAGGGAGGAGGCAGAGGGGAGACTGCTGAGGAGGTTGGCCAGGGCCGTGCTGGCCGTGAACCCGAGGCAGACCCCGGGGCCCCTGCCGGACCGAGACAGCCCCAAGCAGGCAGACGGAGAGCAGTTTCTCACTTTTATTGAGATTGCGAGGGGCAGCCCCAGTGTCAGGGGCACACAAGGCGGGGTGGCCCCAGAGTTAGGGGCACACAAGGCGGGGTGGCCCCAGGGTCAGGGGCACACACAGCGGAGCAGCCCCCCCAACCTGGAGCCCATGAATAGCAGCACAGACAGGACCACACACATCTGGACAGAGCTAGGAAGCGGGCAAGTGCAGACCGGCGGGGGTGCCCGAGACCAGCCCCTCACACAGGCCTGTGCCAGGGCAGGGCAGGGCAGACAGGCTGGCGGGGTTGGGGGTTGGGCCCCTGCACCCCTGCACCTAGCCGATGACGCTCAGTGCGTGGCCGAGGGCCTGCAGGTCATCCTGGATGGCCTCCAGTGAGCGCCGGATGGAGCGGGGGCTGTCCAGCACCTCGATGGCCAGCGTGTATGGGTCAAACCTCACGGAGAACGGGCGCTGGATGTGTGCAGCATAGCTCCTGGGGAGGGGGCCGGGACGTGCTTGGTCACCAGGAAGGGCCCAGTACAGCCAGAGCAGGCCTCAGATCTCCCCGGACTCATCTGAGAATGCATCATGCCCACCATCCCGGGCACAGACAGGGAGACTGAGGTCCACCCAGGCCAGGTCTGAGGCCTCCTCCAAGGGCGGGTGGGGAGTGTGGTAGACAGACCAGTCCTACCGCGTCCTGCACCTCCCCAAGGCCCAGCACAGCCAACCCTCCTCCTCCAGGAAGCCCTCCTGACTATCCCCTGAAGGGCCCCCAGGTACATCCCTGTCCCTGAGCCTATGTGGGGATGCAGCCCTCTCAGCACTGACACACAGCTCCCGGGCCTCAGTTTCCCCTATGCACCACAGGAGCTTGGCTACACAGTGAGAAGGCCCCTCTAGAGCAGGAACAGGTGGGCTGGGTCGGGCTCCGCTTCCCCTTACGGCCACTGCTGGTCACTGCACCCCAGACACAGTCCCTGAATTCCTGCCCCACACCCCCCACGGGGCCCTCAACTACCTCTCCCCCTCTCCGACCCACCCCCAGGGTCCCCCTACCCGGCCCACAACCACCCCTCCCCCTGTCTCATCCACCCACAGCCCCACTATCCCAACCACTTACCCCCCCAGGCCCCAGCTGCCCAGGGGGCAGCAGGCTGGGAGGGACCCCACTTATCCTTAGAGCCTGCACCCTGCCTCCTCCTAGAAGCCTCACTTTGACCTCACTTTGACCTGACCTTAACCAGCCACCCAGATCCCGGCAGCCTCCAGCCGCCAAACTCCTCCGGGTCCTGCTCAGGGAGGGTGTGGCTGCTGTGAGAGGTATTGTAACTGAGGGTCGGTCTCCCCATCTGTGAAATGTCTCCACTTTTGGGGGCATGGTGGGGGCCCCTACCTCAGCTTGTCCTTGGCGTCACTGAAGCTCTCAGACACAAAGTAGACGGACTGGTAGGTCTGGTCCTGGTAGGGCTGCACAGCCGCCGCTTCTGGGTCAAAGGCTCGGACCTCAGGCTCGTCAGACAGGGAGTGCTGTGGGGAGGCCGGTCATCCCGGGCCCGAGGGAGTGGGGGGATGCTGAGAACAGGGTACTGGCCTGATGCCAGGTGATGGTGGGCTCCAGTGTGGACCTCCACCTCCCAAGACCCCCTGCCAGGAAGGGTCCCCCCACAGCCCGAGAAACAGTGGGATGCTGCCCCAGAGACAAGTATCCTCAGTCCTTCTGAGGGGTGGCTGGCTCCCTCTATCAGGCTACAGCCTCCTCCAGGGAGGTCCCAGTCCAGGAGGTACAGGCTGAGTGGCCCTCCCTGCCGGGACCCCCGGGGCCCGTGTCCCCTTCCCTGTCTTCTCACCAGGAGCTCCCCGTAGGAGGAGAGCAGCCCGGCGCCGTAGGCCTTCACCTCGCCATCCTGCTTACACAGGCCAAACTCCACCGTGAACCAGTATAGCTGTGGGGACGGGGCCCAGTCAGTGACAGCCACAGGCGCCACCCATGGGGCCTGGACACAGCCACTCAGGGACCCAGCAAGGGGTCCTGGTGCCAGGGACTCTCTCCCCTGAACAGATGCGCAGACTAGGCCCCACAGAGCCGGCCCGAGCCGGGGTCATGACCCCCACCCCCAGGGCCACTCAAGGGCCAGGACCCACCGTGGATAGCTTCTCAATTTCCTCATCCGACGCCCCCAGGGACGCCAGGCCGATGTCCTGCGGAGGGAAGAGGAGGCTTACACGGCGGTGGCTGGGGCAAGTATGATGAAGTGGGGTGCTGAGGTGTCAGTAGCGCCCTCCAGGGGCCTCCCCAGCCCAGGGTGCAAGATCCCCCCTAACCAGCCACCTGGCACTGCACCCTGCTGTTCCACAAAGCGCCAGCAGGTGGCAGCACAGGCTGCAGGAACCCAGCTTGAGGCTGTCACAGTGGCCAATGACTGAGCCAAGATTTTGCCCTAAGGTCACCTGGGGACTTGGTGCTGGGAGAAGCTGGGGACAGCGCCCCACCTCACTGCGTGTCAGCCCCCCCAAGTCCCCGCTGACCCGCTGACCCCAGGACGCACCTGGGAGAACTGTGCGAATGTCCTGTCGGCCAGCATGGGCACGTGTCCCAGCAGCTCATGGCAGCAGTCCCTGCAGGGGTG
The DNA here is from genome assembly GCA_030035585.1 of Dugong dugon. Classification (NCBI taxonomy): domain Eukaryota; kingdom Metazoa; phylum Chordata; class Mammalia; order Sirenia; family Dugongidae; genus Dugong; species Dugong dugon. Next base: position 138,461,399 of record CM057467.1, on the reverse strand, counting down.
GGGAGGGAGGAGGGCTGGAGGGCAGTGCCACCCTCTTGCTGTCCCCCTACCCGGGCACCGGGGCCTCAGGAGACATGTGGGCCTCAGGACCCCTCGTCCTGTCTACAGGCAGCACCCTAATGTTCCCAGGGGCTGGGCGGGCCGAGGCAGGCACTCACGGCTCGGGGGAGTGCATGGGTGAGGACGCGTGGCGGATGTACTGGGTGCACTGGAACACACGGAAGGCCAGGCTGGCCAGGAAGTCGCGGGCAGACAGCAGGCCAGCCACGGGCCGCAGCTGGAAGCCCGTCCGCTCTGCAACAGGCCACACACGGCAGTCAGGGCATTGGGGACAGGGGGTGGCACGCGGTGGGGTTGATGTGGGGCTGGGGGTGTCATGTGGCAGGGATGTCACAGGGCTGGGGTGTCATGGGGTGGGGAACACACAGAGGAGGGTTTATAGGGCGGAGGTGTCAGGCTGGGAGCATCACAGGACGGGGTGACACAGAGCACAGGTGGTGCAGGATGGGGTGACAGAGCGCAGGTGGTGCAGGGTGCGGGTGGCACACAGTGGAGGGGCCAAGGGCGGGGATGTCACAGGGCAGGGGTGGCGGGGGCAGGCTGGTGCCCAAGCAAGGAGTGAGCAGGTGGGGGCCACAGTGGTGAGCACCCCTCGGCCGGCACACCCTTCAGGAAGCGGGACACGTCCTCCAGCTGGGGGATGTTGTCCTCCCGGTAGCCGCTGAAGCGCTCCAGTAACTCGAAGGCCTCCAGGTGTTCACGGCAGGCATGGGTGGCATAGAGCCCCTTCAGGGTTGTGTAGACCTCCTTCCTGCGGGCGAGGGGCTCAAGCCGTGGGCTACTTAAACCCCAGCCCGGCCCAGGCCCACCCAGAGCCAGGCCCATCCCGTCTGTTTCCCCCGCCCCCCGCACCATCTGTACCCCACAGCGGGCCCCTTGCCGACCCCTACCACTGCAAGGGCCTTTGCCGGCAGCTTAGGGGACTCGAGGGGACAGGGGGCTGTGGGGGCCACCCCTGGGCTCCCTGGGGTTGACCCGACAAGAGGGGCAGCCTCTACCTTCCAGGCCCAAAGTCTGGGGCTCAGAAAGTCCCTCCTGCACCCAGCCCCAGTCTCTCCTGCTGCCCAGCCCCGTGCTCCACCCCCTGGCCGCTGCCACTGTGTCTCACCAGGTGGCAATCTCCTCTGCTGTGTACTCCACGCGGGGAATCGGCTCACCACTGCGGGAGGGGAAGTGATCAGCCTCGGCCCCTTGGGGCAGGGAGGGTCGGAGGCCAAGCTCAGAGCCGCTGCCCGGCCATAGCCTAGCTTTGCCGTGGACTGGCTGTGTGGCCTCAGCAAGTTGCCTGACCGCTCTGTGCCTCAGTTTCCTCAGCTGTGACTTGGGGAGAATGCCAGCACCCACCCTGGCAGGTTGTGATCAGGTGGACGGGTCCACACGTGCCAAGTTCTTGGAGGGGCCCCACGTCTGCGGCAACGGGCAAAGTGATGCAAACAACCCCCCCTTGCCCTCCTCCCCTCCCTTCTGCCCCAAAGGCTGCAGGGCCAAGTCAGGGTCCCGGGGTGGGGGGCTGGAGGCCCCAGGGGGGTGCCCTTACTGCCGGTACTGGAAGGCTATCTCCGCAATTAGCTTCCTGCGCTGCCTGTACACCTGGTCCGAGAAGCCCTGGGGGTGGGGGGTGGCAGTGTCAGGGCCTGTCCTGCCCCTCCTGGCCCCCAGCCCCCCGGCTGCTGATGCAGACAGGGATGCCTCAGATGACCTCAGTGATCCCGCCAGTGTGCAGGGCAGCAGACGGATGGACAGCCCCCACGAAGTGAGGGCCAGCTGGGGTCTGCACCCACCCTGCCACCCACAGACATCGGGCACCCTGTCGGGGTGGGACACCTGGGGAGGCCAGCTCACCGGATGGTCCAAGTCCAGGTCTGGGTCAAACTTGGTGACCAGGTGGTGGCACTGGTCCAGTTCGGAGACTTTCCTCGGGAACCAGGGGACTTGGGGGAGGGGTGGTGGAAAGAATGGGTGGAGTGAGCTTGGAGCCAGGGGTGCCCCATACCCTCCCCCAGGCTCCCTGGAGGGGGCAGGGCAGGCAGGAGGAGCCTGGGGGAGGGCTGGGAGGCAGCAGGGTGGGGGAGCATCACGTGGTCCCCTTGGGGCCCTCTGCACTTGGTCCCAAGGTCATTTGTCCCACCCATGGCCAGAGGGCCCAGCCTCACCCTTGTCCTCCTTGGCCCCTCGCAGGTCCTCGGACACCCGGCGCACGGAGCTGAGCAGGGTGGCCAGGTCGGCGCTGGGCACCTCGCAGCGGACGAAGTACTCCAGGTGGGGGCCCCCGCCCCTAGGCCTAGCGGCTGGCCGTGTCTCCAGGTGGTGGATTTTGGCTTCAAAAGTCTTAGGGAGTGGAAGCAGGGAGGGGACAAGAGAGGAGGCAGGTGAGGGCGATGGAGGGCCTCGGCCTGGGATCAGAGCAGCCAGGCTCTCCCAGGCCAGTTCCTGCCCGCGACACCGCCAGCCCCCTGCCGCCCTGGGCAGAGTTTGCTACGAGTCTGGTCTCCTCAACCCCCTTTCTGGGCAGCGCTGCCCATGTGTCCCCAGGCTGCGCCCACACACATCCCTCCATCCCTGATGGCCTCATGTGGGCCCACTGCCCCCCGCAGGAACCGCCAGGGGGGCCTGGACCCCACTGTGGCAAGGGCCCGGCTCAGCCCCGAAGAGCAGCAGCTGTGCGCCCGGAGCAGTGGTGCAGAGGCCCACTGTGTCCCCCGCCACCACGGCGCCATCGCCCAGCAACGAGGGTGTCTCCTTGGTGACAGCCCCTGGGGCTGTGCTGCCGCGTGGGGAGCTGGCAAGGAGTTCTGCTCTAATGTCATTTGGGAGCCTCTGCCGGGAGCCAGGTCACTGTACGCCCCAGCCCGGTGTGGTCAAAGCAGCTAATGTGATCAGTGACCATGTTAGCCTGGGGCTCCAGCGGGGGTGAAGGAGCCACACAGCCCCTGCACCCTGCTTCCCAGCTGCCTTCCTGGGGCCATGCCTACTCACACCCCCCCATCCATGGGATGGGCAGAGGAGCGGGAGTGGGAGACTGAGGGAGAGTCACGGGAGTGGGTGGCAGGGAGGTCGTGGCCCAGCTTCAGGGCATGAGCTCAGGGTGTTCCCAAGACCATCAAGGGCATGGAGAGGGGTCCCCAGGCTACCCCAGAGCTCCTGGTGTGCAGACCTCAGCTCTGGGTGCTTAAGCGGGGCTCCTGGGAGCCTCTCCTCTGTGGCCTGGGTGCCACATTGCCCGTGGAGTGGACACAGGTCCTGTGCACACGCGTGGGCTTGCAGGCACATTCACACACAACATGTGCTGCATGTGTGTGTGTGTGTTTATGCACTTGTGTGCACACATGTGCATATACGGTGTGTGCATGTGGGCGCATACATGTGCATGTGTGTGTGTGTGTTTATGCACTTGTGTGCACACATGTGCATATATGGTGTGTGCATGTGGGCGCATACATGTGCATGTGTGTGTGTGTATTTATGCACTTGTGTGCACACATGTGCATATACGGTGTGTGCATGTGGGCGCATACATGTGCATATACGGTGTGTGCATGTGGGCGCATACATGTGCATGCGTGTGTGTGTGTGTTTATGCACTTGTGTGCACACATGTGCATATACGGTGTGTGCATGTGGGCGCATACATGTGCATGCGTGTGTGTGCGTGCACACACTCTCCATGGCAACAGCCCGTCCTCGGACCTCACCTCAAACACCTTCACGACACGTGACAGGGGCGCAGACTTGGTGCCGCGCAGGGAGAAGAGCAGGTTCAGCACAGCCTGGCCATCCTTCTCCTGGAAGGCTATGGCCTCCAGGGGGTCCCCGGGCTCCAAAGAGGCGGCCGCTGCCGCCTCCCGTTCCTTGCGTGCGTCCTCAATGAGGCTCTGCCGCCGCCCGATGAACCGGGGAGACTGTGGGGACAGGCACCCCGCTCCTGCTCACCCACTGGAGCCCCACCCCACCGGCCCCTCCTGATGGGGTCTGCACCCAGGAAACACGGGGGACACCCAAGGAGACACGCAGGGACACCCAGCCCAGCTCTCGTTATTGGGTGCCTACTGTGTCCTCGGGGCATCTGGCCTGCTGGGATGGGAGCTGAGTTCACACGGAGACAGGGAAGATGCTGGCTGCCTGGCTCTGGCCGTCTGCTCCCCCATACACAGCTGCTGTGTCACTTCTGTCCCTAGGCCCAGCCCTAACTGGATTAGGTGACAGGAAGGGAGTGACTCAGGACCGCAGCTCCCTCCACCCTGAGATGGCCAGCAGCCAGTGCCGGGGGAGGCTCAGGGAGCTAGCTGTCTCCTCCCTGACCACCCGCCCCGCTCCAGTCCCACCAAATGGCCCCTCTTGTGATCCCTTCCTGGCCCTTCCTCAGCCAGGACTTGGGGGCTGTGGCCCTCCTGCCCCGTCCGCCCTTCCCTCACTGGCAGCTGAGGGGACATGTCCAGGCCTCACCCGGTGCCTAGCGTGCTGGCCTTTGTCAACGCCACCCTCCCACCTGTCCTAACCACCCCACGGCGGGCTGCCAGTCACTCCTCTGCCCCCCACTCAAAGCTCTGGCCCCAGGGCACCTCACGGGGATGTAGCCTCGGCTGTTCATCGGTCTGTCCCTGACCCCTGCTGAACCCAGAGCCCCACCCAGCCTGACCAGGCAGGGCCAATGCAAGCCGGCGCTCCTGCCGGGAGCTGGGTTCCTAAGAAGTTTTTGCTCCCTCCACACGAGGGAGGAATGAGTTCCTGCCCTTGGCCTTGGGGCTGCTGGAACAGCGGGGCTGGGGGAGTGGGAGAAGCCCCACCTGGGGGGTGAACACAGCCAGCGCCACAGCCCCAAGCTGGGGGGATCTGGGAGACAGGGTGTGCAGGCCTCACAGGGAGAGCATCGCATTGGCACCTGGTGGGGGGTCTTTACCCCACAGAGGGGCTCCTGAGAAAATACGAGGAAATTAAATGTCTATAGCCCAAACAGTGCTTTCCTTAAAGGTCTACAAACAGAAGTCCAGTTCATGTGTGCTGGGAGCTTATGATTCTGTCCCTGAGGTGAAGGCGGCTCCTCTTCCTGGCTGAGGAGGGGCTCCTGCATCTCATCAACCACGGGGCCTGACTCCGGTCTGCCCCCTTGTACTTGAGGCCGGGCCACCTTCCAGGGGCTTCAGCGAGGCCCCAGGTAGCAGGGCGTAAGAGGTGGGATTTGAGCCAAGGGAAACTCCTTTCTCTTTCTGGCGCATGGGAACACAGCATACATGGCGAATGGACAGATGGGCAGATGGAGAGTGAGTGGGCAGATGGATAAATGCTTGAGTGGATGGGTGGATGGGCGGACGGACGGGTGGGTGGATGGATGGGTGGGTGAGTGGATGGATAGATGGTTGGATGGGTTTGAGGGTGGGTAGGTGGGTGGATGGGTGGATGGGTGGGTGGATAGATGGATGGGTAAATGGTTGTGAGGGAGCAAGGGTGATGGATAGGTGGAGGAAATCCCAGAGCCTGGATCACTGTCTGACTCACTCCCATGCCCCCTGGCATGCCCCATCCGCAGCTCCATCAGGGCCTAGGGTGCTCTCTCCCCAGACAGCAGTTACCTCACCCTGTTGCTGACCAGGGCACTGGGGACAAGCGGGAAGAGGGCAGAGGGAGGGGGATCAGGGCCCACAGGCGTGACCTCGGGCTGTCTTGCTCACAGGGGTTCCCTTCTCAGAGGATAATTCTTCCCGACTCCTGCCTCCAAGCTTCAAAGGAAAATTCGACTTCTCGGGAGACAAACCCGAGGCACAGAGGCCCAACAGACCCCTAGAAGGGCCGGCACCCGAGAGATACACTCCTGGGGACATACACTGTCACACACACACACACACTCACACCCACAGAATGCGCCCCCCAGAGGCACAAACAGGCAGCCGGGTGCCCCGCGCCCTGATGAAGGGACTCTGAGACCCCATACACACCCCCAGGCCCAGAGCTGCGGTGGACCCTGAGCCTGGGTTGACCGCCAGCCTGCAGAGGGACCGAGACACCTGTCACCTGGGCTTCCCGTCGGCTCCGGCAGCAGGTACCCTTATGCACTCTTACCATGATGGCCTCAGCCTGCTTGGCGTCCAGCTCGGACACGGCCCGGCGGAAGCCTTTGGCCTGCGGTGCGGCGGTGTTGGGGGTGGGCATGGTGGCGGGTCCAGCTCCAACTCCACAGCCCTCTGCCAGGCAGCCTCTTATAGGCCGGGCTGACGTCAGGCCCCTGCGGGTCCCCCCTCCTCCTGCATCACCCCCTCTGCCTCCTCTCCCTGCCTGCTGCGCCTGAGGGCGGCGAGGTGGGCGAGCGAGAGGCCGCTGAGAAAGGGCTCTGTCCCATTAAATCTAATTGCATCCGCATCGCAGACACCCAGGCGGGTCTGCCCGGCGGCCTGTGAATCACACTCAAGAGCCGAGGACGAGGGGCTACTCGCACTCTGAGGGGGCCTGGGGGCAGCGAGAGGCCCAGACCCCCATGTGGAGGCCTGGGATGCACAGGCGGGGGCTATGCCGGCAGCCACTGGACCCTCACAGCAGACGGCCTGGGTGCACCGAGGAGCAGACCAGAACCTCTCATGGGTCAGGAGGCAATTTGTTTGCTTTTCCAGAAGGTTCTTCACTTCACAAAATGTCCCCACAGCGTCCCTCCTGCCAGTGAGCTTCCACTGGATGTGAATATCATCAGCGGGGGTGTTACTCCCTGCCTGCCCCCGTCCCCTCCACGGGGACCTGCCCGTGTCCCCTCCACAGGGCCCTTGTGCCCAGACCTCCAGGCACGTCCAGAATGTTCCAGAAGGGACTGTCCCTCCAGTGTGGAGTAGGAGACCAGAAAGCCAGGGGAAGGGCCATGGTCTCACTCTGGGGTCTGCCCATCCCAGTGAGAGGGAGTAGAGTAGAGGCCCCCTCCTCTGCCCACCCACCCTGGGGCCACTCCTCCTTCCTCCCCTGGCCCATGCTGGCAATGAGGTTGGGATGGTGTGTGTGCTGGGTTCTGGCCCCCCAAGAAAGTTTTCCTCTCTTCCCACAGAAAGGTCCTCCCTTTTCCCTCCAGGCGTTGAGGGTGGGCTGGGACAGCCTCAGGCCACAGCCCCCCTGAAAACAGGGAGGGGAGGCACGGCGCCCTGGGATAGGACTTTGGGTGCCCTGATCCACAGCCTCCAGGTTGGGCCCCCAGGGAGGAAGGGGCTCACCCGGGGAAGTCATTCCCACTGAGCACCTCTCGTACCCCCCAAAACCCCCATCCCTCCCCTGATGGTCCCCAGGGTGCCTGCCTGTAGGAATCCCCTGACCCCTGATGGTCCCTGGGGAGTCAGCCTGTAGGAACCCCCTGACACCCGATGGTCTCGAGGGTTTCAGCCTGTAGGGACCCCCGACTCCTTATGGCCCCCAGGGAGCCATCCTGTAGGAACCCCCTGACCCCCAATGGTCCCCAGGGGAGCCAGCCTGTAGGAACCCTCGACCCCTGATGGTCCCTGGGGTATCCAGCCTGTAGGAATCCCCTGACCCCCAATGGTCCCCAGGGGAGCCAGCCTGTAGGAACCCTCGACCCCTGATGGTCCCTGGGGTATCCAGCCTGTAGGAATCCCCTGACCCCCAATGGTCCCCGGGGTATCCAGCCTGTAGGAATCCCCTGACCCCCAATGGTCCCTGGGGTATCCAGCCTGTAGGAATCCCCTGACCTTCAGTGGTCCCCGGGGTATCCAGCCTGTAGGAATCCCCTGACCTTCAATGGTCCCCGGGGTATCTAGCCTGTAGGAACCCCCTGACCCCCGAGGGTCCCCGGGGTATCCAGCCTGTAGGAATCCCCTGACCTTCGACAGTCCCCGGGGTATCCAGCCCACTGAAGCTCTGACCAGGCCTCCCCTGCTTCTTCTCAGGCCCCACAGGTTCCCAGAAGGCCTCACTTTGTCTTCCTGGGGTGGGCTGCCTGGGACCCCTTAGTGACAGATCCAGGCCCACCCTGCTTCCTGCCCCCCAGCTCTGCGTGTTTGCTCAGAGGTGGAAGGAGGGGGAATTCTCTACGAAATACCACGCAGAAGTGTCAGCCAGGGCTGACGATGTGGACTTAACCTTTCCGCAAATGTCTCCACCAACACAGATGTTGTTTTTAATTCATGTTCTACCTGAGCCGGGTCGAGCTTGGGTGGAAGCTGCATAAGGTGCTAAGATTCTAAGTTCCCCCTGGAAACGGTTCTGGGGACACTGGGCGAGGCCCAAGTCCCAGGCCAGGCTCTCACAGCGGGACTCCCGTCCCCCGCCGCTCTGCTCATCTGAGGTCCCAGTGGCTGGGGGGTGGACGGGCAGAGGCAACACCCCAGGAGGCAGAGACGAGGGGGAGGGCAGGCTGGGGGCCTAGAGCTGGGGAGGGGCTCTCTGGCAGCAAGGTCAGGCACCAATGGGGGAGCAGGGTCCCTGCTGCCAAAAGTCCTGGCTCAGTACATAGTCCACCAGGTCAGGGGCACAGAGGCCCATGAATACAACAGGTGGGGGGCTTTTGAGTGGCAATAGGAGACAGGGGCAGTGGCCAAGGCCTGTCCCCTGTACCTGCCCAGGGCAGTGAGAGTTTGCTGAGGGCTCTGGCCAGCACCTGGCTCCCAGAGTTCATGCTCTGCCCCTCGCTTGGCGGCCCTCTCCCCTCCCAACATCCACAAAATTGCAGACACCCCCAGGCAATTAGGAGGCGCTGAGCGGGCTGACCTCTCAGGGTTTAATAGCCCAGAATGACAGCGTGCTCGCCCTCATCAGCACTGCCTCTGCAGGGCAGGGGTGTGACTCCTCTGGTCTCTCTGTGTCCCCTGGGTTCTGTTATGGGCCTCGGGGTGTCTCGCCCACCGGGGGACACCCCCTCCTGCTCTCCCCAGGCCCAGGCCCAGCTGACACAGTTGACCGGGCCCTGGTGTGGCCCGAGGAGTGGCCTGTCCCGCGGCCCTAGGGGACGTGGCCTTGGCCCCACCCTGCTGGGCACAGGGCTCAGGTGGGCCCTCCCATCCCACCCAGTCCTGGTGACCCAGCCCCCCACCCAGTCCTGGCAGCCCAGCCATGCGCAGCCCCCCTTCCCAACTGCACGCTGATCCCAACCCCCGCTGAGACTCCATCAGTTCCTAGGGCTCCGGCCTCCACCATCTCTCAGTCTGAGTGGGCTCCTGGGCGGGTGGGCACGTGGCTACTCTCCTCGGCAATCTGGGGCCAGAGGTCACTTCCAGTGGTTCCAGCAGCAGGCAGGTCTTAGGCGGCACGTCTGAGCTCTCGTGCCAGCTCCTATGTGACACATCTGTGTGACACTTACCCACACTCACACACAGACACACTCACACATCCACACCCTACACTCACGCACTCACCCACACACAGACACACTCATACTAGTCCCTGGGCCCCTTGTCCCTGGGTACTGCTTGTCCCCACAGCCGCGTCTCTGAGCCTGTGGCTTCCAGAGAAGGCAGGGGCAATGAGGCCTGTCTTCCACCCCTGCAGAGTACACGTGTCTGGCAGATGCAGGGGCGGCCCCGAGTGGGGCTCAGGGTCCCCAGCCTGCCCACCAGCCTTGTCCACTTACAGGTCCCGGACGCTTGGGGACAGGCAGGGAGGAAGAGCAGATAGACCAGAGAGCCCGCCCGCACTGTCAGCCCTGAAATGTCAGAGCAATTAGCCCTAACGAGGCCATCCGATGGTGTGGAGCAGCCAGATGGGTGAGGGGGACCAGCCATAAGCAAGTATCGACCAGGCGGACTGGAGCCCCGCCTGCCCCAGTCAATGGGACGCTCTTAAAGATAATTGGGTGTTTGGAAGTCAGACAGAGGCCTCGAGCTGCTGTGGACAGGATCGGGGGACGCAGGGTGGGGCTGGCAGGGCAGGTCACAGTGAGACTCACATCCGGACAACCTCCGGGCCCTCCCACAACCAGCGTCATTGCTCCTGCCGGCTCCCTTCCCCTGCCCACATCCTGCCAGACCCTCAGGCCCAATAGCCGCCTCCTCCTCCAAGCAGACCTCCCTGGTAGCTTTCTCTCTAAGCTGCCTTCCTACCAGGGCTAGTGAGGATGCACTGCCTCTTGGTATGTGTGGGTGTGTAGGGGCTGGCGCATGTCCATTTGGACAGTGCTGCGGTGCGGGGAGGAAGTCCCTGGCTCAGCCTCAGGCTCTGTCCCCCAACCCCCTGCCCCTGGTCTCGTGTTCCCATCCGCGTAGTGGGGGCTCCAGACACTCAGGCCTTGGGAGAAACTCCATGTCTTCCCAAAGGGCACTGCATTGGCCGTGAAACATCCCCAGCCCGGCCCCTCCCAAGGGGAGCAGCTCAGGACAGAGAAACCCACAAACTGGGGCTGACGTGGACCCCACGGCGAGAGGACCCCAGGATGAGGAGGTTCTCAGGACCCTGTGGCAGCCCATGGTGGAGGTGAGCCGGGTCTCCCCCCCAGCCGCCATGGGCCGCCCCGGGAGGGGCTTTGATTGTGCCTCCCGCCTTGGCCCTCACGCAAGCCCCCACCCCCAGTGCTCTCACCGGCCCCTGCCCCTGGGGAACTGTGTAGGAGGGGTCCACCTGGGCCTGGGTAAGTCTCCCATCCCACACATGAATCACGTCTCAGGCACTTCCCTGGGGTCTGCCAAGCTGGGCGTGGGGCCCCAGGCAGGGCGTACTGGACTGGGAGCAAGACCCTTGCAGGCCCCAGACCCATGGAGCAGGGGTGGAGTGGCACCTGGAGGAGAGCCATGAGGCTTGCAGGGAGGGTGGGGAGAGGGCGGGGATGGAGGGGTGGGTTATAGGCAACCAGTGAGAGGTCACTCTGCCCCCACCACCCACGTGCTAACTTGAGAGGCAGGGGTGCCTCTGAGCTGGCTGAGCACCCCACATTTTGCAGTATCGCGAGTACCCCTCGAATGCCTTTGCAGAGAACACGCCCTCACTTCAACGCTGAGGGAGGCTCAGAGAGGTGAAATCTACCTGTACCTGGCTCCCCAGCATCACCCGAAGCCTACGTCCCGGCCATGGGAACCCTGGGGTCAAGAGCACGCCTGGCCGTGTGCACAGCCAGAGCCCGCTCATAGTTCCATTTGGTCTGTGTATGTGTGGTGCAAGTGTGCATGTGTGTGCATGCATGTACGTGTCCGTGTGTGTGTGCTCGTGCACGTGTGCATGTGTGCACTTGTGTCTGTGCATGTATGTGTGTGCTTGTGCGAGTGTATTTGTGTGCATGAGTGTGCATGTGTGTATGTATATATGTGTGCACACACATACTCACGTGCCTGTGTTTACAGTTGGGGCTTAGAAGGCCTGACCAGCCATGGGTATGTGATAAGCAGTGAGACCCCCTGGCTCCTGTGTCCCCCCAGACCCTGTACAATGTCACGGCGAAGGCCCCCGGCTGGCCATGGCCCCTGCCAGCCTACTCTGTCCCTGAGGTTCCTCTCCAGGTCCCGTGCCTCGCCCCAGTGTCCCCACAGTCCCTCTCCAGGCGCCCCACCTGACCCCAGTGTCCCTGTGGTCCCTCTCCAGGCCCCCTGCCTCACCCCTGGGGCCAGTGACTCATTCTGACGGCTGCCCGCCCCCTCAGCTGCACCTCCCGCCACTCCTGACAAATCAGCTGGGTGAAAAGCAATAAGAGACGTTCAGTTCTCGTTAGTCACTCATGGGCCGGTGACGGCAGCTGTGTTTTGACAGCAATCACATCTAATTATAGTACCAGAGCCCCCTCCAGCCCCCCCACACCATGCCACGGGCCTAGATCCCTGTCATCTGCCCTGTTCCGGGGAGGGGAGGGGGTCCCAATGCTTCAAGCTGGAGCCTCTGGATGCCCAAGGCTCACAGTGTCCAGGGTCCCGTCATCCCCGTGGGTTCCTGCCCATCCACAGGTGGGTACACAGGCCCTGCGTGCAGCCTGGTCTCCAGTGCCTGCCCGCCCCTCACTGCGGGACTAGGTGAGCCTGGGTGGCATTAGTGGAGGTATAGTGGCCAGAACAAAGGAGAAGACAGGCTCGCCCTGACCAGATCTGGGACCCGGACAGGGATCTGGCCTTCCCGAGAGGACAGCCTCCAAGGGAATGGACAGGAGGTGGCAGAGGCAAAGGGGGCAGACTCCATCAGAGGGAGAAGGAGCTGTCACCATCCTCCGCCATGTCCTGGTCTGGGACCCCCCCGAGCCCCTCTCCTGGGGGCACTCACAACCTCACTGCCTATCCTCCAGGGGAGCAGGCTGAGTAGCCCCATGTCTCCCCCGGGGAGCTGCCTCTGAGAGTCGACGTGGCCCCACACCAGCATTTTAGGGGCTAGACAGTGGTGGCAACACCCACCTTCGATAGAGCCAGCCCCCCAGTCAGGGCAGCATGTTCTCGGGGGACTCCAGAGAGCGACAGGCCACAGCCAGATTGTGAGCGTCTGTATTTTTCCTCCTGAGAAGTGCTGTGCTCTCTGGCTCTGGAAGCTGAGAGACAGATGCCAGAGCACCCACAGGCAGGGAAATTGAGGCGTGAGGCGGGGTGCACTTGTTGGGGGATGAGCGGCAGCTCCGGGGCTCTCTCCACACCTGCTGTTCCTGCCTATTGCCATTGCCAGCATCACATTCTCTGAACTAGCAGCACGGCACCCGGAGCAAAGCGGGGATACAGGGAGGGAAACGAGGCGCCCTGCAGCACAGTCCCTCAGTGAGCGGACGGGAGCCAGGGCTGGAGTATCCACCTCCACCGGGGCTAGGGTCTGCAGAGGACCGCACTCCTCCTGGGGCCGCACAGGCTCCTGGCCCAGACCCTCCACCTGCCTGGCCCACCCCACCCCTCCAGGCCCTGCTGCCCCCGCGACCTTGGAGCCCCTGCCTGGTGTCCCAGGCTTGCCCAAGTCCCGGGGCGCCCTGCGCTGATGCTGCTCCCGAGGTAGGCCCCACCTGCTGACATTTCCACCACCGCCCGCCCGGCTGCGTGATATTTAGACAGGGCTTATCACCACACAGGCGGGCGCTGACACCGAGCTGGCCCCTGATCCAAAGCCCGTGTTTAATCAGCCCGTCCCTGCAGCCAGGGCTCCGGATTCCACCTGGCCAGCCCCTCAGACCAGACGGGCCCTGAGCAGGTCCCTCAGGGTGGTGGGGCCTTGGGGTGCACAGGCACTGTCCCCCCCAGGACAGAGCTCAGGGGGAGACTGTCTGCATTCATTCCCCTGTGTGATCACTCATTCACTCATTCTCCTGAGTGTTCATTCATTCATTCATTCCCCATGCGCTCGCTCACGTATTCGTTCATTCCCCTGTGTGTTCATTCATTCATTCATTCCCCTGTATGCATGCTCATTCATCCACTTTCTTTATTCATTCACCCTCCCCCAAGCACTGCCCGGGGTCTGAGGAGAGTCTTTGGAAAACAAAGCAGTCTCAGCCCTTGTGGGTGTAACAGTCTGGGGGGGCAGACCCACGTGAGGCTCCTCATAGTGTTGGTGACAACCTGCAGGGGCCACCTGTTCCACCTGGGGGGCTTCCCAGAGCAGAGCCCCCCACCCCTGCTACCACCTAGCATCGCCTTTGGGGGGGGTCCAATGGGTGTGCGGAGAACCCACTGCTCCTCAGGGAGGGGTGGCTTGTGATCAGTGGGGCTAGCAAGTGATGAGCTGGGGAGCGAGGAAGGGAAGGGCCCAAGGTTTCTGGAAGAGATTTCAAGTTCTAGAAAATTCCCTAGATTTTCTGACTGGGGAGTCCTGCTGGGCTCCACTGGCCTGTTTTCTCTATGCCACACCTGCTTCCCTGGGGGTGGGGGGGAGCAGCCAGGAGTCGCCCTTCCTGCCCAGGGCCTGGGGAAACCGAGGCCAAGAGGTGTTGTGAGCACAGCACATAGTGAGTGGCGGTCAGGCCCCAGCCGGGGCTCCTCCCTGTGACCTGAGCCTGGCTGAGCCCAGGCCAACTCCAAGAGCCAGGGCCAAGTGGCAAGGCGGCGAAGGTGTGCAGACAGGCGCCAGCAGCCTCACTGTCTCTGCACCACGGCCACAGCAGCCTTCCGGAGACTCCCCTCACCTCGTCGCCTCTTCCCACATGTAGAGACTGGTCTAGACCCGGAGAGTTGGGTGTTGGGTGGAGCCCAGCTGCAGCGGTGAAAGCCCTGCCCCCACCCAGCTGACACTGGAGGGGACAAGAGCCTCATGGGGGTAACAGGTGCTGAAAAGTGATGGTGGGGACCCCCACTGAGGCCCAGGAGAGGCTGTGGGGCTGCCTGGGGTGGGGCTCCAGTGGGCGGCACAGCCTTGCCAAGGCCCAGAGACAGGGTGGCGAAGGCCAGGCCTGGGTGGGGCTCTCCTGCCCCTCCCATGCCCTCCTTGGGACCCCAGACACCGTGTTCTTGCATTCTGTGTCCTTCCACTGCTCCGGTCCACCCCCCTCACCGTAGCACTTGTCGGAGCTGTAACTTTCCCTCTATTTTCACAACCTGTTAACTGCAGTCTGACGCCCCCCGGATAAGGTCCCTCTCTGCATGACGGGCACCTCTGCTCACTGCATCTCTCCCGTGCCTCGGGCAGGCGGGACCCTGCATGTCTGTGAAATGAATGAGCGAAGAGAGGAGTCCAAGGGGCAGCTGGGCTCAGAGACGGCAAGATGGGGGGATCCCCACCCGTTAGCCCCTCCCAGCCCAGGGCTTCTCCCTCCAATGGCCAAAATGGACTTGAATAGGCTCGTGAAATCCCTACTCTTGATTCCTGCAGCCCCTCACCAGTTCCTGCCCACGACCCCTTCTCCACTCTCCTTGCACTCACCCACCACCACTCCGGGGGCAGATGGGTGCTCCTCGAGGCCCTGGAGGGTGTCCCAAGTGGCCCCAATGGCTTCACTGCCTGGGACTTCACCAGGCGCCTCCCCACTCACCAGCCACCCTCCACCCTGACCGTGCTTCAGATGATTGTCTTTAAGTTTAATGATACCGTGACAGAATCACCTTTAAACATGCACACATACTCTCTCACACATGCACACCTGTGCGCACACTCACATATGTGCACGCACCCACACGCATGCACACACGTGCTCACATCTAGGTACACATGTACATGGGCACATTCACGCTCATGTATGGACACACGCAGGCACACTCATCCTGGTGTGCACACACACATACACACAATACAGGGACTTACACATGCACACATGCAGACCCACAGGTGTGCGTGCATATGCTCACACACATACACACACACACGTGTGTGTGCACACAGAGAAACGATACCGTCCTGTGTTTTAGTTTCATTTCTGTGCGTCCGTGAGCCTCCCTGGGGGAAGTGAAGTCGCTGGCCCACAGGTGCACGTCTTCAGCTTTTATCTGAAATATCCCACTGCCTCCAAAGTGCAGCCTCAAGTCACCCTCCTGCCCACGTGACATGACAGCATCCGTGTGCCAAGTATTCACCAACATCTGACACTCTAGAGCTCCTATATTTTTGCCAACATGATGTGTGAACAACAGCCTCTTGTGGGCATTGTGAGCTGTGTGTCCTCGTGTGCCCAGCCACCTCTCACTCACTTCCCAGCCAGTTCCCTTTCTTCTGAGATGGCCCCCTCCCCCCCCATGGCCTCAGTTTCTCTCTGGGTGCTTGTGCTTTCGGTCACGAAACGGACGGAGGAGCAGCTCCCACGTCTGGACACGGAGCCTGCCTCAGGAGCAGCGTTCCCCCAGCCCAGCCCCGTGTTCTAGACCTGGAGCCTGTCTCAGGGGCCCCTCTTCCCTAAGCCCAGGGAGCCTCTGGACCCAAGAAGGTCCAGCTTTGTTGGGCCTCTTGGTCGATGTCAGCTTTTCCTTCTTGGATTTGTAGTCTGGGTCCTGTCTCGGAGACACCACGCCAAATACAGCAGTGCTGCTCTGGGAAAGAGGGGGATCCCTTCCCGCACGCTGGGGAGCTGGGGATCCCTGAAAAGCACATTCATTATCATAAATCCATTTTGCATTTGAACAACAACAGCAACAGGCCATTGTTTGTCTTTTACAAACTGCAGCCCAAGAGGCTGGGAAGAATCTTCCAGGTTGATGTGAATGCCACTGAGTTCCAACGTGGTGGGGGTGTCCTGGGAGGCATGACCTCCTGGGGCAGATGCTGAGGTTTTTGATGTTTATTGAAAGGCTCAAGGGTTAGCAAAGGCCAGGGAATGCTGTCAGGGTGACACGTGCTGAGACACAGCAGACCCTGCCCCAGCAATGGGAGGGGCCAGGGGCTTGTCCCCCACTTTCTGGGGGAGCTGCCCTTCCTTCCTGGGCTGGGAAACAAGAGAGGCTGGTCCGCCGAGGCTGCCTCCCCCCATCGCGTCTCCCGGGGTGCTTCCCGTTAGGCTGAGCGGGGGTCTCTCAGGGTGCAAACTGTCTGAGGGCTTATCTGGGTTGGGGGGAGGCTGAGCCCTGGATGCAGGCGATGTAATTACTGCTCCCTGACAATATCAGAGCTGTGCTGAGCATTTGTTCCAGAGAATTAGCTGCAGAAGCTCAATCCACCTTTGCAATCAACCGAGGAAGGAGGGATTAGGGTTTGGAGCCAGGGGGGCGGGAGTGGGGGTGTGTGGGTAAAGGGGCCGGAAGGGGTGTGCAGGATTGGATGTCAGGGTTCGTGTGGGGCAGGGGCAGGATCACTGAAGGACCCTGCCTGGGAGGAGCTCTGTCCTTCTAGCCCAGAGGGAGGGACACCCCCCTCCCTCTCCCGTCATCCTCGGCTTGGTTTTTCCCCTCCAACCCAATCATGAGCTTTCAAGGACAGGTACTGGTTCCCCCTTCCCTGGTCCCCACCTTGTGCCTGGGGGACCCCTGAGAATGAGGACCAGGCCTCTCATTCCCCAACTCACCTCCACTTTGCCACCTTTCAGTTGGGATTTCATCTCAGGGTCTCCTGTAGGCCCCCCATTCTCCATATCCCCACAGAATTTGGGGTTACAGGCCCACACTGTAGCCCAATGAGACCCCTTGGCAGATGAAGCCCCCCACAATGTCTCACAAGGCTTTGTAACTCCTCCCAGCCACACCCACCCCCTCATCCTGGTCAAGACCTTCTGATCCTGGTGCTCCAGGGATTCCAGCAAACCTGCATTTCATCAGCCACTCTCTGACTCAAGCGCCTTCTGTGGCTCCCACTGTCCGTACACGACAAGGTGACCTCATGGGCAGCCAGCTCAGAGCCCCTTCCAGCACGGCCCCACTTCCTCTGCCTGCACCTCCCCCATCCCAGAGCCTGGGGAGGGGGCATCCCTTGACCCCACCAGCAAAATTCCCACACGTACATATGTAGTTGCTGTTACCCATAGCCCCGTTGTCACCAGGTCGATTCCGACTGACAGCAACTCTATAGGACAGAGTAGAACTGCCCCATAGGGCTTCCAAGGAGCAGCTGGAGGATTTGAACTGCTGACCTTTTGGTTAGCATCCAAACTCTTAACCACTGCACTGCCAGGGCTCCAGTTGTTAGCTGTCATCTAGTTGGCCCCTGATTCACGAGGCCTACCCCCTCCCTGTGGGCTCAGGTGGCCCTGGAGGAGGCATTGTGAGGACCCCGGGAAATGCTTTTTGGGGTCTGAAGGACCTGGGAGTGACTCTTACCCTGGTGGGTGCCCTGGGGAGGTGGGCCTCTTGACCAGGACCCCCAGGCCCCTGGGGACACAGAGGCAGAGCCCTTCCCCGCCCCCCTTCCACAGGGCAGTGTCTGGGGGCCCAGCTGGAAGCAGGAAGGAAAGCTGGCCTCTGAGGTCCCCACTTGGGTCTGGAGGCTCACTCGCTGGCACTGAGGCGGGGACAGCAGACCGGAGGCCAGGAGCTCAAGATCCAATGACAGCGGCCAGCAGGGACTCAGGTGGCCAGGCAGAAATCCAGCCCGTCTCTGTTTAACCTTCTCCATCCGAGCATGGGGCCATAGATCGATCTTTTAATAATGTCTGCTCATTTCCATCATGCAGCAAAGTGAGCAAAATGAAAGGAAATAGCAGAGAGGAGCGACCCTTGACAGAGCTCACCAGCGCGGTCCTCAGCACCTCAGGGAGCGCCTCTGAGTGTCTTTTCCTCGGATACTTTGTATCTTAATTGTAACCGCAGATCACAAGGTTGCATCCTGACTCTTCATTCAGCAATAGATCAGAAGCTCGTTTCCACTGTGGCTCCGTAATCCAGATTGTGAAAGAGGAAGAGAGAAGACTCGAGGCAGTGCCGCTGGGTGGGGAGTGCCCCCCGCCCCCCCCAGTCCTCGGGCGGCTCTGGCCTGGCTGGCCGGACTAATTGCTCGCCGTCACCGTATCTACAGAAACAGGTGCACACGAGCACTTGGAATAGACCTGATTGTCCCTTTATCTGTCCACAATCAGCTGGGCCTGTGGGGCCTGTGACTTCTTGCACGCACTCGGGAGGAGTAATTGCAGGCACAGGGACGACCAGAGGCCCCCCGCGTGGCAGCGAGTCTCCTGGGGCTGCAGGCCCAGTGCGGGGAGAGCCCAGAGCCCAAAGGAGCAGAAGGCCAAGGGGTGCGGGCCGGGGGGGTGGTGATGCAATTAAAAGGAGGGAGGAGGCAAAGCAGAAAAGAGGGGAGAAAGAAGGAAAGGAGGAGGAGGAGGGAGAAAGCAACGGAAGGAAGGAAGGCGAGGGGGAGGGGAGGAAGGTGGCTGCACACCCACCATGCTCCATCTCTGCAGCCCTGCTGCTCAGCGTCCACAGACCTTGGCAGCCGCAGCTGTGTCTGGGGAGGGGCTGGGGCGGTGGTCACAGTGGAAGAGGAATTCAGTTTCCTCATGTCCCCTTCGTCCAGCTGAAAGAAATCCTTTCGGGGTCCTGTAGATGAGGACAGGGATGTTTTGACTCTATATTTATTATTGAAGAGCCACAGTTCTTTTAACTGAAAATTTATTTTGTCTGATTATAAGTGTCCATCAACAAATGAGTGGATAAACAAATGTTGTCCATCCATACAATGGAACACTGCTCAGCCGTAAAGAGAAACGAAGTTCTAACAAATGCTGTGATATGGATGAACCTGGAAACCATTTTGCTGAGAGAAAAGGCAGACACAAAAGGACAACCAGTGTGTAATTCTACACTCGTAAAACTTCCAGAAGAGTCAAATGTATACAGACCAAAGTTTAGTGGTGTTACCAGGCAAGGGGGGCAGGGGGAAATAAAATGAAATAAAGAAGAAAATAAAAGTCGCCCCTTGTTATGGATTGGATTGTGTCCCCCCCAAACATGTGTTGTAAATGGTAACCCCTGGTGGCGTAGTGGTTAAGCATTCAGCTGCTAACCAAAAGGTCAGCAGTTTGAATCCACCAGGTATTCCTTGGAAACCCTATAGGGCAGTTCTACTCTGTTCTCTACGGTCGCTATGAATCGGAATCGACTCAATGGCAACAGGTTTGTCCTTCTGGAAAGGAGCTCTGGTGGCACGGTGGTTAAGCGCTCAGATGCCAACCAAAAGGTCAGTTGTTCAAACACGCCCCGTGGCTCCAAGGGAGAAAGACGGGGTAGTCTTGCTTCCATGAAGATTGCGGCCTTGGAGACCCCGTGGGGCGGTTCCACTCTGTCCTGCAGGGTCGCTATGAGTCTGAATGGACTCGAAGGCAATGGGTTTGTTTTTTTGGCTTTTACACGTGTGGATGTGATCACATTTGGGAGGGGGGTTTTCTCTGTTATGTTAAAGATGCTGTATCAGCGTGGGGTGGGTCTTAGGCCAGTCACTTCTGAGATATAAAAAGAGCAGGTCAGCACAAAGAAGCAGTCACAGGTGGAGAGGAAGACAGATGCCACATGGAGAGCTGCAAGGAACCAAGGAACAGAAGCTGAAGAGAGACGAGGACCTTCCCCCAGAGCCAAAAAGAGAGAACGCCTTCCCCTAGAAGCGGTGCCGTGTATTCAGACTTCCAGCCTCGTGAACTGTAAATCGCTGGTCGTCAAAGCCAGGCTGCTGTGGTATTTCTGTTACAGCAGCGCTGGGTAACCACCAAAAGCCAAACACCAAACCCTTTGTTGTTGAGTCGATTCCGACTCATAGCGACCCTACAGGACCAAGTAGAACTGCCCCATGGGGTTTCCAAGGAGCAGCTGGTGGATTCAACTGTCAGCCTTTTGGTAAGCAGCTGAGCTCTTAACCGCTGCAGCACCAGGGTTTCCCTAGGTAACTAAGACACCCTGAATTCCCCCAATACAAATAAAGCCAACAAATTGTTTCAAGGTCTCTAGGGAGCAACCCCCACTGGGGCCTGGAGCACCTGGGGTGTGGTGGGTGGCCCACATGCCAGTGGGTGTGGGCCCTCTTGGGCAGGTGGGGAGGGGGCCCAAGGTCAAGGCGGGGGCATGGCTAGGGAGGGAGGAGGGAAGGCAGAGCAGAACAGAGGCACTTGTTCAGGGGTCTCCACTGGGGTTTTATTTTTTAAGGCGCATAGCAGATGCGGCTGGGACAGTTCCAGGTGATGGAGCTGGGAGGAGTCTCGGTGTTGCTGTTATTCTGGGAGCTGTGACCGTCATCATGAAACACTCTCCCCACCCCGAGACACAAGCAGACAGGGGGGAGCCTCCCTGGGGTGGGGTGACTCTCAGCCCAGTCGACTCTGACTCATGGTGACCCCGTGAGTGTCAGAGTAGGACAGTGGTGATTTTCCAGAAGTAGATCACCAGGCCTTTCTTCTGTGGTGCCTCTAGGTGGACTCAAACCTCCAACCTTTCAGTTGCCACCAGCAGGGGCTCCTATTCCCCACTCACAGGAAAAGGTTCTTCATCTCAGGAAGGAGGTGGACAAAGGGTTGCTGTGTGGGTGTGGGTGTGTGGGCAGGGGACAGCGTGCGAGAGCCCGAGCTTGCTCCGTGTCAAAGCCCACCACCCACACCCTTTGGGTTGGACGAGATCCCTGCCCCTCTTTTGACAGACTTGTTCCCACTCAGACACCCACAAGTCCATCCCTGCTGGACAGAGGGGAGTGGAGGCTGGGGGCATCTTGCCAAGTCCCCTGAGTATACAGGGCAGAGGCCACACTGGAACCCGGGCAAGTCTCTCTGGGGAGCAGCATCTGGGACCCCAGAAAGAAGAGCCTGGAGTCCCCAGCCCAGGTGACTGTGTAAACAGGGGCAGATTAACCGGTAAGCACAGTACGCGTCTGGTTTACAGTAAGCAAGGCACACACGGGCTTAATTGTGTTTAGTTACTAATCTGTAATGCGCAGTTTCACTACAGATTAGTAAGTAAGCACAATTAAACCAGTGCTTACCTTGCTTATTGGCTAATCCGTCCCTGGTGCAAGTGGAGGTGAGGGCGAGGGGGGCAGGTGCTCCCCCTTCCTCCTGTTTCCTGCTTGGAGGCCATGGCAGCCACAATAGCCGCCACGGTCACTCTCCTGGCGTGGGAAGGGGCAGGACAGGAGGCGTCAAGGATGGGGTAGCCCTGTTCCCCGCTGGCCAGTGCCTGGAGAGGCCACTTGAGAGACAGGAACATGGGGTCTGAAGCCCAACTTGGCTGCCCCGGCAAGGGGACCTCAGTGTCATCCCCCACCCCCCACCCCGGACCGCTTCAGTGTCCAAATCTGCACAGCGGTGTCCTGGTGCCGATCCCTGGCTTCAGTGAGGACGCAGGCAGGTGACAGGGATCACAGGCCCAGCATTCCCACCTCACAACAGGGCACACCATGTCCTGTCCAGGGATGCCAGTCCACCTCTGCCCCACTCACCCACTCTGCTCCTCCACCTCCCCTGCCTCTGCGGTGGCCCTGCTCTGTGTCACCCTGAGAGGCACTCCACCCTCAGGAACAGGCAGGGGCTCGGGCATGCCAGGGAGCCTTTTCCCAGCGCTGGGTGCTCTGCACCCACCTGGGACCAGCCAGGAGGACAGGGGTGTGGGCTGGGGGCCAGGTGAGGTAAGGAGAAGGCAGGAGAGCCTGGGGTGACAGGGACACAGGGCAGGGCATCTATGCCAGCAGGAGCCTCCTCCCACCTGTTCCTGGAAGCCCAGGCCATGGGGCAGCTCAGCCAAGAAAAGAGAAACCCAGCTGTGTCAGTCGGATTCGTTCCTGTGGAAAGCAAGTTAAGAGGTGCCATCCGAGGTTACCCAGTGAAGACCATGGAGTACCTGTCCCCACCCTGAGCGTCTGGGACACGGCACCCAAACTTCCAGGGGGACAAGCCCTGCCCGGGTCACAGGGCAAGGGAGCCTCCAGACCCTCAGCCCAGTGCTTCTCCCCTCACTGAACAGCAGACCCCAGACCCGATGAGCTGGCGGCCTGGGCCCTGCACGGTGGTGTGTGGGTGTGTGCGTGTGTGAGTGTGTGTGTGTTGGGTGTGGAGGTGAGAATGTATGGGTGGGTGGGCTGTGTTTGGGGTCTGAGTTGTGTGTGTTTGTAGGGTGGTGTGAGTTTGTATGTGAAGTGGGGAGTGTTTCTGTGATGAAGCTTATAGGTGTGTGTGTCTGTATGCATTTGTGTGTCTTTGGGGTGAGTGTGTTTGGCTGTATGTGGGGGTGACTGTGTGTGCAGTAAATGAGTGTCTGTGTGCTTCTTCAGGGGGGCATTCAGACAGTAGTTCTGTGTGTGTAGGTGTGTGTGCAATGGGGTTCTGTGGAGAGCAGGCAGGTGTGTTTGTGCACGTGGGGTATGGGGTGTGAACGAGGTGGGGTCCTTGGAGCCCTCCGGCTCCCCAGTTCCGCACACCCCAGCTACTCGCCCCCCACCTTCGCCTCACACGCAGGCCCCTCGGCCCACCCTCTGGCTGGCCCTGCCCCAGCTCTCCTGCATACCTTAGCCCCACTATCCCTGGACACTCTACACTCACCCACGGCTCCAGCCATGCCCACTGGGCCCTCTGTCCAGCCAGAGTCCCACCGCATGGCCCGGACCTGGTGCACCTGTTATTCCTTGGGGGCTGGCGCCCCAACGTGGCCATCTGTGGTATGACCCTTCTCTCCCAGCAGGACCCATTCACAGGAGTCTGGACAGAGCTCAGGAAAGAGGAGGCTGGGAGGGGGCTGCGCAAAGCCCCTAGCCCTGCTCCGGAGGGCCCCCTAGGGCTCAGGTGAACCCTACAGCGCAGTGGGGAAATTTCTGAAAACCCGGTCCTGGGTGTTGGAAACAGTTAACATGCATGGCTGCTGACAGAAAGGTTGAATCCACCCAGAGGGGCCTCAGAAGAAAGGTCTGGGGATCTACTTCTGACAAATCAGCCTTTGAAAACCCTGTGGAGCACAGTTCTGCTCTGACAAACATGGGGTCACCGTGAGTTGAAACTGACTCCGCAGCAACTGGGCCTTTTAGTTCTCTGGGACAGGCTGGCTGGTGTTGGTCCACTGTGGGGGTAGGGTTTGCAGCTTGGGTCTTCCGCCCTGAGAGTCACTTCAGGGGCCCTCAAGACCGCTGAGCTTGTTGGTGAGCGGATGCATGTTTTCCAAGGGTGGAGTCAGCAGTACGTCAGGATTTCAGCAAGGCCACACCATCCCCAGGCACCCAGCTAAGAGCAGGGGACATTGTTCCAGCAGCCAAAGGGTGGAAATGAACCAAGTATCCATCAACTCAACAGATAAATGGTTGGACACCACTGGGTGCATGCACACAAGGGGGCATTACTCAGCCACAAAGAGAAATGAAGTCCCGATACACACTATCACACGGATGGACCCTGAGCGCGTGATGCTGAGGGAAAGAAAGCAGACGAAAACGGACAGATATTGCACGACCCCACTTACACGGAATATCTAGAACAGGAAAGGCTCAGAGACCACGGTGGATTATTGGTTACCAGGGACTGAGGGGAAGAAGAATGGGGGGAAATATTCATTTTACATTAATATATTTTATACCAGGTGTGATTCTCTTTAAATCCTTAAGCACATTCATACTGACATTGTTGTTGTTGTTAGGTGCTGTCGAGTCAGTTCCGACTCATGGTGACCCCATGCACAACAGAACGAAACCCTGCCCGGTCCTGTGCCATCCTCACGGTTGTTGCTATGTTTGAGCCCATTGTCGCAGCCACTGTGTCAATCCATCTCATTGAGGGTCTTCCCCTTTTTCGCTGACCCTCTACTTTACCAAGCATGATGTCTTTCTCCAGGGACTGGTCCCTCCTGTTAACACGTCCAAAGTATGTGAGACAAAGTCTCACCATCCTCCCTTCTAAGGAGCACTCTGGTTGTACTTCTTCCAAGACAGATTTGTTCATTCTTTTGGCAGTCCACGGTATATTCAATTTTCTTCACCAGCACCATAATTCAAAGGCGTCAATTCTTCTTCCGTCTTCCTTATTTATTGTCCAGCTTTTGCATGCATATGAGGTGATTGAAAACACCATGGCTTGGGTCAGGCGCACCTTAGTCCTGAAAGTGACACTTTGGTTTTTAACACTCCAAAGAGGTCTTTTGCAGCAGATTTACCCAGTGCAATGCATTCTTTGATTTCTTGACTGCTGCTTCCATGGATGTTGTTAATGGATCCAAGTAAAATGAAATCCTTGACAACGTCAATCTTTTCTCCGTTTATCATGATGTTGCTTATTGATGAAGTTTTGAGGAAGACCCTCAGATGGATTGACACAGTGGCTGCAACAATGGGCTCAAGCATAACAATGACCGTGAGGATGGCGCAGGACCAGGCGGTGTTTTGTTCTGGTGTACATGGGGTCACTATGAGTTGGAACTGACTGGATGGCACATAACAATATTTTTTTCACAAGTATTTGAACAGCAGCTGGATAGCTTCCAGCATCAAAACAACATGCAAGCCCCTCCTCCCACCCCAATATGGCAAACTGACAGACATGTAGGGGCTTTAAGTCCTTGGGTACACGTATACTGACATTATAAGGATGTATTTCTTTAGATAATAGTATATCAAGAAAACACCTAGCTATCATAGTGCTAGAAAATGAATGTTAATTTATATTTCTGTTTTATAACCATGGAGCAAATTGTCATGTATGAGTCTAAAAGAATACTGGTTATTTAAAAAAAGAAAAAAAGAGCTTGGAACGCCTTGCGAGGACCCCGCGGGCTGAGGGGCCAAGCGGATGCGGGAGACCTGGGTTCCGGGGTGTCCTTGCGCCAACTTTGGGACCACTCAGACATGGGGAGGGCACGGGACGGGGTCCTAGGGGGCCGTTAGAAGTGTAGGGGTGTGACCTCATCTCACAAACCCACACGCGGACACACAATCAGGAGGAAGGCTGCAGGCAGTTCACCACACGGGGGCGCCCTCGCCGCATTTTTGGAAGCCAGGCAAGTCCGTGCAAAGAGGAAAGCTTCTGCTCTCCTAGGTGAGGGGGAGACAGGTGTGGGGGTCCGGACCGGCTCCGCGGGCGCCGGCGGAGGCAATCAGAATGGGACCTGCAGACCCCCTCCATCGCCCTGCTCTCGGGGAGTCCCACGTGGGCAGAGACCCCGAGGAAGGGCAGGACCCACAGAAACTGTGACTGGGGTGGGGGGCAGTCCCCATCCACTCCCCCTTCCCTCCTTCTCCTTTCCTCCCTCCCTCGCTCCTTTCCTCCCCTTCTCCTCCCCACTTCCCTCCTCCTCAGTTGTCTTCCAGCTTCTAGAAGGCCTCTGTCCCTTAACATGCAGCAGATGGACTCTTAACAAGTGGGGGGTGGGACACTGGGAGAGGGACCACCAGGCCTTGTGCCCACAAAGAGGAGGGGACACCTGGCCTGGGAACTTTTAGGTCCACAGGGAGCTGGCTGAGTGGGGAACACTTGGTTGGGCCAGACCCCACTGAGCTTGTGGCCCCAGGACGCCTGGACCAGACTCCACCTAGGGTTGCCAGATCAAATGTGCCGAGTTAAATTTGAATATCATATTGAGAGCCATTTATCAGTATGAGTATGTCCCACTTATTACATGGGACATACTTACACTGAGGGAGTGTTCACTGTTGATCCGAAATTCAGATTACCTGGGTGTCCCTCCCCCTCCCATGATGAGGCCCCACGCTAGATGACGGTTTCATTTCCCCACGAATCCTGATGCCCAGTCTGTGGTGGGGCGTGCGGGAAGGCTGTGCAAAACGCAGTGCCACTGTCTCCCTCTGCAAGCAGGGCCCACCGTGCCAGAACCACAGACACACGCACTCATGACTAGGTCTTCACGCCCCCAAACACACACTTGCCACATGCAAAACCCCCAGGGCCAACATCCCTGGCAGTGTCACACACACGCCCACAAGTACACACGTACCCATGCACACACACACATACACACACACACACACACAACACACAGCACAACACACACCTGCTACCCATGTATGGCGCTGCCAAGAAGCACACAATTGCCATTACACACTCACACTTACACACACGTGCACACACATGCTCCCCACATATGGCAGGATGAAGGGCACACAATCACCATTACACACTTACACTTTCCATACTGTTCCCCATATATGGCAGGACAAAGGGCACACAATCACCATTATACACTCACATGGTACACACACACGTGCACACACACACTCCCCATGTATGGCAGAATGAAGGGCATACGATCACCATTACACACTCACACGGTAAATACACATGTGTGCACACACACTCCCCACGTATGGCAGGATGAAGGGCACACAATCACCATTACACACTCACATGGTAAATACACATGTGTGCACACACACTCCCCACGTATGGCAGGATGAAGGGCACACAATCACCATTACACGCTCACATGGTAAATACACATGTGTGCACACACACTCCCCACGTATGGCAGGATGAAGGGCACACAACTGCTGTTACGTGCTCACACACACTCATAGCCACATGCATCCTCAGCACCACGCAGCTGTACTCGCTCATGCACACTCCCACTTGGGGAGAAAGGAGCAAATGCCCAGCCCGGAGGACACACAGGCCCTGACACAGCCCAGGAGGGAAGCAGGCAGTGACGGTGGGACGGCTCATGCATGGAGCCCCAGCCACAATGGGAGCCTCACGGGCATCTGCTCTCTTGCTCCCTTGAGCGTGGGGCTGATAAAATGCCAAGCAAATTTCTCACCTGTCTCATGTACCCATTTCAGAAGATCAGCATGGCCACTGGCCCCATGCCCACCTCAGGAGTCCCCTCTGGTCACTCCCACCCCACGCACATTCCAGCACAGACCCCCTTGCCATGGTGAGACTTTCACCCCTCCATTCTCCCAGGGCAGAGTCAAGCTCAGGGGCCAGTGGAGGGACAGGGACTACTCGAGTCCCCCCTGAGGTGGACTCAAGCCCAAGGTGCTGACTTGGGGTGAACGGCCAGGATTCCAGAGGGCTAGCAGGTGGCACCTCCCAGGGCAGGACCCAGAGCAGGAGGCTCTGGCCTGCAAAAGGGGCTCAATGTGTCCCTTCCTCAGAGGCTACTCCTGGGAGAGAAGGTCCTTCTGCCTCCCTGCTCCCACATCACCTTCTCACAGAGCCCCAGGGGGAAAGGGTGTGACCTCTGCTTTGTAGAACTAGATGCTGGCCTGGCATGAGGTCATCCTTACTCTAGCCAGACCCTACGCTGTCCCAGTCCCAGTCTATGTGGCCTGTGGGGACAGGACAGAGCCATCCAGTCAGGAGCCTCTCACCTCCTCAAGGCCAGTATCCCTCTTGCATCCAGAGCTGGCCTGGCCACCAGCTTACAATGTGAGGGCCAGACAGGTGACCAGAGCCTGCTGGGTGCCCAGAGCTTCCCCTCCCTTCCTTCACCTGCTCAGCCCTCCCAACCCTAGATGGATGGATGAATGGATAGATTGATAGATAGATAAATGGATAAACAGATGGGTGAATGGATGGTCAGAGGGAAGGACGGATGGATGGTTGAATGAATAAAGGGATAGATGAATGGATGAAGAGATGGATGGAAGGAGGGGTGGGGCAGGGAGGGATGGGTGGATGGATAGATAAATGGATAAATGGATGGATGATGGATGGATGGATGGATGGATGATGGATGGATGGATGGATGAAGAGATGGATGGAAGGAGGGATGGGGCAGGGAGGGATGGGTGGATGGATAGGTTGATGGGTGTATGGATGGATGATGGATGATGGATGGATGGATGGAAGGGTGAATGAATGAATGAACAGAGGGAAGGACAGATGGATGGTTGGGTGGATAGATGAATGGATAAATGAATGAATGGATGGAAGGATAGATGGAGGAATGGACAGAGAGATGGACGGATGGAAGGTTGGATGGATGGACGGTAGGACGGACAGACGGATGGACAGATAAATGAGTGAACAGAGGGAAGGACAGATGGATGGTTGGGTGGATGGCTGGGTGGATAGATGGATGGATGGCTAGATAAATGGATAAATGGATGGATGAATGGATGGAGGGATACATGGAGGATGAATTGATGGATAGAGGGATAGGTGGAGGGAAGGATGGATGGATGGTTGGGTAGATGGATGGATAAATGCATGGACAAATGGATGGATAGACAGGGGATGGATGGAGGGATGGATGGAAGGATGGATAGATGGATGGATGGATAGATGGATGGATGGATAGATGGAGGGATGGATAGATGGAGGGATGGATAGATGGAGGGATGGATAGATGGATGGATGGATAGATGGATGGATGGATGGATGGAGGGATGGATAGATGGATGGATGGAGGGATGGATGGATGGATGGATGGAGGGATACATGGAGGAATGGACAAAGGGATGGATAGACGGGATGGATGGAGAGATGGATGGAGGGATGAATTGATGGATAGAGGGATAGGTGGAGGGAAGGATGGATGGATGGTTGGGTAGATGGATGGATAAATGCATGGATGAATAGATGGAGGGATGGATGGAGGAATGGACAGACAGAGGGATGGATGGATAGGTTGGTAGGTGAGTAGATGGATGGTTGGATGGATGGATTAATGAATGGAGGAAGGAAAGGCTGGACAGAGGGAGGGATGGATGGATGGTTGGATTGGTGGGTGGGTGGATAGGTGGTTGGATAAATGGCTGGATGAATGGCTGGAGGGATGAATGAAGGGAGGGATGCACGCATGCATGCATGGAGGGGATGGGGAGATAGAAGAATTGGGAAGATAGATTTTCACCATAATCAAAATGTCCTCTAAGACAACATTCTTGACTTACAGGCTCAATTCTGGCTTCCTGTCCCCACCCCCACCACCAGATATGCATGGGTTCATCCACTTGCAAACAGGCCTAACACACCTCTGATCTGCTGAAACCCAAATCCTCACTAATGGTAAACCAGGTGGGTGAGTTAAAAGAACGTCCAGAGCCCTGGCCCACCTGGGTCTAAACAGCAAGGTCAGTGGGCTGCAGAGGTGCTGACCTGGTTACCGTCCACACTTCTGCTGAACCTCTGTCCCCAAGTTAATGAGCAAACCCCGGGTTTTCCCTCCGCCTGCACAGCGTGCCCAGGCGGGGAATTTCCAGACCCTACCCAGGAGAATGCACAGAGACACCTGCTGTCTACGTCTGTCTTGTCTCCCAGGCCCAGCTGAAAGCCCACCCCTCCCAGGGAGACTTCCCTGAAAGAGGGAAGCCCCTCCACCATGGAGGCTGTTAAGAGCTCCCCTCCCCAGTTCTGGACCACCCACCCTATCCTTTAGAGCCAAGATCTGTCCTGAGCCGGGAACAGGGCCAGAAAATGGTGATGGCTGGGGGAGGGAGGCAGAGGCTGAGGCCAGACCCTCACCGAGGACCAGCTGCTTCCATCTGATGACTCTGAGCATCCTCCCCACAGACCTCGCCCTCCAGGCACGCCCCATCTCTAGGGCTCAGAGAACTTGGGAGTGTGGCCCCGGGCACAGTGGAGACGGCAGGGCTGTGAGTGGCTGAGCTACCCTGCCGGCCCTGGGCCACACCTGCAAGTGCCTCCAGGGATCTTGGCTTCACCAGGGCTCCACACGCACACCCCACACTGCACCCGGGATGCCCTGCACAGGGCTAGGGGGCTGCAGGTCCAGCTTCTGGAGCCCAGGACGTGCTGGGGTGGGGGTAGGAAGCTCACTTCAGCCCCTGCCCTAAATTCTACCCCCTGCCCCTCCTCCCACACCCTCAGGGAAGGTTTGTAATAGTTGGTGAGCTGTTTGTCTTGTTTGGAAGGGAAGGGCTGACAGTCTCAGGGATCCTTGGGGCGCACAGCCTGAGCTGTGGCCAGGGAAGAGGCGGCGCGTGCAGGAAGCCCCGAGGGGTGTGACACTCGAGGGCATGTGAGCACAGGTCCCTTGCGCCTGCGAGCGGTGGGTCGCACACAACACACCGGGGTGCGTGCACATGCTTGCGCACGTGGCTATGCACACGTGTCGGGGGTCCGTGCTGTCACTGTGGATGTGAATCACGTTCATAGTGTGCGTCTGTGTGCCTGAGGGGCTCGTCCGTGTGCCCCAGACAGTGTGCATGCGTGCCCTTGTGCTTTCCTGTGTGTGTGGGTGTGTCCAGGTGGCCCCAGCCCTGGAGAGAACCTCCAGGTTGCCTAGTGCTGGTGGGGGAGGGAGGGAGGCTGTTTGGTCTACCAAGGGACAGGGAAGACCCTAGGAATCTGGGGGAACCCAGAGAGGAGCCCCCTTTAGGGAGAAGACACCTGCCCCATGTGGCTTGCACGCTGGGACTTGGAGCCTGGGGGCACACACTGAGGGGAAGGTGTGGCTGGTGCGGCCCCCAGAGTCCCAGGAAGTGGAGGGAGAGGCTCTTCTCCAAGATCAGAGGACATAGGACACAGGCCAGGGGGTCCCTGACATCGGCAGCAGCCCAGAGCGAGGGGCCTTTGGTCAGTCTCCTTGTCTCTTGGGAGGTCAGAGGGCAGAGCTGGTCACCACCTCTGGTGGGCACAGGGAGGCCCCAGGGGGAGGATCTGCTGGGTCCATATCCTCAGAGGGGTCTGGGAAGGGTCTTCTCCAGCCACCCCATGCCTGGATGCAGGACTCCCTGTCTCGGCCCAGCACCTGGGTGGGCAGCAGCAGCCCCCTCGAGGCCACGTGTACCCGGAAATCTCTGCAGTCTCGAACCATAAAGAGGCCACCTGTCCTTTTGATTCTGCGATTTTATAGCAAAATGAAAAGATAAGTCTGCTTTGATTCTGGCTCTGTTTATTAGCTTATGTTTTTATTCCCTCTCTTGTTCGGGGGAACAAACGGGTTTATGGCCGGGCTCCCCAGCTCTTGTCAGTGCAGGTAGGGCGGTGGGGGCTGTTCTGATAAGGTGGGACCTTCTCCTTAGGCACCCTAGGGGAGGGGCTCGGGGAACCTTGGCCGGTGGCTTCTTCCCTCTTGAGGTTGCAGGAGGCCCTGGGCACACCCAAAGCCCTCTGATGTGGCCCCACTCAACACAGGTCCCAAAAATACCTCTCGAGCCTCTACGCCTCAGTTTCCCCCTAAGAATAGGAGCATAATGGGATTAGGTGAGGTCACCTGATGGTATCATCCGCTATTGCTGTTTAGAAGACACCCGCCCTGGTGATGCCATGGTTAAAGCGCTCGGCTGCTAATGGAAAGGTCGGTGGTTCGAACCCACCAGCTGCTCCTCGGGAAAAAGATGTGGCAATCTGCTTTCATAAAGATTATAGCCTTGGAAACCCCATGGGGCAGTTCTACTGTGTCCTATAGGGTCGCTATGAGTCGAAATGGACAGCAATGGGCTTGGTTTTTGGTTCATTGTCCCCACGATGCCCACAAGAGTCCCGCTGATAGCATCGACCCGGCAGCAGGCCCCTCACCCACCCTAACGCATGTGACTCTTTCCACAACCCCACTGGGCTTCATGCCATTTGACAGACAGGAAGACTGAGGTCCTAGGAGATAAGGACACTTGGTCCCAGGCATGGGGCTGGGAGATGGTGAAGCTGGGGTGTAAACATGCCAAGGCTTGGTGCCCACCCCAACCCCCAGACCCCCCAAGTGAGCGAGCCTCTGGCTTGGGGCTGACCTGGGGGAGGCCGCACCCACTCCAGAACACCTGGATGCATTCTCGTGGTCAGTTCGGTTCAGTTGCGTGCATGTCCCTGCTTCAAAGGGGCCATAGGAAGCCTTGGGGACCCACCCGCCTGGCATCGGGGACATCAAAGGGCCCCACCCAAGGGGTGGCAGCAGTTGGGACAAGAGCAGAGCCGCCGGGACTCCATCTCCAAGGGAGCGGCTGGGAGGCCCAGCTGCAGGGACAGGTGCCCCCGCCTGCCTCTGCCTGGTCCCGCCCCGGGGTGGGGTTGGGGGCACATGACCCGATGGCACCCCCACCTGGCCTGAGCCCACCCCTGCTTACTCTTCTTGGGATGAAAGCCTGGCCCCCAACTGCAGCAGTGATGGAGAGAAGTGAGGGGGCATGGGGAGTGGAACACAACCCCCCATCTGTCGACCACCTGGTTTTGGCCGAGGCCCGGGGGCTCCTGGAGGCTTTTAGATAGCCTGTTGCCACACACCGAGGGCCTCACAGTGGGGCCAGCCCGGCCTCAGCTGGCCCCATCGCTCCCCCCAGGCCATCCATCCATCCCATCTGCAGGGCCCACCCTCTGGACGGCCTTTGCCTCCCCCTCCCATTCCCTGGTGTAGAGGCAGACAAGGAGGAAAGGGTGGGCAGCAGAGATGGGGGACAGGCAGGCAGAGGCCTGTCTCTGCCCCTACCTCCCACCCTGCGGGGGCTGGTGGGACCCTGCCCTCCCTCAGCTGCTGGCCTGAGAGCCCCCCCCACTTCTCTGGGGGGCCAAGCCCTGATCCAGCAGGGTACCAGGGCCACTCTGATGCCTACTGGCTTGTCTGCTCCTCTCAACAGCCTGGGGTAGGGGGCCCTCCCCTTAGACCCCCAGGGGCCCAAGGACCAGAAGGGGGCTACCTTCTCAGGGTCACATAAGAAGAGCCCAGAGTGAGCTCCTACCCTCCACTCTGCGCTACCCCCACCCGCTGGATCCTTACCAAAAAGCCCCTGCTCAACCCCTCCCCGCCAGGGCCCCAGGAGACCACGGCCTCCCAATTCCATACCTGGGATATCTGATGGAATTCCAGGTGGGGTAAGACTTGGCAGCGCCAGGGGTTCTAGGGGATTCCAGGGCAGGGAGGGTGGGGTGGGGGGGCAGGGATTCAGATGTAGGGGGCCTCTCTGGGCAGGTGTGGCTGCAGAAGTTTTCCTACCGCTTGCCAGGGAAGAGGGAGCCCACTGGGTGTCACGGCCAGGGGCAGGATTACCTCACAGCCTGGTTCTCCGGGGCACAGGTGACGAATCGCTAATTGGCGTCTGGGGTGGTGCTGCACCTGACCTGTGCTGGCCTCCGGAGCTGGTGATTCACGGAGCCCGCACCCTGGGGTGGCAGCAGGGGCTCCTAGTGCCTGCCCATCCCTTCTGCCAGCCTCCCCAACCCCTGCCTCCCAAGGGCAGATACTATACGATCCCACTTATATGAAATATCTAGAATAAACACGTGCATAGAGATCGAAGTTTATTAGTGGTTACCGGGGGCTGGGGGAAGGAGGGAATGGGGAGTTAGGGGAAAAAAAAGTATCATTTCATGGCTTAATTTCTTTTCTCATAAACCCAAAACCAAACCTGTTGCCGTCGAGTCAATGCCAACTCACAGCGACCCTATAGGACAGAGTAGAACTGCCCCATAGGGTTTCCAAGTAGCAGCTGGTGGATTCGAACTGCCAACCTTTTGGTCAGCAGCCGAGCGCCTAACCACTGAGCCACCAGGGCTCTTTTCTCATAGTGAGGACAAAATTATGGTGCCACATAAGATGGTGTCTTAGATTTGATGACACATGTAATGAGTGCTCACCTCTATCATGTATTTTACATATTATTTTATTTAATTCTTACGGCTGCCATGTAAGGTAAGGTCTACAATTATCCCCTACCATCTGTCAGTTTGTATACTGTGGTGGCTTGCACATTGCTGTGATGCTGGAAGCTATCCCACTGGTATTTCAAATACCAGTGGGTTCACCCTTGGTGGACAGGTTTTAGTGGAGCTTCCAGATTGAAACAGACTAGGAAGAGGGGACTGGCAATCTACTTTGAAAAATTAGCCAATGAAAATGCTATGGATCACAACAAAACATTGTCCCATATAGTGCTGAAAGATGAGCCCCTCAGGTTGGAAGCCACTCAAAATACGACTGGGGAAGAGTTGCCTCCTCAAAGTAGGGTCAACCTTAATGAATGTAGTTGGAGTCACGCTTTTGGGACCTTCATCTGGTGGTGTGGCATGACTCAAAATGAGAAGTAACAGCTGCAAACATCCATTAGTGACTGGAATGTGTAACGTACAAAGTACGAATCAAGGAAAATTGAAAGCCGTCAAAAATGAAATGAAACAATTGAAGATCAATATCATATCATTAGTGAGCTGAAATGGACTGGTATTGGCCTTTTTGAATCAGACCATCTTACAGTCTACTATGCCGGAAATGACAAATTGAAGAGAAATGGCTTTGCATTCATCATCAAAAAGAATATACTATCCTGAAGTACAACATGGTCAGTGATAGGTTAATATCCATACCTCTACAAGGAAGACCAGTTAATATGATTATAATTCAAATTTACACACCAATCACAAACGCCAAAGATGAAAAATGGAAGATTTTTATGAACTGCGGCAGTGTGAAATTGATCAAACATGCAATCAAGATGCATTGATAATTACTGGTGATGGAATTCGAAAATTGGAAGCAAAGAAGGATCAGTAGCTGGAAAATACAGCCTCGGTGACAGAAACAAAGCTGGAGATCACATGATAGAATTCTGCAAGACCAATGACATATTCACTGGAAATACTTTTTCTCAACAATATAAACAGGGACTATACATGTGGACCTCGCCAGATGTAATACACAAGAATCAAATTGACTACATCTGTAGAAAGAAAAGATGGGAAAACTCAATATCATCAGTCAGGACAAGGTCAGAGGCTGACTGTGGAACAGACCATCAATTGCTCAGATGAAAGTTCAAGTTGAAGCCGAAGAAAATTAGAACAAGTCCACAAGAACTAAAGTATGACCTTGAGTATATCCCACCTGAATTTAGAGACCATTTCAAGAATAGATATGACCCATTAAACATTAATGATTGAAGACCAGATGAGTTGTGTGGGATGACATCAAGGACATCATATATGAAGAGAGTGAAAGATCATTAAAAAGATAGGAAAGAAAGAAAAGACCAAAATGGATGTCAGGAGAGACTCTGAAACTTGCTGTTGAATGTCATGTAGCTAAAGCAAACTGAAGAAATGATTGTGTAAAAGAGCTGAATAGAAGGTGTCAAAGGGCGGCTCAAGAAGACAAAGTAAAGTATTATAATGACATGTGCAAAATCCTGGAGTTGGAAAACCAAAAGGGAAGCACATGCTCAACATTTTTAAAGAGAAAATTTAAGCCTCGAGTTACATTACTGAAAGATTCTATGGAGAGAAAACTGAATAACACAGGAAGCATCGAAAGAAGATAAAAGGAGTATATCAAAAAGAATGGTCAACTTTCAACCATTTCAGGAGGCAGCATATGATCAAGAACCGATGGTACTGAAGGAAGAAGTCTAAGCTGCACTGAAGGCATAGGTGAAAAACAAGGCTCCAGGAATGGACAGAATACCAACTGTGATGTTTTGACAAACAGATGCAATGCTGGAAGCACTTACTCATCTATGCCAAGAAATTTGGAAGACAGCTACCTGGACAACCAGCTGGAAGAGATCCATATTTGTGCCCATTCCAAAGAAAGGTGATCCAACCGAAAGTGGAAATTATCAAACAATATCATTAATATCATACTCAAGTAAAATGTTGCTGAAATTAATTTAAAAATGGTTGCTGCAATATATCAGCAGGGAACTGCCAGAAATTCAAGATGGATTCAGAAGAGGATGTGGAATGAGGGATATCATTGCTGATGTCAGATGGCTCCTGGCTGAAAGCAGAGAATACCAGAAGATGTTTACCTGTGTTTTATTGATATGCAAAGACATTCAACTGTGTGGATCATAAGAAATTATGAATAACATTGCAAAGAATGGGAATTCCAGAACACTTAACTGTGCTCATGCAGAACCTGTACATAGATCAAGAGGCAGTCATTCGAACAGAACAAGGGGCTATTGCGTGGTTCCAAAATGGAAAAGATGTGTGGCAGGTCCCTTCACCTTGCTTATTCAATCTGTATGTTGAACAAATAATCCAAGAAGCTGGACTATCTGAAGAAGAACACAGCATCAGGATTGGAGGAAAACTCATTAATAACCTGCAACCTTGCTTGCCGAAAGCAAAGAGGACTTGAAGTACTTTTTGGCGAAGGTCAAAGACTACAGCCTTCAGTATGGATTACCCCTGGACATGAAGCAAACAAAAATCCTCACAACTGGACTGATAAACAACATCATGATAAATGAAGAAAAAAAATTAAAATTCTCAAGGATTTCAATCTACTTGGATCAACAATCAGCATTCATGGAAGCAGCATTGCATTGGGAAAATCTGCTGCAAAAGACCTCCTTGAAGTTGTAAAAAGCAAAGATGTCACTTTGATGATTAGGGCGTGCTTGACCCAAGCCGTGGTATTTTCAATCACCTCGTATGCATGTGAAACTTGGATAATGCAAAACAAAGAAAACAGAAGAATTGATATGTTTGAGCTGTGGTGTTGGGGAAGAATATTGGATATACCATGGACTGCCAGAAGAATGAATCAGTCTTAGAAGAAATACAGCCAGAATGCTCCTTAGAAGTGAGGATGGTGAGACTTTGGCTGGCTTACTCTGGGCACATCACCAGGAAATACCAATCACTAGAAAAGCACATAATTTTTTCTTTAAATTGTGCCTTAGGTGAAAGTTTACAGCTCAAGTTGATGCCTCACACAAAAATTTATACACGTATTGTTATGTGACACTAGTTGCAATCCCCACGATGGGACAGCACACTCCCCATTTCCACCCCGGGTTTCTTGAGTGCATTCAACCAGTTCCTGTCCCTTCTTGTCTTCTCCTCCTGCCTTTGGACAGGAGCCACCCATTTGGTCTCGTGTATCTGATTGAACTAAGAAGCACACTCTTCACGAGTATTATTTTTTGTTTTATAGCTCTGCCTGGTCCTTGTCTGAAGAGTGGGCTTGGGAATGGTTTCAGTTCTGGGTTAACAGAGCGTCTAGGGGCCATAGTTTCGGGGATTCCTCCGGTCTCTGTAACAACCTAATTTTTAATAAAGTAGAGAGCCAACGAAAACGAGGGAACCCTTCAACAGACATGATAGCTGCAAGAGGGGACTCAAGCACACCAACCATTGTAAAGATGGCAGAGAGCCGGGCAACGCCTTATCCTGTTCTGCGTAAGGTAGCTATGAGTTGGAGCCAACTCAACAGCAACTCACAACACAAAAACCATTATCCCATTTTCCACTCAAAAAAACTGAGGCTCAGCAGTGTTGTGACTTCTCCAGGCTGCACAGCTGGCGGGTGGCAGTGCTGGGCTTGGAATCCAGGTCTACAAATCTGGCTGCCCCATAACCATGGTTTTCCCACTCAGGCGGGCAGGCACTTCTCACATCAGAGTATGAGTTGCAGTTATCCATTGCTGCATAAAAATAGTGACTTAAAGCAAGAGCAGTTGTGTTATTATTACCTCTCACAGTTCCAGGGTTGGCTGGGCTCAGCTGGGCGGTTCTCCCAGGGTTTCCTATTGGCAGTCAGATGGCAGCTGGGGCTGGAGTTACCCAAAAGGTTCCCTCCCTCACATGTCTGGTGGTTGATGCTGGCTTTGGCTGGGACGTCAGCTAGGGCTGGCTCAATGTGGCCTGGGCTTCCCCCCAACATGGTGGCTGGATTCCAGGGTGAGCTCCCCCCAGAACCAGGAGGAAGCTGTGTCATCTTTTATGGCCTGGCCTCTGAAGTCACGTGGCATCCGTCTACCGCAGCCATAAACCAGAAACAAAACCCATTGCAGTCAAGTTGATTCTGACTCACAGTGACCCTACAGGAGAAGGTAGAACTGCCCCAGAGGGTTTCCAGACCTGTAATCTTTACAGAAGCAGACTGCCTGCCACATCTTTCTCGTGTGGAATGGCTGGTGGGTTGGAACTGCTGACCTTTCGGTTAGCAACTGAGTGCTTAACTACTGAGCTACCAGGGCTGCACAGCCGTAAGCCCGCCCAAATCTCAAGACGTGAGAGAGTAGCATACAGTGAGAAGTCTGTCACCACTGTTTCACCATGCCCGGCCCAATGCCTGGCCCAGAATAGGCCTTCAAAGAATTTTTTTTTTAATGTTTGAGACAATAAATCACTTTCTATATTAGAAAGTACCATACTAATATAGGTGGGAGTCAGTTTTTCAGACCACGATAGAGAAAGCTAAGATCCTAGGAGTGTGGGAAGTAAGGGTGGGAAACACTAAAAGCCGCAATTGGCAGCAGAGATATGAGTCACAGTACCTAAGCGCTGTCCAGCACAGTAAGCCAGTGCATCTCTCACGCAAGGACTGTCCACCTGACTGTGTAAGACGGACATGCAGCCATCGTGGGAAAATGCCACAGCCTGGCTCATGTGAGAGAGTAACGTGACAGTAGTCGTCCACGGTAAGTCCTCAGTGATGGGGGCTTCACGCCTCCAGATGCTTTGTTCAGTCCCCAGACGGCACCTCCCCGAGAGTGGAGCATCCACAGGTCCCCCAGCTGACTGTCTATTGTGTGCTGTGCCTGCATGGCAAGCCTGAAGCCCGTCCTCCACAGGTGCTTTCTGCTGAGGGGTAGGGGGTCAAATTGACAATCAGAGAACAGGTAAGTATCAAATAGCAATGTTGAATGCGGGCACAGGAGAAAAATCCAGCTGGGAAGAGAGAACGGGGGGTGTCGCGTGGGACCCAGCACTGCAGTTTTAAGTAAGGTGGGCTCGTTAGGCCTGTCTGAGAAGCTGGGGAGGAATATCAGCGTGTACAAAGGCCCTGGGGCACGGTTGTCTGCTGTGTTTAAGGAACAGCAGAAAGCGTGGTGAGGCAGGGTGGGGGTGGGCAGTGGGGGGGGCAGGAGGTGGAGGAGGACGTCAGGGGAGCAGCAGAGGACAGAGAAGAGGGGACCTCGGCCAGGCTGGGCACTTGGCCCCAAAAAGAAAAGCAAGGGCCTCCTAGGTCTCCTCAGAACTGCCTGCCTGCAGAGCCTGTTGACAAGTGGATTCTGGACCCTGCCCCTGAGTCATGGGTCTGTGGTCAGGACAGAGACGTGCATGCCACCTTCCCAGGGTTTTCCCTGGAACTCGGGGTGCTGGCAGACCAGGGTGAACCCCAAGCCTAGAAGGCCAGGAAGGAGGGGATTGTATTGACGTCCGGGGTCAGGGGACAGGGCCTTGTCTTGCTTCCTCTCTGCCCTCTAACCTGGCAATCCTTCACAGTCAGGCAGCCCCCTGGCCAGCCCTGACGTCCCTGGTGCCACCCCAGCACTGGGCGGGGGGTGGGATTCTTCAGTCATCCCCTCCCCTGGGGAGGGGCCTGGCAGCAGGCCGTGCTGTGGGGCAATCTGGCTGTCAAGCAGAAACCAGCTCACCCCTACCCCTGCGGGCAATTCTGAGAAGAAGCTGGCAGCTGCCCACGCCTAGAGCCGAGGTTGGCCGGCCCCGCGTTCCAGAAATAACCCAACCTGGAGCTGCCCGCTCAGCGCACATGCCTAGGCCTGTCCATCTAGGGCAGCGTCAGGCTGTGTGTGCCCCCCTTTCCTCTCCCAGGAGGGACGTCAGCAGGCCCCCGCACGTGGCAGAGGGGCATCGCGGAGCCAGGGGACAGCGAGACAGAAAGCAGGTGGACAGGCTGCAGGAGCCCACGGCAGAGGCCAGGATGGGCTGGACATGGGGAGGGGGCCCGAAGAGGGGACAGAGAGCAGGAGGGAGCAGGGGCGGGAGTGGCCAGCAGGGACAGGGACACCCCAAAAGGGGCCCAGGCCCAGGGGTGGGGCCCAGGGGATACACAGGAGGCAGGATGAGAGGGCTGGAATTGAGGGGGGCAATGAGAGAGAGGACACGGCATTGGAGACCAAGGGCCAGGGCACAGTAATACTGGGGCCCTCAGAGAGCAGAGCTGGGTTTGCGCCAGTGCCCAGGTTGGGGTCTATGCTCTGGGCAACAGACCACAATCTCCCTACACCCGCTCAGGGTTCCCAGGCCACCCTGGACCCCTGTCTTTTCTCCACCTCATTGGGCTTAACTGTCTGTTCCTCTGCGTGGCTGCAGGGCTTGGGAGCGAGTGTGGGGGGCCAGGTTCCACAGCCTTGGGCCCAGCACAGCCCCTGCTGTCGGGGACGTTCTGGGCAGAGGGTGCAGAGGAGATGCCGTGGATCCCCTTTGCCTGCCAGCGGCCCCAGTGCAGGATGGCAGAGGCCGGGCAGGTTGCCCATCCCTGCCCGCCCCCTGCCCCGGCCTCAGGCAGGCCCCGTCCCCCTCCCTTGGGTTTAACCATTAACCGGCCGGCCGCAGCAGGCGGACACAATGGCGTGTTTGTTCGGTGCGGGCAAAGGCGGTCTTTGGGGCCCTTGTGCGGCTGTCAAAGCCGAGATTAGGTCCATTAGGGAGGGGTTTCTACAAAGAGAGACAGGTGCGGGGGGGGGGGGGGCCAGCTGGCAGGCCTTGGGGGGCAGTCTGCCAAGCGGCCATAAACGCCCTCCAGCCCTCCCTGCCACCCCCCTAGGCCAGGGCCCCTTGCACCCGCCCCGTGCAGCCTTGAGGCCTGATTCCTGGGTGTACTCCTCACTGGGCTGGCTGGGGGGGGGCCTGATTCCTGGGTGTGGTCCCCACAGGGCTGGGGGGGGGCCTGGATCCTGGGTGAAGTGCCTGCAGGGCTGTGTGTGGGGGCGTCTGCCCCTGGCTGCTGTCACACGCCCCCTCCAAGCAGACAATCCTTACAGGGAGGATGCCTTTGGTAAATCGAGTCATGGCCTGTCAGGCACCCATACTCCTGGATTCTGTCCCCAGAGGGTGTCCTCTCATGGGTTCCTGGGCATTGGTCCTGGCCGGGCCCCACCCCACCTGCCCCCACCACCACGCAGTCCCATCGCTTCTGAGACCTGCGCCCAAGAGTCCTGTGTCAGAGGTCAGGAGCAGGGAGCAGAGGTCTCAGGGTTTGAGCCTGCACTTTGGCACCTCGTAGGGGTGATGGGCTGTGTGTGGGGTCAACCTGGGACTGTGGGCTCTGGGATCCCAGGGGCACTGAGACCCTTGCTAGACGCCACCTCGGTCCACTCCCCACCCGCTCAGGCCCCCACCTGGGCATCCAGGATAGACACTCAGACCCACCGACAGGCAGATGTGGGGTCCAAGCCACACGGAGCAGTGCAGATAGAGCCATCTGCCGGGACCCCAACAAGTGTGGCCAAAGCCTTCCAGGGCAGCATGAAGAGCCCCATCTGGCCCCTGTTGGGCAGGCAGGAGAGCAGGGCAGGGGCTGGGGGGAGAAGTGAAAGCAGAGAGGGTCCCCACCCTTCAGCAGAACTGTGGGGGCATGGCAGCCTCGCATGGGAGCCTCAGACACTAGCTCTTGAACTCTGCCCCGGTGCTGCCGCTCACGCTGGCTTCCTGGGCTCTTACTCCCCACAGCTCACAGGGAGCACCCCCCCACCCGAGACACAGTGCCCATCCCGCAGCCCCGGGGCGCCCTTGCCCAGCCAGGGATCTTGCAGGCCCACCCAGGCCCAGGGGCAGAAAGGATGCAAGCCTAAAAACTCCTAACTTTCTCCCTTGGGTGGTGGTGGGGGTGGAGACCCACCACAGAAGAAGGGTCCCTGTTGGGTCACCCTCCAGGGGGGGCCTGGGACCTGAACCCACCCAGAGTGACTTTCCCATCCAGGTCTGCCAGGCCCTTCCTCCAGGAAGCCTGTTCTGACCCCCAGGCCCGGGAGGACTCGATCTCCACTCTCCTCTAGAGTGGACGTGTGGGCAGATCCCGGGCCTGGGGCTGTCCCTGTGGGAGTCTCCCTGGCCAGTCAGTGTCATGGAGGACAGAATACAACGTGTGTGTGTGAGCAGTGTCATCCAAGTCACACCACCCAGGGGCCGGCCAGCTGGGCCTGGCCCCATCACCCCTTCCCTAGTCAGTAAAATGGGGTGAACTGAGACGTGTGTATCTGTGCATCTGTGTTCACTGCAGTGACAGTCACAATCACCAGCAGGGGGGAAGAGACCAAGTATCCACCAACAGAGGATGACATACACAATGTGGTGCATCCATACGATGGAGCATCACTCAGCCAGAAGGAGAAACTACGTTCTGATACACGCCACCACGTGGATGAGCCTTGCGGACACGATGCTGAGTGAACTAAATCAGACACCAAAGGGCAGATACTGTATCATTCCACTTTCGTGAGATATCTACACCAGGCCGGCCAGAACGCTCCTCAGAAGTGAGGATGGCGAGACTTCATCTCACACACGTGGGACTTGTT
Source organism: Dugong dugon (assembly GCA_030035585.1). NCBI lineage: Eukaryota > Metazoa > Chordata > Mammalia > Sirenia > Dugongidae > Dugong > Dugong dugon. The sequence goes on along the minus strand of CM057467.1, from coordinate 138,419,060 downwards.
ACCAGGAGGGACCAGTCCCTGGAGAAGGACCTCATGCTTGGTAAAGTAGAGGGTCAGCGAAAAAGAGGAAGATCCTCAAAGAGATGGACTGACACAGTGGCCGCAACAATGGGCTCAAGCATGACAATGATCATGAGGATGGCACAGGACCAGGCAGTGTTTCTTTCTGTTGTACTTGGGGTCGTTACGGATAGGAACAGACTCGATGGTACCTAATGACCACTGAACACGTCAACGCATCAAGACTCAAAGCAGATTGGTGGTGGCCAGGGCTGTGGGAGGGGGATGTAGGGACTTAAAAAAAGCTCATAGGGTGAAAAATAATTCCTCACACAACGGCAGGACGAGAGAGGGTTGGGGAGAGTGTTGCTCCCCCTCGCCCAGACAGGCTGGTGGCCCTTCTGCTGGACCGTAGGGTGTGAACCCCCATTTAGAAGGTCTACAACTGTGACAGCAGGCGCATTCTTTAACTGCCCTGGGCCTCGTGTACGACTTCTGTGAAACGGGGATGAAATAAGACCAACAATAAGCCTCTCATTGGAGGGCTGGAGCTTTCCTCCAAACAGGAGCTGGTGCATGGCTACAGGGTCTCCTGGGAAAACACCTGGGAGCCATAAGTTCGGGGCAGCTGTGGAGGGCCAGGGAGGCGGGTGGGAGCCGGCAGCCTGACACCTCTCCAGTGCCCCCCAGGCTCTGGACATGTGACCCCTTCCATGAGTGCACAGCTGGCTGTTGGTTGGGGGCCTCAGTTCTTTGTCCCTCCGGCTCCCCAAAGGCAGCTCACCTCGTGGCTCCACCCTGGCCAGCAGGAGAGTAGACGGCCACGTCAGAGGCAGCGGCCTTTGTGACCGATCTTGGAAGGGACACACTTCTGTGTGTCCCATGTGCTAGGAGTGAGCCAGCACGCCCCACTGAGGGCGTGGGGGTGACACAGGGTGGGGTCATGGGGGTAGAGGGCACGGGGTCATCTTTGAGGCTGCTGACCCCAGCAAGTGAGATTCAGCTGGGAAATGCCCACGGGGTGGAGATGAGGCAGAGAGCAGAGACGGTGGCACCAAGCACGTGTGGCGGACGTGGTGGTGGGCTGGGGGAATGTGGGGATAGACACAGGGGAAGGGCGGCTGTCGGGAAGGGAGGACCCAGCGGGCCTGAGGGATGCTGATGTGCCTCGCAGCCAGCAGGGCAGCCCCCTTCCCCCTGCGCTGGGTCAGGTGACAGCCTACCCCTAACCCACGGCAGGTAGCTAGGCTCCTGAGCTTGGTCTCCACGCCCCCTGAGCAGACTCTCCCTCCTGGGTGGCAGGGAGCGAGAAACAGCCTGTGGCCCGCTGACGGCCATCCAGCCCCTCTTCCCAGGATCAGCCGAGGCCTCACACTCCACCGTGTCCCTCACTTCCTGTCACCTATCCTTCCTGCTCTCTAGTGAAGGGGACACAGGACAGAGCAGGATCAGCCCAGCTCCTGTCCCCACAGAGCACACGGTTCTCGGGGAGATGGGTCAAACCGGAGGACAGACACCTGCCCCCAGGAGAGGGCTCGAAAGCAGGCCAGGTGTGGGGGCAGAGTTGCCCCTCACTGTCCCCGCCCTGGCCCCCTCTCAGCTGAGCTGCAGACCAGGGCAGGGGCGGCCAGGAGGCAGGAGGCCAGTTCCCAGCCCTCTCTGACCCTCAGTGTTTCCCGTTGTGAAGTGGGGAGCTGTAGAGAAACCCGCCCAGAGCCAGCCACATCCCTGCCTCCTGACGGCCTCACGGTCATGTGGGACAAAGGCGCTTCACAGGAGCCCACCTTGGCCTCCGCAGCCCGGAGGCCAGGATCTCCCCAGCTGGCTCTGCAGAGAAGCCACCGAGCCATCCCCTTACCCAGTGCCACCGTCCTCTGGGGACACCGGCCTCCAGGTCCCCTCCTCATCCCCTGGGGCCTCCTCACTCCACCCAGCAGTCCCTCTCCCGGCCCAGCTGCACCTCTTCTAGGGCACCGCCAGGGGCTGTGACCCTGTCTCCTTCTGACTTGCTGGTGCCAACTCTTGCTCCAGGATTTTTCCTGAACATTCCAGAATAGACCCCCTCCCCTTCCTTCCCCTTCCTCGCTCCCTCTGACCCCTCCATCACCTCCACCTGTCTCCTGCCTGCATCCCTGCCTCCTTCTCTCCTCCATCTGGAAGTCCCAATCTAGGTAGCCCAGGCCCTGGAGAAGCGTGTCGGAGAACTTCACACCAGCCCAACATCTGTCACTGTGGGGTCAGTGTCACCTCCCCGAGGGGCTCCTGGGCCAGCTCATGCTCCTGCCTGCTCTCAAACCCCTCCCGTCCTGTACCCCACTCACTTGGACAACGATGAGAAGCACCAGATGAGAAGGGTCTCAGAGGAGTCCCCTGCCCCTCAGTGGCCCACTGCCCTTTGTGGAGCTGCGCTCTGCGCCAGCAGCAACACCCCTCCCCACTGCACCCTGCAATAATAACACCCTAGACAGAATCTGTGAATCGGCCCGATGGTTATTCAAGCCACCGCCCCCAACTGGATCCAAGCCCAGGGGCTTTTTTTTTTTTTTTAAATTAATGTTGTCATTTTTAGCTGCTGTTGAGTGTGCTCTGACTCATGGCGACCCCACGTGCAACAGAATGCCATCATTGGTATGTGTGAGTCTATTGACTTTATTTTTAGAGCAGTTTTAGGTTTACAAAAACGTGGGCAGAAAGTACAGAGAGTTCCGGTATACCATCTCCCCACACAGAGTTTCTCCTGTTGTCTACTTTTTGTGTTCCTGTGGCGCATTTGTTACAGTGGATGAATCAATACTGATACGTTGTTATTAACTCAGGGGCACAGTTTACGTGAAGGTTCACTCTGTGGGTTTTGACAAATGTTTCATGTCATGGGCCCATCGTAACAGTGTCACGCGGGACGGTTTCACTGCCCTAAAGATGCCCCATGCTCCCCCGTTCATCCTTCTGCTGACTCCCCAGCAACCACTGACCGTTCGTCTCTAGCGTTTTGCCTTTTCCAGAATGTCCTATGGTTGGAATGATGTACTTTGTAGCCTTTTCAGACTGGCTTCTTTCACTTAAACAGTAACCACTTGCAACTCTAGAACTGGGCTCTACAGGGTTATCAAGGGCTGAGAAAAGAAGAAAATTGCCAGGTCTTTCTTCCGAGGTGCCTCTGCGTGGACTTGAATCTCTAATCTTTCGGTCTTAACCCAGGGACTCCTCTTTCACTTAGCTATACGCATCTAAGTTCCCTCTATATCTTCTCCTGGTTTGAGAGCTCATTTCTGTCATGGGCTTTTTCACACTTGGTTCTTTCCCATCTTAAAGACCGCCCCCCACCCCCATCACCACAGGCTGCTCCAGATGACTCCTGCCAATCTCTGTCCTTCACCCAAAGCATCTTGAAAGAGTGAGGACTGGCCAATCTGTGTCCCCCTGGCCCATCTCTCTTCGCATGTCAAACCCACCTCTGCCCCCAACATCACAGACTGGCTCCACCGAGGGCCTGATAACCAGCTCCTTTTGTCTCTAGCTCCAGTGGCCGCCCCCTCCCTGTAGGTCTGCCTTCCCCCGGGGGGCAGGGGGCCCCTTGCTCGCCTCATTCCCCCCGCCTCCGCGGACACAGCGCATTCTCCTGGCTGCGGCCTGGCCCAGCTGCCCTGCACCACCTCACGGCAGGCTCCTCCGTGCCCGCATCTCCTTGCCCCTGCCCACGGTCCCCAGATCTGCCTCTCGTCTGGATTTCAGTCCCCGAAGCCAACTGCCCAACAACCCCAGCTCTTGGACAGTGTCTGGCCACTCCAACTGGCCTCCAGGACCCAAGCCTGGCCGCCACAGCTGATTCTACCCACCCCCCACCTGAGCCCAGCTCCCCATCTCCCCTCCCATCCCCGACCTGAGCCCAGCTCCCCACAGCCCTTGCTCTCCCCCTTTCCACCCCCTTCCCAAGCCTGGCCCTCCACATCCCTGGCTCTCCCCCTTCCAACCCCCCACCCAAGCATGGCCCCCCACAGCTCTGGTTCTTCCCCCGGCCAAGGTCGCAGCGCCTGGCACCCCATCTCACGACCTCCCACGCAGGGACCACCCGTCTTGCCCAGCATTTGTCCATGGCCGCTCCTGTCAGTTTAGTTCACCCCTGCAGCCTGAGCCCCCCGTTGGAAGAGCAAAGATGGCCGCAGCGGCCCCTGAATGCCCCCCCCCCCCCACTCCTCCCTGGCCCAATCTCTTGGCAGAAGCCTCCTTTGCAACCATCAGAGTCAGCTTGCACCTCTGTGCTTAGATGCCCCAGGGCTTCCCTCCAGTCTTCCATAAAGACAGACCCAAAACAGGGTCCCCAGTCTACCCAGCCTGCCAGCCTCCCAGGCTGACTGGAGGCCCTCCAGCCCCTGCCCCTGTCTTTGCTCTGATGGGTCCTGCACCCACCTGCCACAGGGCCTTTGCATGCACTGTACCTGCCCGAGTTCGCCCCACTTGACCCTCTTATGTCCACTCAACAGCCATTCCCTCAAGGAATCTTCTCCAACAGCCCCGCCAGGTCGCACACCACTGCCCTTGTACATACTTCCTATCTGTCCTCTTCCTACACAGGCCAGGCGCTGCTGCGGGCAATGGCAGACAACGGTGAGCAAAAGAGACCAGGTCTTGCCCACAGTGGAGCCTCCATCAGTGGCGGAGAAGCAGAGAACCAAGGGCTCGGGTAACACGAGACCGGTGCCTCAGAAAGTAAAGTGGGGTGGAAGGGTGGTGTTGCTGGGGAAGCATCATTTGAGTGGAGACTTGAAGGGAGGGGAGGGGCCGCTGCAGGAAGACGGAGCCGCGTGCCAAGTGCAGACTCAAGGAACAAGTGTGAGTGTGTGTGTGGAGAGTGTGTCCCTGGATGGTGCAGACAGTGGACGTGCTCGCCTGGGAACCAACAGGTTGGAGGTTTGAGTCCACCTGGAGGTGTCTCGGAAGAAAAGCCCGGTGATTTACTTCCCAAAACCAGCCATTGAAGACCCAGCTGTGACGCACACTGAGACATCAGGAGTTGGCACCACAGGGCGAGGGCAGATAGGGCGAGCGCCTAGCGCAACGGGCCCTGCAGACAAGCTGAGGGGAGCCGACCAAGCAGACTCGCTGGCCTTTGTACTTGAGTATTTCTTCAATCTTGGTGGAATATACAGAGCATGAAATGCACCATTGGAACCACTTTTAAGTGTGCAATTCAGTGGTGTTCAATGCATTCATAGTGTGTAACTGTCACCTCTATTTCCAAATCTTTTTTATCTTCCCAGACATAAATTCAGTGCCCCCTTAAGCAATAAGTCCTTCCCTCACAGCTCGGCACCTGGTAACCTCTAGTCCACTTCCTGTCTCTTCACGGCAACTAGTCTAGATGTTTTGTGTAAATGAGATCAGACACCGTGACCTCTTGTGACTGGCTTCTCACTCAACGCCATGTTTTCATGGTTCATCCATGTTGTACCACGCCCTCCCCTCCCTCCGCCTCTCCCCACTTCTGTTCACTGCCCCCACCCTCTAACAAGCCGGGACACCAGGCACAGACCTGTGTGTAATTACACCCACACTCACACCCAGAGTGACCCACCAGGGAGACGGGACCAGGCACTGCCCGTCTGAGCCAGACCCCTGGGCTCATCCTCCCAGGCAGGCGCCGGCACACACAGGCTCACACATGCAGGCAAAGTGACACGTGCCCAGATCATTCCACAGACACGCGCACACCCACCCACACCCACAGCCGCACCCACAGCCACACCCGCTCGGGCCCAGAGGAAACGCCACCCCCCAGCTGCCTGCAGACTCCCAGGCACGCGTCCTTGGCTGAGTCCACCCAGGCCGACAGGTTCAGGCAGAGCCGCTCCCCTCTAAGGCCCGGAGAGCAACACTCACGCCAGGACCGCCCACTGAGCAGAGCTGGGGGGCTGCACTACTCAGAACCACTAGCCAGGGGGCCGGGTTGCGCAGGCCCAGTTCCATGAAGAGCCCCAAGGTCCAGAGCAGGGACCCCAACAGCACCTGTGCCTGGCACAGACCAGCCCCCCGCGGGCTCTTGAGATTTGCAATCCCTCACATGGAAAGGCCCCAAAGCTGCCCACTGGGGTGGATACTGTCCTCCTCCATCCCTGTTACTCACTGGTGCGCCCCCAGCTGCTCTGAGGCTGGCCGCTCACCACTCCCAGAAGCCACTGAACTGTCCCCAGGTGAGCAGGCAGCCAAGCCCCCTCCCCAGGGCAGCCTGACCGGGAGCCTGCCTCCTGCTGAGATCCCTCCTTGCTCACTGGCTCTGGAGGGCACTCCCCCGCACGGCACCTGCACCCAGCTCAGGCTCTGCGTCCCCCGCACGGTACCTGCACCCAGCTCAGGCTCTGCGTCCCCCGCACGGTACCTGCACCCAGCTCAGGCTCCAGCCCGAGACAGGGTGCCAGAAGGAAGACCCCAAGCAGGGGCTCTAGTGCTAGAGTTCTCCCGCAGGGGCATGGAGGAGGTCGTCTGGGAGCTGGAGCAGCACTGAGTGTCCCCAGCAGGTGTGACTGCTGTGCTCTGCACCTGCTGTGAGCTGGGAGTGGGCACCAGCTGGTGCTGTGTCCCTGGCACCTGAAACCACAGAGACAGTTACTAGAGGGCTGTGGGATCTGGCAGCTCTCTGTGGGCCACCGAGTGATGAAGAAAGAGACTGCTGGGCCCGGATCTAGTCATCAAGCGCTTGAAATAAAGGGTGTGTCTTAGTTACCTAGTGCTGCTGTAACAGAAACACCACAAGTGGGTGGCTTTAAAGAACAGAAGTTTATTCTCTCACAGTTCAGGAGGCTAGAAATCCAAACCAGGTCTCAGCCTTGTCGATTCCTTCCATGGCACTAGCCCCAGGTGTTCCTTGGTTCCTGGGCGTGTGGGTGATCTTCACAGAGCATCTGACTTCCTCGGCGCACATGTCTGTGTTTATAAATAAAACCAAACAAACTTGTTGCCGTGGAGTCAATTCTGACTCATAACAACTGCTCCATAGTATTTTCTTAGCAGTAATCTTTACAGAAGGAGACTGCTAGGCCTTTCTTCCATGGTGCCACTAGGTGGGTTAGAATGGTCAACCTTTAGGTTAACAGCCCATCACAAACCACTTGTACCACCGAGGGACCTTCTGTGTCCATGCTCCTCTTTATAGAACTCAGAAATGATTAGATTTTGGATCCACCCCTCACTTGTAAGACCTCAACTGATTGATTACATTACGCTAGATTGCGTTATGGAAGGTGATATCCTTACATTGCACTGTATTACATTACATCCACAAGTAGCGGCCTTAGGAGTCCAACACATATTCTTGCGGGTAGGAGAGACACAATTCAATCCATAGCAGGGACTGTGAGTTGGAGGGCCTCATTGGCCAAGGCAGACAGGGTTGGAGCCCAGACATAGGCTGAACTCTACATAAGAGCAGTCGAGCCTCCAAGAGGGCTGAAACTCAGTCTGGCATGTGCCCTGATCAGGAAGAACTGAGACCTAGACCCTGAGCAGATGCACTCGGGAACATTGAACCCCAGACTCCCCAAATCCTCCAGGCCTGCAGAAAAGTCCCATTGCCCTTAGGAAGGCAGAGTCACACCTTGCTTGAATCTGCAAGGGCCTTGAGAGAGGCAGATGCCTTACAAGGAGATGCTTGTCCTCCTCAAGATCTGCCCCATCTCCCCACCTGGCCAGCAGGACCTGGCTGAGAAGCACCACACAGCTGAGGGCAGAGAGGGAGTCCACACCCTGGGTGCCGTGGGGCAGGCCAACGCAGCCACCAGCACCTGATAGGGAAGACAGAGGGCGCTAGGACACAGGGGCCAGAGCATAAAACTGGACACAAGACAGCGATTGGTGTTGGATGCTGTCCAGTCGACTTCAACTCATAGTGACCCCACGTGACAGAGTAGACCTCCCCCATAGGATTTCCTAGGCTGTAGTCTTTACGAGAGCAGATCTCCAGGTCTTCTCTCCCATGGAGCTTCTGGGTGGGTTTGAACCACCAGCCTTTTCTTAGCAGCCAAGTACTTAACTACACCTCCAGGGACTCTAGGGAGTGGTTGTTGTTGTTGGGTGTCATCAAGTCAGTTCCGACTCATAGCGACCCAAAGTACAGCAGAATGAAACACTGCCCTGTCCTGCGCCATCTTCACAATCATTGTTATGCTTGGGCCCATTGTTGCAGCCACTGTGTCAATCTATCTTGTGGAGGGTCTTCCTCTTTTTCGCTGACCCTCTACTTCACCAAGCATGATGTCCTTCTCCAGGAACTGGTCCCTCCTGACAACATGTCCAAAGTGTGTGAGATGTAGTCTCACCATCCTTTCGTCTAAGGAGCATTCTGGCTATACTTCTTCCAAGACAGATTTGGTCACTCTTTTGGCAGTCCATGGTATATTCAACATTCTTCACCAACACAATTCAAAGGCATCAATTCTTCTTCAGTCTTCCTTATTCATTGTCCAGCTTTCACATGCATGTGAGGCAATTGAAATCACCATGACTTCGGTCAGGCACACCTGAGTTGTTAGATGGGGGTATTTTTCTGGGACACAGGATTTATCCCTTGGCAAGGGCCCTGGGAGACAGCTCTGGTTGACAGTGGGATGGCTCTGGGAAGCCTGGGGAAAGAGTCAGCCCACAAGGGGTGAAGTTGCAGGGGCATATGAGGAGGAAATCAAACCACAGGTTCAGGAAGCTCAAGAAAACCAAATAGAATAAATAAATAAAGCAGAATTCAGAAAAAGTACAATTATCAGGGATAAAGAGGAGCATTACATAATGATAAAGAGGCCAATTTTCCAAGAAGACATAGCAATCTTGAATGTGTATGCACCTAACAACACAGCGTCAAAATTCATAAGGCAAAAACTGATAGAAATACGAAGAGAAATAGATGAGCCCACTATTATAGTTGGAGATTTCAATATCCCCCTGTCAGTAATTGATAAATCAGGCAGGAAGAAAACCTATAAGAATTAATCTGGCCTGAACAGCGCTATCAATCAACTGGATCTAATTGACATTTATAGAATACTTTACCCACAAACAGCAGAATACACATCCATCTTAAACTCATATGGAGCATTCACCAAGATAGACCACATTCTGGGTCATAAAACACATCTTAACAATTTAAAAGAGTAGAAATCATACAAAATATGTTCTCAAATCACAGCAGAATTAAACTAGGAATCAATAGCAGACAGATAGCTGGAAAATCCAAAAATATTTGGAAATTAAACAACACACTTCCAAATAATAATGGGTCAAAGAAGATGTCTCAATTTATATTAAAGATATTTGGGGAAAAAATGAAAGTACAACTTAGCAAAATTTTTGGGATTCAACAAAAGCAATACTTAGAGAGAAATTTAAGCATTTAATGTCTATATTAGAAATAAAGGAAGACTTAAAGTCAATAACCTAAGCCTCCACCTTAAACCTGAAGTAAGCAGAAGAAAAGAAATAATAAAAATAAGAGCAGAAATCAAGGAATTAAAATAGGGGAATAAAAAATTTTAAATGAGAAAAACTATGTAACCAAAAGCTAGATCTTTGAAAAGATCAATAAATTGATAAGCCTACTGTTGCCAGGCTAACCAAGAGGAAAGAAGAGCTGATACAAATAACCAACATCAGAAATCTCTCCGTTTATTTAGATTTTCTTTGATTTACTATAGCGAAGTTTTATTTAAAAAGTTCCTCATAGAAATTTCTATGTATTTTGTTAGATTTCTATCTATTTAATTTTAGGAGGTGCTATTATAAATATTATTTTTAACTTAAAATTCCAGTTGTTCATTTCCTGTATACAGGAAAGCAATTGATTTTTTTTTTTATATTAACCTTGTATCCTAAAATCTTATTATACTTGCTTATTCTAGGAGGTTTTTTTTTTTTTAATTAATTCTTTTGGATTTTCTGCATAAACAATCATGTCACCTACAAATAAAGACAGTTTTATTTCCTCCTTTCCAATCTGTACACCTTTTCCTTTCTTTTCTTATCTATTACAAGAAATAAGACAAGGCTTATTAGTTAGGACTTCCACTACAATGTTGAATAGGAATGGTGAGAAGGGACTTCTTTGCATTGTTCCCAATCTTATGGGGAAAAACATCTAGCTTCTCACAGTTAAATATGGTGTTAGCTGTAGGGCTTTTATAGATGTTCTTTATCAAGTTGAGGAAGATCCCCCCACTATCATTAGTTTTTAGATGGATGGGTGTTGGATTTTGTCAAGTGATTTTTCTACGTCTTTTGATGTTGGTATTGTTAGTTATCATAGAGTCTGCACCAACCCGTGGGGTCTTATATATAGTAGAATATGAAACACTACCTGGTCCTGCACCATCTTCATGATTGTTGGTATGTTTGAGTCCATTGTTGGGGCTGTTGTGTTGTGTCCATCCATCTCATTGAGGATTTTCCTCACTTTCATTGGCCCTCTGTTTTACCAAACACGATGTCCTTTTCTAGCAATTGGTTTCTTTTGATGATGTGTCCAAAGTAAGCAAGCCAAAGTTTCACCATCCTAGCTTCTAAGGAACATTCTGGTTGCATTTCTTCTAAAACAGATTTGTTCATTCTTTTGGCAGTCCATGGTATACTCACTATTCTTCCCCGACACCACAGCTCAAACAAATAAATTCTTCTGCCTTCCTTTTTCATTATCTAGCTTTCACATGTGCATGAGGCAACTGAAAAGACCATGGCTTGGGTCAGACACGCCTTATCCATCAAAGTGACATTTTTGCTTTTTAAAACTTTAAAGAGTTCATCAAAGTGTAAGGGTACAAGATCAACATACAAAAATCAGTCGATTTACTCTACACTAACAAAGAGAACTCTGAAAAGGAAATCAGAAAACAATACCATCTACAATAATCCCCCCAAAAATAAAATATTAAGAAAAAACCTAACCAGGGATATAAAAGACTTAAACAAAGAAAATTATAAAACACTACAGTAAGAAATCAAAAGAGACCTACATAGATGGTAAAAACATATCATGCTCATGGATAGGAAGATCAACATTGTGAAAATGTCAATACCACCCAAAACTATCTATAGATATAATGCAATCCCAATCCAGATTCTATCAACATTCTTTAACAAGATAGAAAAACTAATCACCAACTTTATATGGAAGGGAAAGGGGCCCCAGATAAGCAAAGCATTACTGAAGAAGAAGAACAAAGTAGGAGGCCTCACACTTTCCAATCTCAGAACCTACTATAGAGCCACAGTAGTAAAAACAGCCTAGTACTGGTACAACGACAGACACATAGACCAATGGAACAGAATTGAGAACCCAGAAATAAATCCATCCACTTATGGACAGCTGATCTTCAACAAAAGGCTGAAATCCATTAACTGGATAGTCTCTTTAACAAACGGTGCTGGCAAAACTGGATATCCATTTGCAGAAAAATGAAACAGGATCCATACCTCACACCATACACGAAAACTAACTCAAGATGTTTCAAAGATTTATATGTAAAACCTAAAACTATGAAGATCATGGATGAAGAAATAGGGACAAACCTAGGGGCCCTAATTTATGGCATAAACAGACTATCAAACATAATTAAAAAAGCACATACAACAGAAGATAAACTAGACTACTGGGACCTCCTAAAAATTAAACACTTACGTGCATCAAAAGACTTCTCCAAAAGAATAAAAAGAGAACCTACAGACTGAGAAGAAAATTTTGGCAATGACATGTCTCACAAGGGACAAATCTCTACAATTTATAGAAGACTTCAACATCTTGACAACAAAAAGACGAACAACCCAATCGAAAAATAGGCAAAGGATGTGGACATTTCACCAAAGAAGACATACAGGCGGCTAACAAATACCTGAAGAGATGCTTGTAATCATGAGCCATTAAGAGAGATGCAAATCAAAACAACCATGAGATACCATCTCACCCCAGCAATAATGGCAATGATCAAAAACATAGGAAACAACAAATGCTGGAGAGGGTGTGGAGAGGTGGGACCTCTCATGTTCTGCCGGTGGATATGTAAAACGGTGCAACCACTGGGGAAAGCGGTATGGCACATCTTTAAAAAGCTAGAAATAGAAATATCATGTGATCCAGTGATCCCACTTCTAGGTATATATCCTAGAGAAATAAGAGCTGTGACATGAATAGACATATGCACACCCATGTTCACTGCAGCTGTATTCACAATAGCAAAATGATGGAAACAACCTCAGTGCCCATCAACAGATGAATGGATGAACAAACTGTGGCAGATATACACAATGGAGTACTACGCAATGTAAAGGAATAACAATGAGTCCGAGAAACATCTCACAACATGGATGGACCTGGAGGACATCATGCTGAGAGAAATAAGTCAATCACAAAAGGACAACCATTGTATGAGACCTCTGTTATAAAAAGCCAAGAAAAGGTTCACACACAGAAAGAAACATCCTTTGATGGTTACCAGGGACGGGAAGGGGAGGGAAGGGTAATCACTAATTAGATAGTAGACACATATTTAACTTGCGTGACGGGAAAGACAATACACAATATGAGAGAAGTCAGCACAACATGACCAAGACAAAGGAAGACACAGGGAGGTACACAAGAATAAAAGACAACAGCAGTAAATTTTATTATATACACAATCCTGCAATAACAGTAACAGCAAACAATAAATTAAGAGTGGATACATAGGTAGATATGTAAGCTAAAGAGGTGTGGGTTGGAGTACGGGAATACATCCATGAGCATACGTAGGTTTGGCAGAGGATATTTCTACATATGCATTTGTATGTGCTGCAAATATATCCATGTATATAGTAGACCACACAGGGGGCACAGTCATGAAAACTTCCTAGCCATAATCAAGCACCTAAAGGAAAGAGTCACTGGGCTTGAGGGCTTAGGACTACAGTCTCAGGGGGCATCTAGGTCAATTGTATAACATAGTCCATAAAGACATCCTACTTTGGCGAGTGGCAACTGGGGTCTTAAAAGCTTGCAAGTGGCCATTGAATATACAGCTATTAGTCTCTTCACGACCACATGAATCACAGTCTCCACCAGCCTGAGACCAGAAGAACTAGATGGTGCCTGGCTGCCACTACCAATCTCTCTAATCGAGACCACAATAGAAGGTCCTGGACAGAATGGGAGAAAAATGTAGAGCAAAATTCAAATTCATAAAAAAGACCAGACTTACTGGTCTGACAGAGACTGGTGGAAGCCCCAAGACTATAGCCCTTAGATACCCTTCAAACCTGGAACTGAACCCACTCCTGGAGATCATCTTTCAGCCAAATAATAGACAGGCCTATAAAGTGAACAGTAACACCCGTGAGGAATGTGCTCCTCAGAACAATCAACCACACGAACCAAAAGGGCAGCATTTGCCCAAAAACAAAGTTCAGAAGACAGAAAGGGGCCAGAAAGATGGGCTAATGGAAACAGGGAATTCAAGGAGGAAGTGAGTAGAGTGCTGTCACATTGAGGAGTTTGCAACTAATGTCACGAAACAAAATGTGTATAAATTGTTGAATGAGAGATTAATTTGCTCTGTAAACTTTCACCCAAACCACAATAAAATAGTAAAATGTTTAAAAAAAAAAAAAAGAACTTTAAAGTGGTCTTTTGCAGCAGATTTTCCTAATGCAATATATTGTTTGATTTCTTGACTATTGCTTCCATGGATGTTGAGTGTTGAGACCATGATTGTCTGATTCAAAATGGCCAATACCAGTCCATTTCAGCTCACTAATGCCTAGGATTTCTTCTCCATTTATCATAATGTCGTTCATTGGTCTTTTTTCTTCTTTAGCCTGTTGATAGGATAGATTACATTAATCAATTTTCGAATGTTGAAACAGTCTTCCATAGCTGGGATAAATTTCACTTGGTTGAGAAGTATAATTCTTTTTATGCATTCTAGGACTCAATTTTCTAATATTTTTGAGGATTTTTGTATCTATATTCATGAGAGACATTGGTCTATAGTTTTTCTTTTTGCAATGTCTTTACCTGGTTTTAGAATTAGGGTAACACTGGCCTCACTGAAAATGTTCCATCTGCTTCTGTTTTCTTGAACAGATTTTAGAGAATTGGTATCATTTCTTCCTTAAATATTTTGTAGAATTAACCAGTGAAACAACCTGTGTCTGACGCTTTCTGTTTTGGATGATTATTAATGACTGATTTAATTTATCAATAGATATAAACCCATTCAGATGATCTATTTCTCTTTGTATGACTTTTGGTAGATTGTGTCTTTCAAAGATTGGTCCATTTCATCTAACTTATTAAATCTGTGGCCACAGAATTGCTGATAATATGCCTTCATCCTCCTTTTAATAAACATGAGATCAGTAGTGAGGCCCGCTTTCATTTGTGATATTGGCTATTTGTTTCTTCTCTTTTCTTTTTTCTTAGCTAGCCTGGCTAACCAAGGTTTCAGTTTCATTTTTTGAAAAGAATTAGCCAGTGAAAACCTTATGAATAGCAGCAGAAATTGTCTGTATACTGCTAGAAGATGAGCCCCTTAGGTTGGAAGGCACTCAAAATACACTAGGGCACAGCTGTCTCCTCAAAGGAGAGTCGGTCTTAATGATGTGAGGGGAGCCAAGCTTTCGGGACCTTCATTTGCTGATGTGGCATGACACAAAATGGGAATAAACAGCTGCAAACATCTCTTAATAATCAGAATGTGGAATGTAGAAAGTATGACTCTAGGAAAATTGGAAGTCAATTTGAAATGGAGAGCATAAACATCAATATCCTAGGCATTAGTGAGCTGAAATGGACTGGTATTGGCCATTTTGAATCAGACAATCATAGGGTCTACTATGCTGGGAATGACAACTTGAAGAGGAATGACATTGCATTCATCATTAAAAAGAACATTTCAAGATCTATCCTGAAGTATAACACTGTCAGTGATAGGATAATATCCATAAGCCTGCAAGGAAGACCAGTTAATACGACTATTATTCAACTTTATGCACCAACCACGAAGGCCAAAGATAAGAAATTGAAGATTTTCACCAACTTCAGCAATTTGAAATTGATGGAATTGATAATTACTGGTGATTGGAATTCAAAAGTTGGAAGCAAAGACAAGGATCTTGGAAAATACAGCCTTGGTGACAGAAACAATGCCAGAGATCCCATGATAGAATTTTGCAAGACCAACAACCTATTCATTGGAAATACCTTTTTTCATCAACATAAAAGGTGATTATTCACATGGGCTTCACCAGATGTACTACATCTGTGGAAGGAGACAATGGAGAAGCTGAATACCATCAGTCAGAACAAGGCCAGGGGCCGACTGCAGAACAGACCATTAATTGCTTATATGCAAGTTCAAGTTGAAGCTGAAGAAAATTAGAACAAGTCCATGAGAGGCAAAGTACATTTGAGTATATCCCGCCTGAATTTAGAGATCATCTCAAGAATAGATTTGACACATTGAACACTGATGACCAAGACCAAACAAGTTGTGGCATGACATCAAAGACATCATACATGAAGAAAGCAAGAGGTCATTAAAAAGAAAGAAAAGAACAAAATGGATGTCAGAAGAGACTGAAACTTGCTCTTGAACTTTGAGTAGCTAAATGAACTGAAAAAATGATGAAGTAAAAGACGTGAACAGAAAATTTCAAACAGCAACTCGAGAACACAAAATAAAGTATTATAATGACATGTGCAAAGACCTGGAGATAGGAAACCAAAAGGGAAAAAACACACTAGGCATTTCTCAAGCTGAAAGAACTGAAGAAAAATTCAAGCCTCAAGCAGCAATAGTGAAGGATTCTATGGGGAAAATATTAAACAACACAGGAAGCATCAAAAGAAGATGGAAGGAATACACAGATTCACTATATCAGAAAGAACTCGTTGACATTTAACTATTTCAAAAGGTAGTATATGATCAGGAACTGATGATACTGAAGGAAGTAGTCCAAGCTGCACTGAAGGCATTGGGGAACAACGAAGCTCTGGGAATTGACCAAACACCAATTGAGATGTTTTAACAAACGAATGCAATGTTGGAAATGCTCATTGTCTATGCCAAGGAATTTGGAAGACAGCTATCTGGCAAACCGACTGAAAGAGATCTATATTTATTCCTATTTGCAAGAAAGGTGATCCAACCTAATGCAGAAATTATCAAACAATATCATTAATATCACACACAAGTAAAATTTTGCTGAAAATCATTTAGAAGTGGCTGCAGCAGTATATCTACAGAGAACTGCCAAAAATTCAAGCCACATTGAGAAGAGGACATGGAACCAAGGATATCACTGCTGACATCAGGTGGATCCTGGCTGAAAGCAGAGAATACCAGAAAGATGTTTACCTGTGTTTTATTGACTATGCAAAGGCACTTAACTGTGAGGATCATAACAAATTATGCACAAAATTGCAAAGAATGGGAATTCCAGAACACTTAATTGTGCTCATGAGGAACCTGTAGATCAAGAGGCAGTAGTTTGAACAGAAAAAGGGGATACTGCGTGGTTTAAACTTAGGAAAGGTGTGCATCAGGGTTGTATCATTTCAGCATAACTATTCAATCTGTATGCTGAGCAAATAACCCGAGAAGCTGGACTATATTGGAGGAGGACTCATTAACAACTTGAATTATGCAGATGACACAACCTTGCTTGCTGAAAGTGAAGAGGACCTGAAGCACTTACTGATGAAGATCAAAGACTACAACCTTCAGTATGGATTACACCTCAACGTAAAGAGAACAAAAGTCCTCACAACTGGACCAGTAAGCAACATTATAAACGGAGAAAAGATGGAAGTTGTCAAGGATTTCATTTCACTTGGATCCACAATCAACACTCATGGAAGAAGCAGTCAAGAAATCAAAAGACATGGAGTGCAGGGCCAAGATGGCAGAGTAGTCAGATGCTTCCTGTGATCCCTTTCGCAACAAAGACCTGAAAAAACAAGTGAATCGATTACCTATGACAATCTAGGATCCCTGAACATCAAAGGCAGGAATCGGACTGAGTAGCAGGGGGAGGGAGAGACGGTTTGGAAGGAGTGAGGAGTTGCCAGAGATGACCCAGTGGGAAATGGCACCCTGCAGGCCAGATGGGCTAGTGTGCACAGTGAGGCAAGCAGTGGCACTCAGATGTGTTTTCCACACTGGGAGAGACCAAGCAGTGGAGAGACTACTCAAGCCTCCAGAACCAGTGAAAAGCGGCACTCAATCGGCAAAAGATAATTACATGCATCTAACCCACCTTGTGGATCAAAGAACACCCTGTTTGCGAAGAACCTCTCTCTCATTTATCTGCCTCCTCCCCGCTCTACACCAGCTCCCAGGCCAGCTTCAGTGATTGTTGCATCCCCTGGGCCAGAAGCAGAAACCATCATGCATCCTGAGCATTCTCCCGGCCTCAGAGGGGGAAGAAATTAACACACATGGAAACAATAATCTGCCAGCACCCCTAAACTTGGGACTCAGGGCAGGCACAGCTCCTTAGCCTAGGCACAGGCATAAGGGGTCCGTGGACTTTGAACACCTTTCACCCCATTTGGGCCCATTTGAACAGCATAAGCCCTCATTAGCACAATACAATAGGGTATATACCTGAAGACTAACTTCAACTGTGCCTGCTAAATGGTGGAGTGGCAGGTTCATTACATTTGACACCGCTCTGCCCATTAAACAGGGTCCTCTTCTACCCACATCAGGGGCCTAAGTACTGGTGGCTCCACCCACACCACCTAGCCACCCGCTGTGACAGTGGTCCAAGAATAACTGGTGCCTCCCAGTCCTTACAGCCAACAGTGTTGGGTGCCCATAGTCTGGCTGCAAAGCCCACCCACCTATGCACTCTAGGGAACAGGGATACATTTTCCTCCCAGACACTCAGGGGCAGCTCTCAGTCCCCTGCTTGCTCAGCACCTGACTTCCTACTGCAGCCAGATACCTGTGCTTACTCCAATCACCTCTGCCTGTCTAGGACTGTAGCTGAGAGCCTGCACCACACACTTGGTGACCGACTACCTGGACACCTTAGCTGAATCCATACAAGAAAAGTAAATGGACTACTGGGCTCACATACCTAGTAACAGATCTAACCACCTGGTGACAGGACGTTAGAGCTTCAAAGATGCCAAAAATCAAGATAGCTCACATGAGCAGCCTATTTGGGCATATCAAAACAAAACAAAACAAGAAGGTAGGACAGAGTAAGCAAACATAGAATAAATAAATATAATAACTTATTGATGGCTCAGAGACAACAGTCAATATCAAATCACATAAAGAGGCAGACCATGATGGCTTCAGCAAGCTCCCAAAACAAATAATCAAGAAATCCTCCAGAGGAAGAGAACTTCTTGGAATTACTGGAGGAAGAATACAGAAGATTAATACACAGAACTCTTCAAGACATCAGGAAGGAGATCAGACAAAACACAGAACAAGCCAAGGAACACAGAGACAAAGTAATAGAGGAACTTAAGAAGATTATAGAAGAGCATAATGACAAATTTAACAGGCTTCAAGAATCCCTAAAGAGACAGCAAACCGAAATCCAGAAGATTAACAATAAATTTTCAGAATTAGAAAACTCAGTAGAAAGTCACAGGAACAGGAGTGAGGCAATGGAAGTCAGAATTAGTGAGACTGAAGATAAAGCACCTGACACCAACTTATTTGAGGAAAAATCAGATAAAAGAATTTTAAAAAATGAAGAAACCCTAAGAATTATATGGGACTGTATCAAGAGGAATAACCTACAAGTGATTGGAGTACCATAACGGGGGGGGGGGGGACTACAGAAAATACAGAGAGAATTGGTGAAGATTTATTGGCAGAAAACTTCCCTGATATCCTGAAAGACGAGAAGATATCTATTGAAGAAGCTCATCGAACCCCACACAAGGTAGATTCCAAAAGAAAGTCACCAAGACATATTATAATGAAATTTGCCAAAACCAAAGATAAAGAGAGAATTTTAAGAGCGGCTAGGGATAAAAGAAAAGTCATCTACAAAGAAGTGTCAATAAGACTAAGCTCGGACTACTCAGCAGAAACCATGCAGGCAAGAAGGCAATGGGATGACATACATAAAGCCTTAAAGGAAAAAAACTGTCAGCCAAGAATTATATATCCATCAAAACTGTCTCTCAAATATGATGGCAAAATTAGGGCACTTCCAGATAAATAGAAGTTTAGGGAATTTGCAAAAACCAAACCCAAATTACAAGAAATACTAAAGGGAGTCCTCTGGTTAGAAAATCAACATCAGGTAACAACTCAAGACTAGAACACAGTACAGAGCAACCAGATATAAACCCACATAGGGATGTCACAAAAATAAATCAAAGCTAAAACACTGTAAACAGGGAAACAGAGATGTCAATATGTAAAAGATGACAATATTAACAAAAAAGAGGGAAAAAAATGTAGTCATAGGTCTTTCATATGGAGAAGAAGTCAAGGCAATATAAAGAAATAAAAGACTGGTTTAAACTTAGAAAAATAGGAGTAAATATTAAGGTAACCACAAAGGAAGCTAACAATCCTACAAGTCAAAATAAAAAACAAGAAAAACATAAAGACTCAGCAAATACAAAATCACCAACAATGAAAAAGATGAAAAGAAAATACATAAAGAAAAACAACTCAGCACAGAAAATTAAGTGGAACAAAGAAACTGTCAACAACACACACACACAAAAGCCATCAAATGACAACACTAAATTCATACCTATCAATAATTAAGCTGAATGTAAATGGACTAAATGCACCATTAGAGAGACAGAGAGTGGCAGAATTAATAAAAAAACATGAAACGTCCACATGCTCCCTACAAGAGACACACCTTAGACTTAAAGACACAAACAACCTAAAACTCAAAGGATGGGAAAAAATATATCTAGCAAACAACGCTCAAAAAAGAGCAGGAGTGGCAATATTAATCTCTGATAAAATATACTTTAAAGGATAAGGAAGGATACTATATAATGATTAAAGGGTCAGTACACCAGGACATAACCATAATAAATATTTACACACCCAATGACAGGCCTCCAAAATACATAAAACAAACTCTAACAGCATTGAAAAAAGAGATAGACAGCTCCACAATAATAGTAGGAGACTTCAATACACCACTTTCAGTGAAGAACAGAACACCCAGGAAGAAGTTCAGTAAAGACACAGAAGATGTAAATGCCACAATAAACCAACTTGATCTCATAGAATATACCAAACACTCCACTCAACAGCAGCCAAATATTCTTTCTTTTCCACATGGAACATTCTCCAGAATAGACCACATATGAGGCCATAAAGTAAGCCTTAACAGAATCCAAAGCATGTAAATATTACAAAGCATCTTTTCTGACCACAAAAGTAGAAATCAATAACAAAAAAAGCAAGGAAAAAAAATCAAACACATGGAAACAGAACAACACTTTGCTCAAAAACTACCAGGTTATAGAAGAAATTAAGGATGGAATAAAGAAATTCACAGAATCAAACAAGAATGAAAATGCATCCTCCCAGAACCTTTGGGACACAGCAAAAGCAGTGCTCAGAGGTCAATTTATAGCCATAAATGCACACTTCCAAAAAGAAGAAAGGGCCAAAATCAAAATATTAACTCTACAACACGAACAAATAGAAAGAGAGCAGCAAAAGCATCCCTCGAGCACCAGAAGAGAGCAAATAATAAAAATTAGAGCAGAATTAAATAGAAAACAGAAAAACAATTGAAAGAGTTAACAAGACCTAAAGCTGCTTCTTTGAAAAGATCAACAAAATCAATAAACCATTAGCCAAACTGACAAAAGAAAAACAGGAGAGGCAGCAAGTAACCCAAATAAGAAATGAGATGGGTGATATCACAAAGGACCCCATTGAAATTTAAAGAATCATAACAGAATACTATGAAAAATTGCACTCTAATGAATTTGAAAACCTAGAGGAAATGGATAGATTTCTGGACACACACTACCTACCTAAACTAACACAAACAGAGGTAAAACAGCTAAATAAACCTATAACAAAAGAAGAAATTGGAAAAAAATCCAACTGGAAAAAAAGAGATAAAAAAGGTAATTTAAAAACTCCCAACCAAAAAAAAAAAAAAAAGCCCTGGCCCTGACAGTTTCACTGGAGAATTCTACCAAACTTCCAGAGAAGATTTAATACCACTACTACTAAAGGTATTTCAGAGCATACAAAAGGATGGAATACTCTCAAACTCATTCTATGAAGCCAGCATAGCCCTGATACCAAAACCAGGTAAAGACACCACAAAAAAAGAAAATTACAGACCAATATCCCTCATGAACATAAGCGCAAAAGTCCTCAACAAAATTCTAACCAATAGACTTCAACAATATATCAAAAAAAAAAAAAAATCACCATGACCAAGTGGAATTCATACCAGGTATGCAGGGATGGTTCAACATTAGAAAAACAATTGATGTAATCCATCACATAAATAAAACAAAAGACAAGAACCACAAGATCTTATCGATTGATGCAGAAAAGGCATTTGACAAAGTCCAACACACATTCATGATAAAAACTCTCAACAAAATAGGAACAGAAGGGAAACTTCTCAACATAATAAAGGGTATTTATACAAAGCCAACAGCCAACATCATCCTAAACGGAGAGAGTCTGAAAGCATTCCCCTTGAGAATGGGAACCAGACAAGAATGCCCTTTGTCACCACTCTTATTTAGCATTGTGCTGGAGGTCCTAGCCAGAGCAATTAGGCTAGAAAAAGAAATAAAGGGCATCTAAATTGGTAAGGAAGAAGTAAAAGTATCTCTATTTGCAGATGATATGATCTTATACACACAAAACCCCCAAAGAATCCACCAGAAAACTACTGTAACTAATAGGAGATTTCAGCAAAGTATCAGGATACAAGATAAACATACAAAAATCAGTTGGATTCCTCTACACCAACAAAGAGAACGTCGAAAAGGTAATTACCAAATCAATACCATTTACAATAGCCCCCAAGAGGATAAAATACTTAGAAATAAATCTAACCAGAGACTTAAAAGACCTATACAAAGAAAACTATGAGACACTACTGCAAGAAACCAAAAGAGACCTGCATAAGTGGAAAAACATACCATGCTCATGGATAGGAAGACTCAATGTTGTGAAAAAGACAATCTCTTTAACAAATGGTTCTGGCATAACTGGATATCCAGCCACAAAAAAAATGAAACAAGACCCATACCTCACACCATGCACAAAAACTAACTCAAAATGGATCAAAGACCTAAATATAAAATCTAAAGTGATAAAGACCGTGGAAGAAAAAATCGGGACAATGCTAGGAGTCCTAATACATAGCATAAACAGAATACAAACCGTAAGCAACAACACAAAAACACCAGAAGAGAGACTAGGTAAATGGGAGCTCCTAAAAATCAAACACTTAGCTTATCAAAAGACTTCACCAAAAGAGTAAAAAGACAACCTACAGACTGGGAAAAAATTTTTGGCTGCGACAAATCCGATCAGCATCTAATCTCTAAAATCTACAAGATACTGCAAAACCTCAACAAGAAAAAGACAAATAACCCAATTAAAAAATGGGCAAAGGATATGAACAGACACTTCACTAAAGAAGACATTCAAACAGCCAACAGACACATGAGGAAATGCTCCCGATCACTAGCCATTGGAGAAATGCAAATTAAAACCACAATGGGATACCATCTCACCCCCAGCATTACTGGTACGAATCAAAAACACTGGAAATAACAAATGTTGGGAGGCTGTGGGGAGATCGGAACTCTTATGCACTGCTGGTGGGAATGCATAATGATACAACAATTTTGGAAAATGATACAGCATGTCCTTAGAAAGCTAAAAATAGAAATACCATTCAGTCTAGCAATCCGACTCCTAGGAATATATCCTAGAGAAATAAGAGCCATTACATGAATAGACATACGCACACCCATGTTCATTGCAGCATTGTTCACAATAACAAAAAGATGGAAACAACCTAGATGCCCATCAACAGAGGAATGGATAAACAAACTATGGTACATACACACAATGGAGTATTATGCAACGATAAAGAACAATGGTGAATCTGTGAAGCATCTCATAACATGGATGAAACTGGAGGACATTAAGCTGAGTGAAATAAGTCAGTCACAAAAGGACAAATATTGTATGAGACCCCTACTGTAAAAACTCATGAAAAAGTTTACACAAAAAAAGTAACAATCTTTGTTGGTTACGAGGGATGGGAGGGATGGGGAGGAAATACTAAATAGACAACAGATAAGTGGTAACTTTGGTGAAAGGTAAGACAGTACACAATACTGGGGAAGCCAGCACAACTTGTACAAGGAAAGGTCATGGAAGCTCCATAGACACGTCCAAATTCCCTGGGGGACTGAATTGCTGGGCGGAGTGCTGTGGGAACCTTGGTCTCGGGGAACATCTAGCTCAATTGGCATAACACAATTTATAAAGACAATGTTCTACATTCTACCTTGGTGAGTAGCGTCTGGAGTCTTAAAACCCTGTGAGCAGCCATCTAAGATACTCCACTAGTCTCACCCTTCAGGAGCAAGGGAGAATGAAGAGAACAGGATAGAAGGAAAAGATTAGTCCAAAGGACTAATGGACCACAGCTACCAAGGCCGGCACCAGACTGAGTCCAGTACAGTTAGATGGTGCCTGGCTACCACCACTGACTGCTCTGACTGGGATCACAACAGAGGACAGAGCTGGAGAAGGATGTAGAACAAAATTCTAACTCACAAAAAAAGACCAGACTTACAGGTCTGACAGACTGGAGAAACCCCAAGAGTATGGCTCCCAGACACTCTTTTAGCTCAGTGGTGAAGTCACTCCCTAGGTTCACCATTCAGCTAGGGATTGGACAGCCTCCTAAAACAAAATGGGACTAATGAGGCACAGCAGTCCAAGGACAAGTACTAGAAGGCAGGAGGGGACAGGAAAGCTGGTTATAGGTAACTTGAGAAAGGACAGTGTTGACTTGTCGTGGGGTTATTAACCATTGTCATAGGGCAATATGTGTACTAACTGTTTAATGAAAAACTATTTTGTTCTGTAAACCTTAATCTAAAGTACAAAAAAAAAAAAAAAGAATTATCTATGTGAGATCAAATTGACAACAGCTACTCAAAAGGTTTGATGGGAAGCCTAGGGGACAGTGAGTTAAAGACAATGGTGGTGGAATAATTTGGAAAATGATAGTGAGAATAGCAGCACAATTGGAAGAATGTAATCGATGTCACTGAATTGTACTTGTAGAAATTTTTGAAATGGTGTATCTTTGGCTATGTATATTTTCACCAAATAAAAAAAAAGGTTCTGCAAGGTTGAGAAGGGAGAGTGTTGACATGTTGTGGGGTTGTTAACCAATGTCATAAAACAATATGTGTACTGACTGTTTAATTAGAAACTATTTGTTCTGTAAACCTTCACCTAAAGTACATTAAAAAAAATGGGCAAAGGATATGAACAGGCACTTCACCAAAGAAGACAATCAGGGGGCTAACAGACACATGAGAAAATGCTCACAATCATTAGCCATTAGAGAAATGCAAATGAAAACTACAATGAGATACCATCTCACCCCAATAAGGCTAGCATTAATCCAAAAAACACGAAATAGTAAATGTTGGAGAGGTTGTGGAGAGACTGGAACACTTATACACTGCTGGTGGGAATGTAAAATGGTACAACCACTCTGGAAATCAATTTGGTGCTTCCTGTAAAAGCTAGAAATAGATGTACCATACGATCCAGCTAACCCACTCCTTGGAATGTATCCTAGAGAAATAAGAGCCATCACACGAATAGATATATGCACATCCCTGTTCATTGCAGCACTGTTCACAATAGCAAAAAGATGGAAACAACCTAGGTGCCCATAAACAGACAAATGGATAAACAAATCATGATATATTCACACAATGGAATACTATGCAATGATAAAGAACGATGAATCTGCGAAACACCTCATAACATGAATGAATCTGGAAGGCATTATGCTTCGTGAAATTAGTCTCTTGCAAAAGGACAAATATTGTATGAGACCACTATTAGAAGAACTCAAGAAAAGGTTTAAACACAGAAGAAAACATTGTTTGATGGTTATGAGGGTGGGGAGGGAGGGAGAGGGGTATTCACTAACTAGACAGTAGACAAAAATTATCTTAGGTGAAGGGAAGGACAACACGCAATACAGGGGAAGTCAGCACAGCTGGACTAAACCAAAGCTAAGAAGTTTCCTGAATACAACCAAACACTTCGAGGGACAGAGTAGCAGGGATGGGGGTCTGGGGACCATGGTTTCAGGGGACATCTATGTCAATTGGCATAACAAATTTTATTAAGAAAATGTTTTTCATCCCATTTTGGTGAATGGTGTCTGGGGTCTTAAAAGCTAGCAAGTGGTCATCTAAGACGCATCAATTGGTCCAAACCCACCTGGAGCAAAGGAGAATGAAGAACACCAAAGACACAAGGAAAATATTAGCCCAAGAGACAGAAAGGGCCACATAAACCAGAGACTCCATCAGCTTGAGACCAGAAGAACTAGACAGTGCCCAGCTACCACCAATGATCACCCTGACAGGGAATACAGCAGAGAGTCCCTGACAGAGCAGGAGAAAAGTGGGACGCAGAACTCAAATTCTAGTAAAAAGACCAGACTTAATGGTCTGACTGAGACTGGAGGGACCCTGAAAGACATGGCCTGCGGACTTTCTGTTAGCCCAGAACAGAAATCATTCCCGAAGCCAACTCTTCAGACATAGATTAGACTGGACTATAAGACATAAAATGATACTCATGAAGAGAGTGCTTCTTAGCTCAAGTAGATACAAGAGACTAAATGGGCAGCTCCTGTCCGGAGGCGAGATGAGAAGGCAGAGAGGGACAGGAACTGGTTCAATGGACACAGGAAATCCAGGGTGGAAAGGACAAGTGTGCTGTCACATTATAGGCAGAGCAACTAGGGTCACGTAACAATGTGTGTATAAATTTTTGTATGAGAAACTAACTTGAACTGTAAACAATCACTTAAAGCACAATGAAAAAAAAAAAAAAGAAATCAAAAGACACATTGCATTGGGCAAATCTGCCGCAAAAGACCTCTTTAAAGTGTTGAAAAGTGAAGATGTCACCCTGAAGACTAAGGTGCGCCTGACCCAAACCATGGTATTTTCAATCACCTCATATACATGTGAAAGCTGGACGATGAATAAGGAAGACCGAAGAACTGATTCCTTTGAATTGCGGTGTTGGCAAAGAATACTGAACACACCATGAACTGCCAAAAGAACGAACAAATCTGTCATGGAAGAAGTACAACCAGAATGCTCCTTCAAAGCAAGGATGGCGAGACTACGTCTCACATACTTTGGACATGTTGTCAGGAGGGATCAGTCCGTGGAGAAGGACATCATGCTTGGTAAAGTGGAGGGTCAGCGAAAAAGAGGCAGAGCCTCAATGAGATGGATTTACACAGTGGCTGCAACAATGGGCTTAAGTATAACATTAATTGTGAGGATTGTGCAGGACCGGGCAGAGTTTCATTCTGTTGTACGTCGGGTCGCTATGAGTCGGAACCAACTCGGTGGCACCTAACAACAACAACAACACTAATATTTTGAACAAACATCATATATTAGTTGGAAGAATAAGAAAAGCATGTTTATTTTACCTTCATTTATTCCTTCTCTTACACTCCTCTGTTCTTCATATGCATCCAAGTTTCTGACTTATTTCATTTTCCTTCTCTTGAAAGAATTTCTTTTAACATTTCTTGCAAGGCAGTTTTAATGACAACGAAGTTCCTGAATTTCTGTATGTTTGAGAAAGTCTATTTCTCTTTTGAAGGATAATTCATTGGGTACAGGATTCTAGGTTGTTGGTTTTTATCCAACCAACACTTCAGATATCTCACTCCACTCTCTACCTCCTCGCATAGTTTCTGAAGAGAAGTCTGATTCTTATCCTTGTTTCTCTATAATTATGATGTTTTATCCCCTCTGGTTTCTTTCGAAATTTTTTTCTTTGATTTTCTTCAGTGGGTGCAGATTTTTTGGTATTTATCCTGTTTAGTGTTCTCTGAGCTTCCTGCGTCTATGGTTTTGTGTTTCTCAATAATTTTGGAAAATTCGCAGCCATTATTACCTCAAATATTTGTTCTCCTTGTTTCTCTCTTTCTTCTCCTGATGGTATTCTTATTACACATATGTTACACCTTTTGTTGTAATTGTCCCACAGTTTTTGGATATTCTGTTCCATTTTTTATTATTCCTTTTTCTCTTTGTTTTTCAGTTTGAAAAGTTTCTATTGACATAGAGTCAAGATCACTGTTCTTTCCGCTTTCATGGCCATCTGTTGATGAGTCTGAGTGAAGAAATACATTCTTCATTTCTGTTACAGTGTTTTTCATTTTTAGCATTTTCTTTTGATTCTTTCTTAGAGTTTTTATCTCCCTGCTTACAGTATACACCTGCTTTTGCATGTTTCCCAGTTTTTCTGTGAAAGCCCTTAACATTTTAATCAGTGATTTTAAATTCCTGGTCTGATAACTCCAAAATCTTTGCCATGTCTAAGTCTAGTTCTGATGCTTGCTTTGTCTCTTTAGGCTATGCTTTTTTACTTTTAGCATGCCTTGTGATTCTTTGTTGAAAGCTGTACATGATGTATTGAGTAAAAAGAACTGAGGAAGATAGGTGTTTTTGTTTGTCTGTTTTTTAGTATAATCTTTTATGATTATCTGCCTAGTTGTTAGGCTGTGTTTACTGTTTGCTGTAGCTCTGGTGTCAGAGGCTAATATTTCCTTTGGTGCCCTTGTTTTATTCTCCCCTATTGTCTTTGGGTTTCCCTAGAGATTACTTCCTAAATAGGGTCTGAATCTTGCATTTCTTTTAGCTGTAATCTCTGCTATTATACAGAAACATTACTGATGTGGTGGTAAGGTGTTGCGGGAGGGGAAACATTCTATAGTCCTATGATTATTTCATAGTCTTTAGCGGGCCTGTGTCCCCTGGCTGTGACCTTCACAAAGGCTTCTTAGCTTCCCAGTCCTCCGTTAGGCGAGACAGGCTAGAGGAGCCTGGAGTTGGGTATTTCCTTTCCCTCAGGTCAGTTCAAAACTCATTACCATTGAGTCAGTCCTGACTCATGACGATCGCATGAGTTACATACCTACTCCACGAGGTTTTCTTGGCTGTGTTCTTTATGGAATCAGAAGATCTCCACGCCTTTCTTTTATGGTGCTGCTGGATGGGTTCGACTGCCAACCTTTCCCCAGGTCAGTTAGGCTTCAGTAAAACCCAAGTTGGTTGGGATCTGGTTAAATCATTTCCCTGGAGAGCATGCATTAAGAACAGAGATCTCGGGGATATTTCAAAATAGTTACTTTCCCCCCACCCTCTGCTGGAATCATAAGGGAATTTTTCTCCTATATTCACAGTAGAACCTGGTAGGGCTCTTGGAGGTGAAACTCAGAAATGTGTAGGGGGCTCCCTAAGGTTATACCCCGCAGAGTTTAAATTTTCAAGCCAGTCCACACTGAGTCCCCAGCAATTCATCAGTTACAGTTTAAAGTTGTCCTACCAGAACTGACTCCAGAGGAAGGCTTCTGTTCCTTGGCGCCAGCTCCCAGTAAGCTGTGATTCTCAATATCTACCTCTTTCCAGTTTTGGGAGCAGCAGTCTGCCCTATGATCTTGATTCTCTGATGGATCTAAGAAGAGATGTTGATTTTCAGTTTGTTCAGTTTTTCTTTTTATGAGGACATGAGTAATGGTTTCCAAGCTCTTTATATGTGAGACCAAAAATCAGAAGCTTGTGATGAGTTTTACATATCACACCACCAATGTCATGAAGAAAAATGGATGAGTTAGACTTTACTAAAATTAAAAACTTATGCTCTGTGAAAGACACTGTTTAGAGAATAAAAGGATGAGCCACCGACTGGGAGAAAATATTTGCAAAACACATATCTGATAAAGGACTTGTGTTCCAAATATACAAAGAACTCTCAAAAATCAACAATAATAAAACAAATAATCCAATTTAAAAATGGGAAAAGAGTATGAACAGACATCTCACCAAAGAAGATATGCAGAGAGAAAGTAAGCATATGAAAAGATGGTCAACATCATTTGTTATTAAGGAATTGAAATTTAAAACAATAAGATACCACTGTACGTCTATTAGAATGGCTAAAATCCAAACCACTGACACCAAATGCTGGCCAGAGTGTGAAGCAACAGGAGCTCTCATTCATTGCTGGTGGGAATGCAAAATGGTACAGCCATTTTGGAAGATAGTCTGGCAGTTTCGTACAAAGCTAAACATAGTCTTATATAATCCAGTAATCATGCTCCTTAGTATTTACCTACATGTGAATGTTGATAGCGGCTTTACTCATAGGTGCCAATACTCGGAAGCAACCAAGATGTCTTTCAATAGAAGTATTAGCTAGAGATATAAAATAATGAGCTATCAAGCCTTTAAAAGACATGGAGGAGCCTTAAATTCACATTGCTCAGTAAAAGAAGCCAGTGTGATAAAGCTACATACTGTATGATTCTAACTAAATGATATTCTGGAAAAGGCAAAACTATAGAGACAATGTGATAGTTAAGGTTGTGTGTCAACTTGTCTGGGCCTTGATTCTCAGGGGTTTGGCAGTTATGTAATGATGCAATTTAACAGCTATGTAATGATATAGTTATCTTCCATTTTGTGATATAATATAACCACCTCCGCGATGTGATCTGATGTGATCAGCCAATCAGTTGTAAGGGGAATTTCCTTGGGGGTGTGGCCTGCATCTAATATATATGGATGTTCTGGCAAAGCTCACTGGTTTTTGTTCACTCTGGATCCTATATCCAGCTAGTCATCATCTGACCTCCAGTTCTTGGGACTTGAGCCAGTGGCCTTCCATATTGCCTGCGAATCTAGGGATTCATCAGCCGCTGCAGCCTGTGAGCCAGCAGCCTGCTATTTGACCTGCCAATCTTGGGTTCATTAGCCTCTGCAGCTATGTGAGTCAAGAGAAGCCTCCAGCCTGATGCCTGACCCACGGACTCGGGACTTGCCAGCCTCTACAACCATGTGAACAATTTCCTTGATATAAACCTCTCTCTGTCTATATATATATATATATATATATATATATATATATATATACACACACAAACACATATGTTTGCATATATATATACATATACTCTTAACTGGTTTTGCTTCTCTAGAGAACCCGGCACAAGACAGACAGTAAAAAGATCAGTGGTTGCCGTAAGTTTAGGGAACTATGAATAGGGGGGATGTAGGGCATATTTAGGGCAGTGAAACTATTCTGTATGATACTGTAATGGTGGACACATGACACCATGTATTTGTCAAAACCCGTAGGACTGTACAACACAAAGAGTAAGCCCTCTTTAGTTCATAATAATGTATCGATATTGGATCACCAATTGTAACAAATGTGTCACACTAATTCAAGATGTTAATAATAAGGGAAACTGTGTGGGATAGGAGAGAGAGGGTATGTGGGAGCACTCTGTACTTCTGCTCCATTTTTCTGTAAAGCTAAAAGTTTTCTAAAAAATTAAGTCTGTTAATTTAAATAATGTATAAAATAAAAAAGAAAAGAACTAATACCAATTCTACACCATCTTTCTCAAAAACGTAGAAGAGGAGGGAACACTTCTCAGCTTATTTCATGATGCCACCATAACCCTGTCACCAAAACAGATGAAGGCATTACCAAAAAAGAGAAAGAAAAAAAAAATTACAGACCAATGTCCCTCATGAACATAGACACAAATATCTTCCACAAACTTAACAAATTGAATACAGAAATATGTACAATGGATAACACACTACAACAAGAATAAAAGGCTGGTTCAACATTCAAAAATCAATGTAATTCACCATATTAACAGACTAATAAGGAAAAATCATAGGATTATCTCAGTTCATGCTGAAAAATTATTTGACAAGGTTCAGCGTTTGCTCATGGTTGTATTGGTTTCCTAGGGCCGCCATAACAAAACATCACAAAGAAAAACATCACATAGAAAATTCCCCCTAAACAAGATCTCACTATTAATTCAGTACACAAAACACAATTTTATTTCTTTACACTAGCAATGAAAAACTAGAATTCTAAATTTAAAAACAGTACTACTTACAATAGCATCTGAAAAATTAAATGTTTTAAATGTTTTGTTAGATTATGTGCTGACAATTTGGTTCCACTCATAGCAACCCTATGTACAACAGAATAAAACACTGCCCAGTCCTGTGCCATCCTCACAATCGTTGTTATGCTTGAGCCCATTGTTGCAGCCACTGTGTCAGTCCATCTCACTGACTGTCTTCCTCTTTTTCACTGACCCTGTACTTCACGAAGCATGATGTCCTTCTCCAGGGACTTCCCTCCTCATAACATACCCAAAGTACATAAGATTGAGTCTCGCTATCCTCACTTCTAAGGAGGATTCTGGTTGTACATCTTCCAAGACAGATTTGTTCACTCTTCTGGCACTCCATGGTATATTCAATATTCTCCTCCAACACCATAATTCAAAGGCATCAATTCTTCTTCAGTCTTCCTTATTCATTGTCCAGCTTTCACACGCATATGAGGCGATTGAAAACACCATGGTTTGGATCAGGCGCACCTTAGTCCTCAAGGTGATATCTTTGCTTTTCAACACTTTAAAGAGGTCTTTTGCGGCAGATTTGCGCAATGCAGTGCGTCGTTGATTTCTTGACTGCTGCTTCCATAGGCGTTGATTGTGGATCCTAGTAAAACGAAATCCTTGACAACTTCCATCTTTTCTCTGTTTATCATGATGTTGCTTATTGGTCCAGATGTGAAGATTTTTGTTTTCTTTATGTGGAGGTGTAATCCAAAAACATCTCAGTTGGTATTCTGTCAATTCCTGAATTCTTGTTTTTCACCAAAAGCTTCAGTGCAACTTAGGTTTCTTCCTTCAATGCTATCGGTTCTTGATCATATGCTACCTCTTGAAATGGCTGAACGTCGACCAATTCTTTTGGTACAGTGACTGTATATATTCCTTCCATCTTCTTTTGATGCTTCCTATGTTCAATATTTTGTCCATAAAATTGTTCAGTATGCAACTCCAGGCTTGAAGTTTTTCTTCAGTTCTTTCAGCTTGAGAAATGCCAAGCGTGTTCTTCCCTTTTGGTTTTCTAAGTCCAGGTCTTTGCACATGTCATTATAATACTTTATTTTGTCTTCTTGAGCCATCCTTTGAAATCTTCTGTTCAACTTTTTTACTTCATCATTTCTTCCTTTTCATTTCACCTACTCTACGTTCAAGGACAACTTTCAGAGTGTCTTCTGACATCCATTTTGGTTTTTTCTTTCTTTCCTGTCTTTTTAATGACCTTTTGCTTTCTTCATGTATGATGTCCTTGATGTCATCCCACAACTTGCCTGGTCTTCAGTCTTTAGTGTTCAGTGCATCAAATCTATTCTTGAGTTGGTCTCTAAATTCAGGTGGGATATACTCAAGGTCGTACTTTGGCTCTCTTGGGCTTGTTCTAATTTTCTTCAGTTTCAACTTGAACTTGCATATGAGCAATTGACGGTCTGTTCTGCAGTTGGCCTCTGGCCTTGTTCTGACTGATGATATTGAGCTTCTTCATCATCTCTTTCCACAGATGTAGTCAATTTGATTCCTGTGTGTTCCATCTGGTGAGGTCCACGTGTACAGTCACCGATTATGCTGTTGAAAAGGGGTATTTCCAACGAATAGGTCGTTGGTCTTGCAAAATTCTATCGTGTGATCTCCAGCTTCGTTTCTATCACCAAGGCCATATTTTTCAACTACTGTTCCTTCTTGTTTGTTTCCAACTTTTGCATTCCAATCACCAGAAATTATCAATGCATCTTGTTTGCATGTTTGATCATTTTCAGGCTGCAAAAGTTGGTAAAATCTTCAATTTCTTAATCCTTGGCCTTAGTGGCTGGTGTGTAAATTTGAATAATACTCGTATTAACTGGTCTTCCTTGTGGGCATATGGATATTGTCCTATCTGTGACAGCGTCGTACTTCAGGATAGATCTTGAAATGTTCTTTTTGACAATGAATGCAATGCAATTCCTCTTCAATTTGTCATTCCTGGCATAGTAGACCATATGATCGTCCAATTCAAAATGACAATACCAGTCCATTTGAGCTCACTAAGGTCTAGGATACCTATGTTTACGCATTCCATTTCATTTTGGATGATTTCCAATTTTCCTAGATTCATACTTTGCACATTCCATGTTCTGATTATCAATGTATGTTTGCAGCTGTTTCTTCTCATTTTGAGTCCTGCCAAATCAGCAAATGAAGGTTCTGAAAGGTTTACTCCAACCACATCAAACGTGGAAGCCACCACTGTATGACAAACTGTCAGACAAAATTAAATACTTGGGTTTAAATATAACAAAAATATGTATATTCTGTATGCCCAAAACAACATAACACAAACGAACGAAATCAAAGAAGACCTAAATAAATGGAAAGATATACCGTATTTTTTGCAAACAACGCATCCAGGTAAATGATGTACCCACATGTATAATGTGCATAGCGTGCCTAGGAAAACAATGTGGAAGGTGCTTGTGCGGTTGGAGTAAAAATATGGTACTTTTTTTATGGATGACTCATTATCATTAACATGCCAATTCTCCCAAATTATCTAAAGAGTTACACAATCTCAATCAATTCCCCAGTAGAATTTTTTTGTACACATCGAAAAGCTGATTCTAAGATTCTTATGGAAATGACAAGGAACAAAAACAGCCAAAACAATTAGAAAAAAAAGAACAAAATTGGGGGACTCACACTACCTGATTTCCAGGCTTCCTAGAAATCTTCCATAATCAAGACAGTGTGGTTGGTGTTGGCAAAAGAACAGACACGTAGATCACTGGAACCTAATACAGTGGCCACATTCACACAATATGGTCAATTGATCTTTGGAAAAGGAGCAAAGAAAGGCAGTTCAAAGGAGAATAAAGGAGAAAGGATAGTTTTTTAACAAGTGGTGCTGCACCACTGGACATCCAAATGCAAAATAAAGAAAGAACCTAGACACACATATCTCACACCTTATGTGTCTTAGTCATCTAGTGCTGCTATAACAGAAATACCACAAGGGGATGGCTTTAACAGAGAGAAATTTATTTCTTCATAGTAAAGTAGGCTAAAAGTCCAAATTCAGGGCATCAGCTCCAGGGGAATGCTTTCGCTCTCTGTTGGCCTTCTCATCAATGTTCCCCTGGAATAGGAGCTTCTCTGCGCAGGGACCCCGAGTCCAAAGGACATGCTCTGCTCCTGGCACTTCTTTCTTGGTGGTATGAGGTCCCCCTGTCTCTCTGTTCAATTCTCTCTTTTCTATCTCAAGAGATTGCCTCAGGACACAATCTAGTCTTGTAGATGGAGTCCTGCCTCACTATCACGACTGCCGACCATCCTCCCTCATTAACATCATAGAGGCAGGATTTACAACATACAGGAAATCACACAATACTGGGAATCATGGCCCAGCCCAACTGATACACACATTTTGGGGGGACATAATTCAATCTATGACATTATACAAAAGCGAACTCAGGATGAATCACAGAGCATAATGTCAGATACAAAACTATAAAACTTCTGAAGGAAAACATGGGGGAAAATGTCTTTACAACATTAGTGTAGAAGGGTTTCCAATCTCAGCACTATTGACGTTTCGGGTTGGATAATCCTTTGTTGCAGGAGGAGGGGGTGGCGTCGCTATGGATGGTAGAAGGTTAGCAGCAGTCTCTCCCCATGGTGACAAGCAAAAATGTCTCCAGACATTGCCAAACGTCCGCTGGGTGTCAAAATCAGCCCAAGCTGAGAGCCACTGGGTTAAGCAAAGAGTTCTTTGCTATATCATCAAAGGCACATGGATAAAAGAAAAGAAATGTATAAGCTGGACTTCGTTAAAGTTTTAAAAATGAGCTCTGTAAAAAAGACAATGCTAAGAGAATGGAAAGACAAATCACAGACTGGGAGAAAATATCTGATACAGAACTTGTATCCTGGCTATATAAAGAACTCTCAAAACTCAACAATAAGAAAACAACCCAATAAAAAGAATGGGCAAAAGGTTTGAATAGATACTTCTCCAAAGATGGTGTTGCTGTTCTTGTTGCTGTCAGCTGCCTTTCAGTCGGCCCCGGATTCATGGTGACCCCATGCGCAATGGAACGAAACACTGCCGGGGCCTACGCTGTCCCCAAGATGGATTGTGAATTGGACCATTGTGATCTATACTGTTCTCACTGACCAATTTTCAGAAGTAGATCGTCAGGTTAGTCCATCATAGTCTGGAAGCTCTGCTGAAACCTGTTTAGCATGATAGGCAACATGCAAGCCTCCACTGACTGATGGCTGGTGGATTCCAATGAGGTACGTCGGCTGGGAATCAAACCCAGGTCTCACACATGGATGGCGAGAATTCTACCACGGAACCACTAATGCCCCCTGTCAAGAAGATACAGGGGTGGCAAGTAAGCACAGGAAGAGACGCTCAACGTCATTAGTCATTAGGGAAATACAAATTAAAACCACAAAGCGATACTAACTTGTACCTTTTTATTTACTTATTTATTTTTAAGAAAAACAAGAACAAGAGATACTACCAAGTGGTGATGAGGACTTGCTGGAAGGCAAGACGCTGCAGCCACTTTGCGTGTTGGGGTAAACCATCCGCGTTACTGTCAGCGGCAGGGAGGGCTCTGCAGACAGGTGGCTACGTGCGAGGGGGGCTTACAGCCGTCCGATGGATTCTGACTTACAGTGACCTCGTGACAGAACAGAACTGCCACATTCGGTTTCCTAGCTGTAAATCGTTACAGAAGCAGATTGCCAGGTCTTTCTCCCATGGAACAGCTGGTGGGTTCGAACCTCTGACCTTATGATTAGCAGCTGAGTGCTTGACCATCTCGCCACCAGGGCTCTTGAGGTTAGGGACAGGGGAGGCTAGGAAAACAACAAAAAAACGTGAGGAGAGCATGTGGACCGTGGCGGCAGCCTCCTGGGGCAAGCGTTACTCACCAGCCCCCGTAGGCACAGCCTGCTGGTGGCAAGTCCAAACCTGCTCAGGGGTGTGTGTGCACACAGAGGAGGGAGGGAGTGCCCCTGGCTGCCTGATCTTTTCAGAGCAAAGGCCCTGGGGCGCAAGAGAAGAGGGCAGAGGGATGCTGGGGCGGGGGTGGGGGCGGCGATTTCCAGTGTTCAGATGAAATAGAGCAGAAAGAGAAAGCTGGAATCCACCCCCAGCGGCAGCAGTGGGTGCTGGGTCCTGCCCAGAACAGGTTCAACCTGAACCAGACTGCTGGGCTGCCCGGGAGGGGGCTGGGCAGCAAAGGGTAGCCAGAGGCAGTGGGGGTGGGGGCTGTTCCCCGCTGAGCCCCCAGCGTTGGAGCTTGTGGTTCAGCTGCACCCAGCTGTGCGGGCTCCACTCCCCTGGGGCCTCCAGCACTGCCTGGCACTCTGTGCCCCACCTGGCTGAGCCTAGACCTACCTCACGTACCCCCGGCCCGGCCATGCTGCCCTGCCCTCTCTGGGACACCGGGTGGCATGTCTGCTTTCTGCCAGGACTGGTGGCCCATACTGCTCTTGCGGGCACCATCCACCCGGAGGCTCACCCTCCTACAGCAACCCAGTCCCTGCCTCTGGGAAGCCCTCCCTGCCCACCCCAGGCCCTTGGCTGCCCCTTTGGCGGAGCTTCGGATCCCTGTCTGCCGTCCACACTAGGGCCTCTGCGCCCCCAGTCTGGAAGCTGGAAGGCAGGGGACAGGCTCCCTCCCAGCCCTACAGGAGCTGCAGAAAGGCTGGGAATCCTCCTAAGAGAAGGGTCCCCAGAGACCCTCATCTGCCCACCCCATCAATACGGGGACCGAAGACTGAGGGGGCAGGCCTGGCAGAGGAGGGAGTGTGGCTGCGAAGCTCAGGATGGTAGCGTCCTCAATTCCCCTCTCCCCACAACCAGGCCCAAGCCCAGCAGGGGAAGGAGGGAGGAGGTCTTCCGGCCTTTGCCCTTGGGGCGAAAGATTGGGTGACCTTTCTTGTTCTTTGTTCATTTTTGACAGCACTCTGCCCCATTGCAAAAGGACAGTGGCACAGGTGGCCAGGGCTGACCCTCTCTGCCCATCTGCGCCCCCATCTGCACAGCAGAGACAGGGACGCCTGCTCCAGGGCGTGGCCAGACGCACAGGGGCCCACAGGGTGCCCCGCGCCCCTCCTCCCTCCCCCTGGCCAGCATCCAGCGCTGAGCTGACCAGGCAAGATGAAGCCTACCATCTGCGTGTGTCCCCCAGCACACACACACACTCACACATGACATCTGTCCACGTCCCCAACACACACAAGCACACGCGCACACACACACTCACACGACATCTGCCCACGTCCCCAACACACACAAGCACACGCGCACACACACACTCACACGACATCTGCCCACGTCCCCAACACACACATGCACACACACACACACACACCCCTCCTGCCCACGTCCCCAACATACACACACACCGTCTACCCACGTCCTCCCAACTCACACACGCATTCACACACTCTCGCACACCAACTGCCCACATCGTCCCAACACACACTCACGCATGCACATGTCCACACACATGCCCTCTGCCCACATCCTCCCAACACTCTCACACACACACACTTACACACTCACAGACACATACACTCTCACACCACACTCACACAGTCACACACTCACACACTCTCACACTCACACACACACACACACCAGCTGCCGCCCTGCCCCCTCCTCCTTGACTGGAGGATGAGGCCAGCGTCCCCACGTCCACCCAGCTCACGACAGCCTCCGGCTGCCACGATACCAACACAAGACTAGGGTCAGCTCAGGTCTTCCACACCTGAGCGAGGGTCTTCCACACCTGAATGAAGGTCTTCCACACCTGAACGAGGGTCTTCCACACCTGAGAGAAGGTCTTCCACACCTGAACGAGGGTCTTCCACACCTGAGAGAGGGTCTTCCACACCTGAGAGAGGGTCTTCCACACCTGAACGAGGGTCCTCCACACCTGAGAGAGGGTCTTCCACACCTGAACGAGGGTCTTCCACACCTGAGAGAGGGTCTTCCACACCTGAGAGAGGGTCTTCCACACCTGAACGAGGGTCCTCCACACCTGAGAGAGGGTCTTCCACACCTGAACGAGGGTCTTCCACACCTGAGAGAGGGTCTTCCACACCTGAGAGAGGGTCTTCCACACCTGAGCGAGGGTCTTCCACACCTGAGCAAGTACACAGGAAACGAGGGCTTGGGTCCGCCAAGAGACGGGTACTGAAGTTCCCCGCAGCATCAGTCACAGAGCCAGACCCTGGGCAGGACCCCACCCCTGTGGCCCGGAGCAGGGGAAGAAATCCTGGTCCCACCACACAGTGCTCACCACGCGGCTCCCACAGAAGCCAGGCACAGAAGAGTCCTCGCTCTGGGGCTGCGTGTCACCTTCGGGGCAGGTGGGGGGTGCGGGCCCCGACGGGTCTCAGGTGCAAAAACATTCCCTATCTTGGAGGTTACACAAGTGGACCCAGACATGAACTTCATCTGTACACACTTCGGATTCAGGCATTTTAGGTAAATTATGTTGTTGTTAGTTGCCACTGAGTTGGCTCCAGCTCATGGCGGCCTTACGTACAAGAGAACGAAATGCCGCCCTGTCCTGTACCATCTTCATGGTCACCGGTGTGCTCAAGCCCAGTGTTACAGCCACTGTGTTACTGGAGCGCCTTTCAACCTAGGGGGCTCATCTTCCAGCTTCACACAGGACAATGCTCTGGTGTGAGCCACGGGGTTTTCATTGGCTCACTTTCAGAAGTAAGTCACCAGGCCTTTCTTCCGAGTCTGTCTTATTCTGGAAGCTCGGTTGAAACCTTTCCATCGTGGGTGACCCTGCTGGTGTTTGCGATACCGGTGGCACAGCTTCCGACATCACAGCAACACGCCAGCCACTGTAGTATGACAAGCTGACAGAGGGGGAGGGGAGTGGAGGCAAATTGCACCCCCATTTAAAAAGTTTAAAAAACGAGAGCACTGGTCACCAGCTCCTCCAGACCCACAGCCCCTCCAGGGGTGCCCAGGAGGAGAGGCCCCAGGCTGGGCGTGGGGAGGTACACAGGTTTCTGGAGCAGCTGGCCTGGCCCGTGTCCGTGGTGGAGGGGGGCTGTCCAGGGCACACCCCATAGGCGGATGAGCCCACAGACACCCTTTGGTGGAGAGCCTGGGAGTCGGGGTGCAGGGTGTTCTGGATCCAGGGCAGTCCCAAAGGTGTGCTCCCCAGCCCAACCTCCGCCACCAGGCTGCTCTCGTCCTCCCCATCCCCCTCTCCTCTCTGGTCGCAAAGGCAGCCAGGAGGTCCGCAGGTGGAGGCCCAGGGAGCCGCAGCCCCCACCGCCCCCGGCAGCTGCAGTCTGTCGTGGTAGGGACGCGGGGTCAGGACACAAGGCGACCTGCCCCTCCACATTCCCCCCAGAGCTTCACGTGCTGAGCCTGGCTGCGCCCGTCCCAGCCCTCCTGCCGGACCCGCCCTGCCCCAAGGCCCCACCGCCGGGTCCTCAGCCTCTGCGCTCTCCTGCCCCCTCTCCTGCCCTGCCCCCTTTTCTCCTGTCCTGGGCCCCCCCTCTTCTGCCCTTAACACCCTCTTGCCCTCAGCCCCACCCCCCTCTCTCCTGCCCTCCACCCCCCTCTTCTGCCCCCTTTCTCCTGCCCTCGGCTCCCCCCCACCTTCCTCTCCTGCCCTCAGCCCCCCACTCTCTCCTGCCCCCCCTTGCCTTTGGTCCTCCCCCCCGCCCCGCTCTCTTATGTCCCAGCACCCCCACTCTCTGTTGCCTTTGCACGCCCCCAGCAACTCTCTCCTGCACACCCTCTCTTGCTCTTGATCCCTCCTCCCTCTCTCCCTCCTGTCCTGGGGGCCCCCTCCTGTCCCCCTCTCCTGTCCTCTGCCCCTCCCCTCTCCTGCCCTCCTCCTCCCCCCTCTCCTGCCCTCAGCCTCCCCAACTCTCTCCTCCCCCTCCTCCCCCACTCTTTCCTGCACCCCCCCTGTCCTCCACTCCCCTCTCTCCTGCTTTTGGTTGCCCCCTTTCCTGCACCCCTCCTGCCCTCTGCTCTCCCACTTGTCCCCCCCTCCTGCCCTCTGCTCTCCCACCTGTCCCCCCCCTCCTGCCCTCTGCTCTCCCACCTGTCCCCCCCCTCCTGCCCTCTGCTCTCCCGCCTGTCCCCCCCCGCCCTCTGCTCTCCCACCTGTCCCCCCCCTCCTGCCCTCTGCTCTCCCACCTGTCCCCCCCTCCTGCCCTCTGCTCTCCCACCTGTCCCCCCCTCCTGCCCTCTGCTCTCCCACCTGTCCCCCCCTCCTGCCCTCTGCTCTCCCACCTGTCCCCCCCCTCCTGCCCTCTGCTCTCCCACCTGTCCCCCCCCTCCTGCCCTCTGCTCTCCCGCCTGTCCCCCTCTCCTACCGTCTGCCTCTCCCTCTCTCTCTCTCCTGTGCCCCTTCTCTCCCCACCCCCCCCCCACCCCCGTCAGTTCTACCTGTGCCTGGCAGTGTAGTCGCTCCCGGTGTCCTCTAGCTGCTGACCCTGGGGCGATGGCCCAGACCAGAGGCCCTGAGGGTCCTAAGGTGCTGGACCCCCCCCCCACTGCTTCCCTCCTCTGAACTCAACCTGCCGGCTCCCAGAGACCCCTCTGCTGCTCCTCAGGCCCCTTGGTGCCCCTGGCACATCTGGGAGGAGGCAGGGATCAGAATGGCCATTGGAGTGACGAGCGTCGGGGTCCCCTCCCCCCTCCTGCCCCGACAGAAGGCCGTCCTCTCTGCTGGTGGTGCTGCCCGGGTCTCGTGGGCATCTGGGGTCACTGCGGGCCCTGCCTGCTGAGAGCCCAGGGAGGGGCAGCCAGGAAGGCTTCCTGGAGGAGGGCTGGGAAAAGAGGGCTCTGGCAGGTCAACACGGGCTTGTATTGGCACAAAGACAGCCTGGGCAGAGAGGCTAAGGTCAGAAAACCCAGCAGGGCAGGCAGCCCCAGGCAGCTCACCGGACCCCAGTCCACTCCGCCGCACTGCAGGTGACCCAGAGTCCCCACCTGGAGCCTCACTCTGTTTCCCTGCTCAGCCCCGAAGACAGACTGGCTACTGCCGATGGGAGGTGCCAGGCTGGGTTTGGGGGGCAATCACGGGGAAGGGGAGGTCAGCGTGAGGAGGGGGAGGTTAGCAGGAGGAGGGGGAGGTCAGCGTGAGCAGGGGCACCCGCTCCCCCCAGGCGTGTGTCAGTCTGCTCTGCCACCACCCAGGCTGCAGCCTTGGAAGCTTATTTGACCTCCGTGAGTCTCAGTTTCCATGCCTGTAAAATGGGTATAGGGCACCAGCTTCCCGTGCTGCCTTGCGCCTGGCGCCCAGCAGGGGCTGTTCCGGCGGTGAGGGCCCAGCCCAGGCGAGTCAGAGAGGGGAGGGGAGGTCTCTGTCCCTTGGATGTGAGCCAAGCACACGGCCGGTGCCAGGAAGATGCTGCGGCATGCACACCACAGTGCAGTTCTGGCCCGGATGGCTCAGGGGAGCCGTCCACAGGGTTGACAATTAACTGGAGAAGCGCCCAGACTCAACGCCCCCCAGACCTGGAGCTGGGAGTCCTGACGGAG
The DNA here is from genome assembly GCA_030035585.1 of Dugong dugon. Taxonomy (NCBI): domain Eukaryota; kingdom Metazoa; phylum Chordata; class Mammalia; order Sirenia; family Dugongidae; genus Dugong; species Dugong dugon. The sequence continues at coordinate 138,377,293 of CM057467.1, read as the reverse complement.
CCCCCTGGAGCCTGGGGAGAGGACAGGCACGTGCTCACTGCAGCAATACACACACGTCCCCACCCATTCAAATCCTTCCGCCTCTGCCCAGTCTCCCTCCTGCCCACGTGAGCCCCGCGGCGTTGCCGAGCTCCCCGCCCTAGCTTCCAAATGTCTGAACCCCAGAGTTGATGGGGCCGTGCCCCCCACGCCTGCCAGCTGCCAGACATCTCCCACAGAACTCTGCCTCTGGCCTGGGACAGTGGGACCCCAGGATCCAACCCCTGTCCTCCCCTCCACGGACAGACCCTCCAGCCTGTCTCCTCATCTGACGGGTGGGGTCCACAGCTCTGCTCTGTTGACCCCACCAAGGCAGCAGGCAGCATACAGGCCAGTGGGGTGAAGAGCCAGTGGCCGCCACACAAACACCTGTCTGGGATGGGGGCTGGGAGCTTGGGGAGGGGCGGCAGGGAAGGGCCAGGCCACCAGCCAAGGCCCTGGGCGGTGGGTGGGGCGGCCCGGGACAGACAAGGGGTGAGCATGGCACAGCTCAGATCTCCCCAAACCTAGCGAGGGAGGGGAGGGAGGCTTTGTCTGCGGGGGGCCATGCCGTTTCCCACAAAAGGTATTCAAATGAGAGACAAACATTTGAGATCGTAAGAAAGAGCCCAGCCCGGCCTCCTCCGCCCAGCCCGAGTTGCTCCCAGGCCTCATTTGTGTGTTAATTGGATTTCGTTTAGGGATTTGCATACTTATCGATGCGGGCCGTGGCCAGGCAGGGGGGCAGGGGAGCAGGGGGACAAAGCCCTGGGTTGGTAGGCAAATGCGGCTTAGGAGGGAGGGCCAGGGAACCCTGGGGTGGCCACCAGCTCTTCCTGGCTGGCTGGAGGCCACCCTGTGCGGGCCTGGCCTAGCTGCACGACAAGGAGACGGGACCCTATGGACCCCCCAGACCAGTGGGGTAGGTGGAGAGAAAAAAACAGCTCCCCCACAAGGCTCTAGGCCCCTCCCACTAGACCAGCTCCCAACCCCCGAAAAGGGACCCCACCGCCCTCCTCAGGCTGCCAGGACAGTCCTGGTGTCCCTGTAACGTGAGGTCACGGACAGGAGACGCACAGGGACCCTCCCTCCCTGCATCACGCAACCCACAGGGAAGGCTTTGGTCTGTCAGCCTTCTGCGCTTCCCCACGGCGGGCAGAGAGCGAGAGTGACATCTGGAGAACCCATTTCTTCCCTGTAGTAGGACCCTGGGAGGGCGGGCAGCCAAATATTCGCTCCAGAAGCCCCGTAGGTCCCCCCTGGCTCACTTGGTCCCAGGAGAGGTGTCCAGTGCAAGGCCATTCTGGGACCCAGGGCCCTCTGTCCTCAGTTCTGCCCACTGCCGTGACTGGCTGGCAGGCGGCCTCTTTCAGAGCTGGCTGCATCCCATAAGAGGGACTGGAGAGGGCAGTGCTGACCCCAGGGGGTGGGAGAGGGCAGTGCTGACCCCGGGGCAGGGGTGAGGGTACTGCTTAACCCAGGGGGCAGGAGAGGGAAGTGCTGAACCCCCAGGAGGCTGATGAGGACACTGCTGACCCCAGGGGTGGGGGTGGGGGTGAGGGCAATGCTGACCCTGGGGTGCAGGGCCGAGGGCAGTGATGAACCCAGGGGGCCCCGGCTGTAATGGCGGAGAGAGTAAGGATGCACAGACTGCGTGCTGCAAGGAGGGAGCGGGAGAGGAAGCACCCCCACCCCAGGGGCTGGCGTTACTGGAGAGCCACTCGTTCCTGTCTCCCTGCAGCCAGGGCCCCGGGTTCTTGCCCAGCTTTGCCACGCCCACTCTGACGTTCCTGGCAAGTTTCCCTGCTCATATCACCCCCATGGAGCGGGCTGGGGGTGTGGCATAAGCAAGAAGGGCAGGGCAGGCATGTACCCCACTTCTCCCCATTTGACGTGTGGCCTTGGGCAGGGGTTGCTTTGGGGGTGCTGACAGGGTGGCCCCCTCAGGAAGCTTCTCCCACCTCTGCCGTCTGTGGGCCCACCCAGGAGCTGGGGGCTCAGGGTCCTGGTGACAATGGCCTATTTCACTATATAAGGGGTGGGCCAGGCCCCAGCCTCAGCAGGGGGCACCGCTGGGGGCAAGGCCGGTAGGTTGATGACCAGTTCCTGGTGGCATTCAGGGCCCCTCCTCTGATTGATTTGCCCCATTAATCATAGCTGGGGGTGGGGGTGGGGCTGCAGCAGGGCAGGCGCCAATGGGGACCTGCACCTGCTCCCAGCCACCCCTCCACCCCCCTCTTTCCCTCTGCTGGGCAAAGGAGAAGGCTGGGGGCAGGGCCCTCAGCCCCCCAGTCAGCTCCCTGCTCTCACAGACACGTCTGGCCCCTGCCTGGACCGTCGTCCCTGCCCCTACCCTGTCCTGAAGTCCCAATTCTTCTGTCTATGAGGGACCCTCTCAGTCAGCGCAGGATCTACCCTGTTGGGACCCCCTGTGGCTCCTGGAAGGAGCTTCAGGGAGGGAGGCAGAGACGCAGGGAGGGGGCTGCCGGACGGTGGGTGTGGGAGAGGGCCCACCCTCTGCCCTGTTCTGAGCACCTTCCACAGCCAGCTCTGCGGGGAGTATCTCCCCTCCTGTCTCTGCAGGGGTGCCACCACCACAGTGTTCTTGATGGGGGACAGCAGGTTCCCCTGGGGTGAATGCAGCAGCCACTGGAGCAGGCACTGACTTTCCACTCCATGGGGAGAAAAGCTTTGACCCAGGACCCTGCCTCAGCAGTCCTCCAGCCGTGTCGCTGTGCCTGTCACTTTTGGAGTTGAGTGGGCTTGCTGGCTTCCCATTTGGGGGTCACTTTCTGGCGATTGGAACCCTGGTGGCACAGTGGTTAAGGGCTCAGCTGCAAACTGAAAGGTCAGCAGTTGGAATCACTAGCTGCTCCCTGGAAACCCTATGGGGCAGTTCTACTCTGTTCCTGCAGGGTTGCTGTTTTTTCCTGGCTATTAGCTCATCTTGGGGATGGCAGGGGTGAGGGATGTGCTCTGCGCTGGCCAGCCTCTGCACATGGCGGCCCTGCCCCCAGCCCTGGGAACAGCAGCAGTGCTGGTGCCCCAGTGTGTGGCTGTGCAGTCACAGGGGCCCTCAATCAGAAGGGTCTTCACTTGGCTGAATGCTCTCCTGTCGCCATCTTGAAATCACTCATACTTTATCTTTGACCTTGTGTTAGATGAGTGAGTCCGATGGGGCAGTGGGCGTGGGTGTGAGCAAAGGAGATGGCACAGGACGTGTGTCCTGGATCCCTGCCACCCATTCGCACATGGTGTCCTCGATGCCACGAGCACAGAGTCCTGGTGGTCCCAGAATGCACGGAGTCCAGCGAGACTCACAGCGAATGAGAGGTGAGTGTAGTACATCCGGTACATCCACCACAGACCAAGTGGGCACAGACGGCCTGAGGTACCGTGCTCTCCCTGTGAACCAGAACTTGCTTTGAACGCAGAAAGGAGACCATACGTCCTAAGAAACGTGACAACCAAGGAGCCCCATCATGTCCTTTCTTGTGTGACTTACCTGCATCAGCCAAGCGCTCTACTGAAAAGGATGACATGGAGCAAAGGGGAAGATCAGGCACCCACTGCATCCCAGGGACGGCCAGCTCCCATCATTGGCCAGGCTGTACAGTCTGTACATTGATGCGGTTTGTCCGTCAAAGCCCGTCTCCCTAGGAGAGGTTCTGGAGGGCAGGGTTTGCACATGGCGGCACTTAAGCGCCCAGCCATCCCTGGTGCAGACAGAGGGGCCCAAGAAGGATTCCTGAGTGAGTGGCTATGGGGCACGAGTGGGGCCAGATAAGGCCTGGTCCCTGTCAAGGCAGCCCCGTGTCAGCGGGCCCACTTCGTGGAGGACCTGTGGGACACAGCCTTTTCCTGGCACATTGGGGACAAAGTGATTTGGTGACTTTAGGTCCACAGGGACATCTGAGAAGACAAAGCAGAGCTCCATGAGCACCTGCTCCAGTGACTGCTGTTCTGAGCTGCTGTGGGTCTGCTCCGACACATGGCGACCCCACGTACGACAGAACAGAACGTTGCCCAGTCCTGCACCATCTTCACGATCGTTGGTGTGCGCGAGTCCATTGCTGCGGCCACCGTGTACTCTGAGCGCCTCCCAGCCTAGGGGGTTCATCTTCCAGCTCTGTATCAGACAGTATTCTGTTGTGATCCATGGGGTCTTCATCGGCTGATTTTCCGAAGTAGATCACCAGTCGTCTGTCTTAGTCTGGAAGCTCTGCTGAAACCTTTCCACCATGGGTGACTCTGCTGGTATGTGCAATGCTAGTGACGTCAAGGCAACACACAGGCTGTAACAGTACCACGAAGTGACAGATGGGGGTGGTCATAACGAACAGACAAGAACAAAGTGCCCCCAAAGGGCTCCCTGGGGCCCCATCATTGGAACTGCCTACCCACTTCTCACCTACCCCAGCCCAGCCTGGTGGTGGTACCCTGACCCAGAGTCAGCTGGGCTGGCTCTGCAGGGTCACCTTAGCCACCCAGTCTTACCCCAAGGTGTTAAGCACTACCTCCCATCCCCATGGACTGGGATGCACAGGGGTCACCACCTCAGCCCACCCTCTGTCCCAGGAATCTCTGCATCCCTGGTCACTTACAGTCTGGAATCGGCTTTTGAACCCCAGGTGGGGGTCTTGTCCCCTGGGCTGGACCACTCGGCTCCAGCAGAGCCCTGTTGCCCCCACAGCAGGGCCAAGGACGGGCTGGGCACCAGGACCAGCAGGCGGTGTATCCAGTCTCCGATCTAGAATGCTCAATTGCTAAGGGCCTTGGAGAGCCTCAAGCCAGAGCCTCGCCTTCCAGAAGGTGAATAGTGCTAGGCCTTTGGGATGAAACCCACAAGGTTTGAATCTCAGGAATTTCAAGTTCTGTGGCTTTAGGCACTCAATCTTTCAGAGCCTCCTGTCCAGTTCTGTAAAACGGGGCAGTGACTGCTGCTCAGTAAACGACAGCTTTGGGGGTGAGATTTTATACCTAGGGTGACCGGGTAGGCCAGGGTGCCCAGGTGACACCCATTGTCCCAGCTAACTATCATTAGGAGCCCTTTCCACTCTCAAAGCTTCCCCGATTAAGTAATACATTATACAGGCAGTGTACTTCTAATGGATGGTGCAAGCCACCAACATCTGAAAGCATTGATCAAAACCAGGCTCATGGAAGACAGACAGATGGCACTCTGCTTCCTGATGTGATGGAATCAAGGGTTCCGCCCTGCCTCGGAAGTTCCCACACCAGGAACCAAACGGGCCCCCAAACATGTATCTGCTTCTCTTACTCTCGTTCTCTCTTTTAAATTGGATTGTGGTAAAATATATATATAACAAAACATTTGTCATTTTAAGCATTTTTAAGTGTAAAATTCAATGGCATTAATTACGTTCATCATGCTATGCAGCCAACACCACTATCCGTTCCCAAATATTCTTCATCCCCCTAAACGGAGACTCCAGGCTCCTGAAACAGCAACACCCCACTTCCCCCAGCCCCTGGTTGTAGTTCTCAGTGGCCATTGAGTTGGCCCCACTCTTAGTGACCCCGAGGCACAACGAGACCAGACTGTTGTGATCCAGAGGGTTTTCATTGGCCGGTGTTCAGAAGTATGGTGTTTTCAACTGCCTCCTACGCATGCAAAAACTGGACAATGAATAAGGAAGACCAGAGAAGAACTGATGCCTTTGAATTGTGGTGTTGGCCAAAAATATTGAATATACCATGGGCTGCCAGAAGAATGAACAAACCTGTCTTGGAAGAAGTACAGCCAGAGTGCTCCTTAGAAGCAAGGATGGCAAGACTTTATCTCATGTACTTTGAACACTGTTATGGATTGAGTTGTGTCCCCCGCAAAATGTGTATTAATTTGGCTAGGCCATGATTCCAAGTACTGTGTGATGGTCCATCATTTTTTCATCTGATGTGGTCTGACAGCACATTTTATATGATTTCTATTCTTTCAAATTTGTTATAGTGTGTTATGGCCCAGAATGTGTTCTATCTTGGTGAATGTTCCAAGTGAGTTTGAGATGAACGTTTGTTCTGCTGTGGATGGAGTTCTAGAAATGCCTATCAGATCCAGCTGATTCATGATTCTGTTCAGTTCTTCCGTATCCCTACTGATTTTCTGCTTGCTGGATCTGTCAGTCACTGATAGAAAGGTGCCGAAGTCTCCAACTATAAAAGTGGGTTTGTCCATTTCTCCTTGAACTTCTACCAGTTTTTGCCTCGTGAATTTTGACGCTGTGTTGTTAGGCGTATACACGTTCAGGATTGCTATGTCTTCATGGAAAATTGGTCTCTTTGTTGTTATGTAGTGCATCTCTTTATCCCTGATAATTGTCCTTTTTCTGACCTCTGCTTTGTCTGAAATTAATATAGCTACTTCGGCGTTCTTTTTGCTTAGTGTTAGCGTGGTATCTTACTCCATCTCTGTTATGGATTGAATTGTGTCCCCCAAAAATGTGTCAAGTTGGCTAGGCCATGATTCCCAGTATTGTGTGATTGTCCACCATTTTGCCATCTGATGTGATTATCCTATGTGTTGTAAATCCTAACCTCTATGATGTTTACAAGGCAGGATTAGAGGCAGTTATGTTAATGAGGCAGGACTCAATCTACAGGATTAGGTTGTATCTTGAGTCAATCTCTTTTGAGATATAAAAGAGAGAACTGAGCAGAGAGGAGAGGAAACTTATGCCCCCAAGAAAGAAGTGTCGGGAGCAGAGTGTGGCCTTTGGACCTGGGGTCCCTGTGCTGTGAAGCTCCTAGACCAGGGGAAGATGGATGACAAAGACCTTCTCCCAGAGCTGACAGAAAGAGAAAGCCTTCCCCTGGAGCTGGCACCCTAAATTAAGACTTCTAGATTCCTAGACTGTGAGAGAATAAATTTCAGTTTGTCAAAGCCTTCCACTTGTGGTATTTCTGTTATAGCAGCACTAGATAACAAAGACTTGTTATCAGGAGGGAGTAGTCCCTGGAAAAGGACATCATGCTTGGTACAGGGTCAGTGAAAAAGAGGAAGACCTTCAATAAGATGGACTGACACAGTGGCTGCAACAATGGGCTCAAGCATAACAACAATTGTGAGGATGGCACAGGACCTGGCAGTGTTTTGTTCTGCTGTAAATAGGGTCACTATGTGTTGGAACTGACTCAACGGCACTGTCATGGATTGAATTATGTCCTCCAAAAAATATGTGTATCAGTTTGGCTGGGCCATGATTCCTGGTATTGTGTGATTTATATACTGTAAATCCTGCCTCTATGATGTTAATGAGGGAGGATGGGTGGCAGTTGTGTTAGTAAGGCAGGACTCAGTCTACAAGATTGGATTGTGTCCTGAGGCAATCTCTTGAGATATAAAAGAGAGAAGTGAGCAGAGAGACAGTGGGACCTCATACCACCAAGAAAGTAGTGCCGGGAGCAGAGCACGTCCTTTGGACCCAGGGTCCCTGTGCAGAGAAGCTCCTAGTCCGGGGGAACATTGATGAAAAGGCTGACAGAGAGAGAAAGCCTTCCCCTGGAGTTGACACCCTGAATTTGGACGTGTAGTCTACTAGACTGTGAGAAAATAAATTTCTCTTTGTTAATGCCATCCACTTGTATTTCTGTTAGAGCAGTACTAGATGACTAAGACAGAATTTGGTACCGAGAGAGTGGGGTGCTGCTCTAACAGATACCTAAAATGTGGAAGTGACTTTGAAACTGTGAATGGATAGAGCAGCGGCAGCAGCAAAGGACCTGCAGCAGCAGAGAACCTGCAACAGCAGAGAAGTGGCAGTGGCAGAGAACCTGCAGCAGCAGAAAAGGGGCAGTGACAGAGGACCAGCAGCAGCAGAGGAGTGGCAGCAGCAGAACCAGGAGACCAGCGTGAGGTGGCACTGGAGCTGACCCACGGAGCGAGGTTGCTGAGCACCTGTGCACTGGAAGCTTCCTGGCGGAGCGGGGTGCCTCCGGGCACTTATCAGAGGAGCTACAGAGCTTTGGAACACTTGCCCCAGCAGGGCAGATGCGGGTGTGAGGCCCGAGGGCCAAGAGCCCACAGGAAGCAGAAGCAGAAGCTGAAGAGACAAGGAAATGAAGAAGCTGAGCTGCCTCAGTCTCAAAAGGTATGGCCATGACCTCTGGGGTTTCAAAGAGTGGAGCCATGGCCTCTGGTGTTTCTAAAGGTGGAGTCACCACTCTGATGGACTAGGAGAATGGTGCGCCTAAAGCTGAGGGAGCAGAATTGCTGTCCCAGTGGGCCTGGAAGGCTGAGCTGAAGCCCAGGGCTGAGGGGCCTCCACTCAGAATCTGGAGACTGTGGCCAATACCTAGAGTCTGGCGGGCAGGGCCGTTGTGTAAATTCTCAGAGAACAGAGGGTTAATGTAATGTGTTCTGCTGACTTTCTTGGTGCCTGTTATCCCTTCTTTCCCTCCAGTTTCTCCCCTTTGTAATGGAAATGTCTAGCTTGTGCCTGTTCTGCCATTGTACCTTTGGAAGCAGATAACTTGTATTCTAGATTTCACAGATGAAGAGGAATTTTTGGATTTTGGACTTGGAGTTAAGACTTTTGCTATAATATGATGGAATGAATATGTTTTGCATGTTGCAAGGATGTGATTTTTTGGGGCAAATGGGTGGAATGTCATGGACTGAATTATGTCCCCCCAAAAATGTGTGTATCAGTTTGGCTGGGCCATAATTCCTGGTATTGTGTGATTTTCCTGTCTGTTGTAAATCCTGCCTCTATGATGTTAACGAGGGAGGTTGGGTGGCAGTTGTGTTAGTAAGGCAGGACTCAATCTACAAGATTGGATTGTGTCCTGAGGCACTCTCTTGAGATATAAAAGAGAGATGTGAGCAGAAAGACAGGAGGACCTCATACCACCAAGAAAGCAGCGCCCGGAGCAGAGTGCGTCCTTTGGACCTGGGATCTCTGTGTGGAGAAGCTCCTAGTCCGGGGGAACATTGATGAGAAGGCCGACAGAGAGAGAAAGCCTTCCCCTGGAGCTGACGCCCTGAATTTGGACTTGTAGCCTACTGGACTGTGAGAAAATAAATTTCTCTTTGTTAAAGCCATCCCCTTGTGGTATTTCTGTTAGAGCAGCACCAGATGACTAAGACAGGCGCCTAACAACAGCAACATGGAGAATTTACAGATGAAATGATGAGGTCTGGGACTTGCTGCAAACTAATGTGATGTGGGGGGTAGACAGAACAGCAGTGGTCTAGTGTTTTAACTGTTGAAGCTGCTGATGGGGGCCTATTGTATTTCTCTCTTAACTTTTGTGTATGTTTGAACTTCCTCATAATATAAACATAAATGGGAAAACAAACATGGTAGCATTTGTACCTCCCAGAGTTTCACCCAGCTCCTGTGCAGGGGGAGGGCGGTCCTTGCCTCCCTGCCCTTCCTCCCATCCTTCTGCCTCCCCAAACCCATGGAGACCCCCCTTTCAATAACACTCCTTTGTCCTGGGGGCCACAGGTCTCTCCCTGGAGACAAGCTGGGGAGACATAGGGAAAGCTCAGGCCCTGTAGTTCAGTGAGGTTGCTGTCCGGGATAGTGGTCCCTGGGGGAGAGGGCCCTCGACAGGGTGGGCATCTTAGTGCCCCAGCGCTGCTGTAAGAGAAATACCACAAGCGGGTGGCTTTAAAGAACAGAAATTTATTTATTTATTTTCTCACAGTCCTGATCACCGTCTCTGCCGTGTGGAGTCCTTCTTTGTCAGTAGCCCCGGGCTTTCCCTGGTTCCTTGGCTTGTAGACGATCCTCACATGGTGTCCTTCTTCCCCAGTGTGTGTCTGTGTGTCTATTCTGCTCTTTTTATAACTCAGAAGTGATTAGATTTAGAACCCACTCTACTTGGGTATGATCTAATTAACATAAAGAAAGACCTATTCCCAGACAGGATCACTTCCGCAGGTGTAATGGCTAGGATGCTAACACATTTTGGGGGACACAATTCAATCCCTAACAGTGGCCATGACAGTGTGCCCCCTCCTGTCCCTTGGACAAAGCTGGTTACTTGGCCCTGAAGCCCCAAACCTCGGCTGGCTCTACTGACCCCAGATGATCCTGAACCTCATCACACTGACCCACCTCTGACCTCAGTGATGGACTCGGCTTTGACCTGGCCTTGGGAGGAGCCCTGACCCAGGCCAAGGCTGCTGCTGGCCAGAGAGGAGCTCTTAGGACCCCTGTTCGGGCAGTGACCTCTGTCCAGCCCAGCCTTCTGAGGGGGACACATCACCTGGCAGCAAGGAGCCCCCAGGATCCTGCGTGTCTTATCGCTATGGTTATGCAGCAGACACCCGCTCTCAGCCAACACCACACACTTTCCCTCCCAGGATTCTAACGGCTTTGCCCCACCCACCACTCCCTCCTGAAAGAAGGGGTGCCCTCAGCTATCCTAAAGCAGCCTGGGGAATCCCCCTCAGTCCTCCTCGACCCCTGCAATAAAAGGAAGATCCTGGGCACCTCGGGACTTCAAAGCTGCCGAGGCCCAGGGTCAAAGGTAGAGCTGAGTCATGTCTCAGCGCCAGCCTCTGGGCAGGGGGAGCCTGGGTGGGGCAGAGTGTGACTCCTCAGCAAGGCCTGGCCTTCCTGCTCCTTTCAAGGAGCCGCTCCGTCTCAGGCAAACAGAGACCTGCAGGGCCCCGCCACTGCCCAAGCCCTACAGCCGTTACTGCACACACTGGCTGGGGGTTGCAGACACAGGTGCTGCGCGGCTGACAAGGGCTGAGGGCTGCAGACACAGGGGCTGGGGGGCTGACAGGGGCTGGGGGCTGCAGGGACAGGAGCTGGGGGCTGCAGGGTGTTGGGTGCCACCAGACACCAAACCCCATCCACCCAAGGAACCCCCAGAACCCTGAGGGTGGATCTACTGTCATCGCTACTTGCAGGTTAAGCAATTGGCCCATGATCGTCCACTTGGTAATGGGCAGTGGAGATGTGAACCCCAGGCAGCCTGGCCCCAGAGCCCCTGAGATGGAGGGCGGGCAGGTGCCCACAGGCTGGCCCACCAGGGTTCCAGACCAAAACCCTGCCCCCAATGCCAGTCACCCACCTCAGACCTCAGCTTCCCAGCTGTGACCTGCAGCCCCCAGCCCCACAAGATTCTGAGTTGCTTTGGGCTCCCAGACCACACCCCTGGGCTCACCCTACAGAGGAGGAGGCAGAGCCCAAGGAGAGTGACTCATGCAAGAGGCTGCCACCCTCCCACCCAAGCCTGCCCCTCACCTGGGAAATGGGGGTTCAGGGCCATATACAGAGAGCACGGCTAGACCCACTGATAAATAGAGCTGATTTATTTATAAAGTCCACCTTCCCTAAAACAGCGAGTTTTCCTGACACATTTCCCCCCAGTTGAGCAACACGCAATGGCTGCCTTCACTTGAGGCAAGGGGCACCCACCAGGGACCCCACCCCTCCGGGCTGCTCCATGGAGATCTTGGCCAGGTTGGAAACTTCCAGGTGCGGGGGGAGGGGGGCGTGGGATGTAGATAATCTTTATTGTGCTCCAAGCGGAACGACTCTTTATACAAAAATAAGTCTTCACTTTGCCAACAGTGTCACTCCAGCAGTTGAAGTGAATTCGTAAAAAATAGATTCTCTTTGTCCTTATAAAATCCTCTCCAGACAAATCTCCAAGTATGGGTGTTCCAGTCCCTTCCCATCCTCAGCGGAAAGCATTTGAGGAAGTTGCCAGGCCAGGCAGGGGACCAGACCGCGGGAACCTGTCTCCGTAATCGTCCTTGGACAGGCTGGGAGGGAAGCGGGAGCAGTCCGAGGAGTCCCTGGATTGGGCGTGGCGTCGCCCCTTGTGGCAGGCCGGACCTGAAGCGGTTGGCGTGATGGGTGCGGGCCTGTCCGCCTGGCTGGTTTCCGAGGTGAAAGGCGCGCCTGCCGCTCGGCGTCCAGGGCTGCGGCGGGGGTGGGGGGTGGGGAGAGGAGACACGGGAGGAGTTAACTTCGAGATGCGCCCAGGGCGAGAACCCGCCCCAGAGCTGCGAGGAAGTCCGGTCCTGCCCCTACCTCCCACCAGGGCAGTCGACTTGGTAGTTTTCTGGAGTTTGAGCTTGTGGGCGCCGAGACAGGGCGGGGCGCGCGCTCTGGAAGGAGCCGCGGTGAGTCAGGGCTCCGCACCCGCAGACTCATTTCTGTCACCCGGGGCCCGGGAGCACGATTTGCAATGCAAAGTCACCCCGCCTCCAGCACCTTAATCTGCCCCAGGATCCGCATTCGCTCGGGGCCTCACCCGCTTCTAGGCCGGCCCGTTCCACCCGATCACCACCTACCCACCTACCCCCCTCCCCCCATCGGCGGCGGAGCAGCGAGGGGAAGTTTTGCAATCGCGCACAAACAAACGCGGTCTTGCACGGGCTTGAAAAAGTTTGGGAAAAGGCAGAGTGAGCGAAATCAGAGTCACTGCCTGCGCCCGGCGCTCGGCTTCACTGGCTTTCGAGGGCGCGACCCCCACCCACCCCACCGCCCCTTCCTCCGACCCTCCCTGCTCTCCGCGCCCGATGTCCGTGTTACCTCGGGGGACGAGGGGCGCTCAGTAGCCCCCTAACCAGCTGGAGAACTCCAGCAGCTCGCGCTCCGCAGAGCTCAGCGCGCCCTCGCAGCCGCTGTCGTCGGACGAGTAGGCGGAGCGCGGGGAGCCGGGCTCGGAGCTGCCCCCGCGACCCGGGGACGACGAGGCGCAGGAGGGCGAGGATGCCGCCGCCATGGGGGTTCCCGGCGGCGCGCGGGATTCCGGGGGCCTTGCGGCGGGCGCCAGCAATCCCCCGGCCAGCGCGGAGCGCACGGCGTCGTGCTCGGCCAGCAGGCGCTGCAGCGCGCGGATGTACTCCACGGCCGAGCGCAGCGTCTCCACCTTGCTTAGCTTCTTGCTGGCGCCGCCGTGCGGCACGTGCTGCCGCAGCGCCTGGAAGCCCAAGTTCACCAGCTTCACGCGGTTGCGCTCGCGCTCATTGCGCCGCGCCACAGCCGCCAGGCCACCCCCAGCCTGCTCTGGCGCGCCCGGCCGCCGCCGCCGGCTGCAACGCAGCAGCTCAGGGGATGCGGGCCGCCGCCGGACACAGCGGCCGCCCGGGACGTCGGATGCGAGGGGCGCGGGCCGGGACAGGACGCCGCCGTCCATCGCGCCCGCATCCACCGGCCGGAAGCCTCCTCCGAGCTCCACGCGCCGCAGCAAAATGCGGGCGGGGGCGGCGCAGGGTGGAGTGCGTCTCAAGGGGCCTCCGGCAGTGCGCCGCCGAGATAGTCCCCGGGCGCGTCGCCGGGTGGCCGAGGTGGTGGGCCGTGCGCGCCGGGGAGCGTGGAACGCTCGTGTCTCGCGCGTGCGTCCGGACGCTCCCCGGTCTCCCGGGTGCGGCGCAAGCCGCTCGTTTTTAAATGTATAGATAACCCTCCTCCGCGCGGCCACCGCCTCCTTCTCACGCCCTCCTTCCCGGCCTCGCCCTCCACTCGCTTCGCCCTCCCCCTCGCGCACACGCCGCCAAGCCCCGACCGTGCGCGCGCCCCCCGCAGGTCCCCGAAGCGCCCACCAGACGCAGCTGCAGGTCTGGGTGCGACCCCCCCGCTGCTCCCTGTACCAGCAGGTGCCCGTGCGCCCCCGCCCCCTTTCCGCAGGTGCCGCGTGCCACCCCGCGCCGCCCGTTCCCCGCGCGCAGCCCGCCGTCCCCTAGCCGCCCGCCCGCTGCACGCGTAGTGCCCGCCCCGGCGGAGGGCGGGGCCGCGCGAGACCCCGGGCAGCACGCGCCGCGCTCCCCCACCCCCGCTCCTGTCCTGCCCCCTGCGGCTGAGGGGCGGGGTCCGCTGACTCGGCCAATCGCGGGCCGCCTGCTCGGCCGTTCGCGGCGGCGCGCCCCGCCCAGCCCCCCTGGAGGAGGCGCGTGCGCCAGGCGCGTGGCTCGCAGGAGCGTCACGAACAAAGCTGGGCGGCCGCCGGGACCGGTGCCCCACGCGCACCTGCGCTTGCAGCGCCCACCAGTGTGCTTTCCTACGGGGTGGGGGGCGAGTGTGGGGAAAGGACGAGCTGGGCGTGTTGGGCAGGAGGCTCCCGTCCCTGGGCGCCCTGCCTTCCCTGCCCACACGGGGGACCATGGGCGGCCCCTGGGCTCGAGATCTGGGGGTTTGTTTGTCTCGATCCCCATGGCCTTGGCGGCGGTCACCCCCGCGGCTCCTTCCTTCCTCGGCGCCCAGCGCCTCGCCCGGTCTTGCGCCCCGTCCCGCTCGTTTCAGCCACCCCTCCAGTCTCTAGTCTTCCTCTCCTAGCCCGCGCTCGTCGTTCATATCCCCAGCTGTTTTTTTTAAGTACACCCTGTTGGGCCCCCGAGGCGGCTGAGATTGTGCCGGTGGGTAGGAGGCGTTGGGAACAGCAGCTACGCTCTTGTGGCAGCTTGGGGCCGGGTCTCCTGGGGGAGGGGGACTTGAAGAGAGCTTTTTTCCCTGCCCGATGAGACCTTGGGAAATGTGCAGAACGCGCCGTTAATAAAGGAGTTAAGTCTTGCCTCACCGTCCGGGAAAGCCAGCTAAGCGGCTCTGGCTCCCCGGGGCCACAGACAGGCCGGTTTTTCCCGAGAGTGACCCGCGCTGCTGGGCCTGGGCCTCCGGGGATGAGGCGGCCGGGTGGCCCCAGCTGCCTGGAGCTGCTTTGGCCGGGTGGGGGGTGGTGGTACCTGCATGACTTTCTTGCTTTGGGGAGTGGGGTGGAGGGTCGCACCTGCTGGGCTGCCTGGAGTTGGGGCTCTCTGCCACTGTGGTCTCTGTCCTGGGGGCTGGGTGGGTGTGGGGTGTACAGTCACATCCCCAGTGTTATGGATTGAATTGTATCCCCAAAAAAGTGTGTTGTAAATCCTAACCCCTATACTTGTGGGTGGTGCCCTCGTGGCACAGTGCTTAAGCACTTGGCTGCTAACCAAAAGGTCGGCAGTTTGAATCACCAGCGGCTGGTTCTACTCTGTCCTATAAGGTCGCTATGAGTCAAAATTGCTTCCTGGACAAGGGATTATACTTGTAGATGTAATCTCACTTGGGAATGGGCTTGCTTTGTTACGTTAATGAGGCTATTAGTATAGGGTGTTTTAAGCCAATCACCTTTGAGATATAAACCAAGCAGATTAGGCACAGAAGCAAGCGGAGACGGAGAAGATAGATGCCACCCCACGTGAAGGTCGCCAAGGAGCCGGGGAAGAGAAGATGCCATGCCACGTGAAGGTCGCCAAGGAGCCGGGGAAGAGAAGATGCCACGCCACGTGAAGGTCGCCAAAGAGCCGGGGAAGAGAAGATGCCACGCCACAGGAAGGTCGCCAAGGAGCCGGGGAAGAGAAGATGCCACGCCACGTGAAGGTCGCCAAAGAGCCGGGGAAGAGAAGATGCCACGCCACGTGAAGGTCGCCAAGGAGCCGGGGAAGAGAAGATGCCACGCCACAGGAAGGTCGCCAAGGAGCCGGGGAAGAGAAGATGCCACGCCACGTGAAGGTCGCCAAGGAGCCGGGGAAGAGAAGATGCCACGCCACGTGAAGGTCACCAAAGAGCCGGGGAAGAGAAGATGCCACGCCACGTGAAGGTCGCCAAGGAGCCGGGGAAGAGAAGATGCCACGCCACAGGAAGGTCGCCAAGGAGCCGGGGAAGAGAAGATGCCACGCCACGTGAAGGTCGCCAAGGAGCCGGGGAAGAGAAGATGCCACGCCACAGGAAGGTCGCCAAGGAGCCGGGGAAGAGAAGATGCCACGCCACGTGAAGGTCGCCAAGGAGCCGGGGAAGAGAAGATGCCACGCCACGTGAAGGTCGCCAAGGAGCCGGGGAAGAGAAGATGCCACGCCACGTGAAGGTCGCCAAGGAGCCGGGGAAGAGAAGATGCCACGCCACGTGAAGGTCGCCAAGGAGCCGGGGAAGAGAAGATGCCACGCCACGTGAAGGTCGCCAAGGAGCCGGGGAAGAGAAGATGCCACGCCACGTGAAGGTCGCCAAGGAGCCGGGGAAGAGAAGATGCCACGCCACGTGAAGGTCGCCAAGGAGCCGGGGAAGAGAAGATGCCACGCCACGTGAAGGTCGCCAAGGAGCCGGGGAAGAGAAGATGCAACGTCACGTGCCACGTGAAGGTCGCCAAGGAGCCGGCGAACAGAAGATGCCGTGCCACGTGAAGATCACCAAGGAGCCGGCGAACAGAAGCTGAAAGCAGACAAGGACCTTCCCCCAGAGCCCACAGAGAGAGAATGCTTTCCCCTAGAGCCAACGTCCTGAGTTCGGATTTCTAGCCGCCTACACTGAGAAAGGAGCCTTAGTGGCGCAATGGTAAAGCTCTCAGCTGCTAACCTAAAGGTTGGCGGTTTGAACCCACCAGCGGCTCCGCAGGAGAAAAGACCTGGCGATCTGTCCCCGTAAAGATTGTAGCGTAGAAAACCCTATGGGCACACAACACAACAAACTGAGAAAATAAATTGTTTGTTAAAGTCATCCACTTGTGGTTTCTGTTATAGCAGCAGTAGGTAACTAAGACATGCAACAAGTGGCCCAGTCCAGTGTTCCTGATCTCCTTCCCTGTCCAGTGCACAGCCCAGCTCATCTCTGCCCTCTCACTGTTTGTCCCTAGGCGTCACTCAGCAAACCTGCCTGACCTCCATCTACATACGCCATTGCTGCAAGACCAGGCACTGGAGAACGCCTGCAAACAGGCCCTGAGAACCCTCGCCTAGGTGACACCTTATCGGGATACCCAGATCTTGCTGCACCCCTCGTAAGTTGCACCTGTGCGTTCAGGTCACTAGGGAGCAGTCAACACCTGGAGCCCTTCGAAATCCTGCTGCAAGGGGAAGCAGGCATCTTGGGAAGTGAAAGGCATCTTGACACTCATGCTTCAGAGGTGCTGAGAAAACAGAGCCAAAGATCACTCTGGAGAGAAAGCATGAGGCTCCCCCTCTGAGGGCAGGGATGCATCTCCAGGGGTGCAGGGTGGCCACAGGGACATGAGTCGGGGGACCTCAGGCTGCGTAGAGCAGCACTGTCCAGTAGAAATATGATGTGGTCCTCGTGTGTAAGTTTAAATTTTCTAATAGCCACATTCAGATAACTGAAGAGAAATAGGCAAAATGGATTTTAATACTAGATCCAAAATACTATCATTCCAGGGTACAATCAATATAAAAAATATTAATGAGACGTTTCACGTTATTCTTTTCCTACTAAGTTTTCAAAATCAGGTGGAACCCCTCAGTGTGGACTCGCCACATTCCAAGTGCTCAGTAACCACGCATGGTGAGTGGCCACCGTAGTGGGCAGCACATGTCTAGACCAAGAGGGGACCTAGCCCCATCGCTGCACATGACAGACAAGGGAACTGAGGCCCAGAGAGGGGAAGTGACGTGCCCAGCAGTGGCCAGTCAGTGGGAGGGAGAAAGAGTCACGCAGCCATCACTGTGCTCCAGGGAGTCTGCCTCCATCCTGGGCCCCTGTGGAGGCATAGGGCTGGGCATGGGCCAGCACACTCAGAGAGCAGCCATACCACGCCCACTGGCCGAGAGGCCACCCCTTCATCAATCCTCCTCCTTGGGACAGGAAAGCTGGCGATAGGGAACCCAAGGTTGAGTAAGGACAGTGTTGACATGTACTGGAGTTGTTAACCATTATCATAAGGCAACATGTGTACTGTTTAATGAGAAACTATTTTGTTCTGTAAACCTTTATCTAAAGTAAGAATAGCGGCACAACTGGAAGAACGTAATCAATGTAACTGAACTGTGCACGTAGAAGTTTTTGAAATGGTGATGTATCTTTGGCTATGTATATTTTCACCAAAAAAAAAAGGTCGAGAAGGGAGAGGTTTGACATGTCATGGAGTTGTTAACCAATGTCATAAAACAATACGTGTACTGACTGTTTAATGAGAAACTATTTGTTCTGTAAACCTTCACCTGAAGTACAATAAAAAAAGAAAAAGAAGAAGAAAAAAAAAAAATCCTCCTCCTTCTCCCCAAGACAGAAAGCCGGCCGAGGAATAGACTGTGAGGAAAGTTACAGCACATTCAAGACAGGACCAATCCTGAAGGCCACATTTTCTAACCACAGAGCAACAAAGCTAGCAAAATGTCCAAAGCACAGTCACCAAGAGGGCAAGAGGGAAAGAGCAGGCTCCTAAATCACCCTTAGGCTAAAGAAGAAATCAAAGCAGCAGCTGCAGGCTTTGTGAGAGTAAATAGCCATAAGAACTATTCCTATAAAAACCTTCCCCTGAAACAATTTTGGGAGCCCTGGTGGCATAGTGGTTGAGAGTTCGGCTGCTAATCAAAAGGGCTGCAGTTTGAATCCACCATTTGCTCCTTGGAATCCCTGTAGGGCAGTTCTACTCTGTCCCATAGAGTCGCTATGAGTCAGAATCGACTCGATGGCAATGGTTTGGTTTTTTTGGTGGAAACAATTTTATAGCTGCAAATGAATTTCTTAGAAAGCAAGGAGTATTGAACATAAATGAACAAAGCATTCAACTCAGGAATGTCAGGAAAAGGAAATCAAAATAAGTATAAAAGAAGTTATGGGGAAAAATTAATGTCAATAAATGAAAAAATTAATAAGAGAAAACAACTGTTAACGTAATCAATAAATGAAAATCTTATTTTAAAAGACCAACAAAACAGGCAAATCTAATCAATAAAGAAGATACATTAAAAGTAATAAATATATGAAAGGAGACATAACCACAGCTATAAAAAAGGTTAAAATGAAAGAAAGATTTCCACTTCCGGCCAGGATGGAGTAAGAGGGATTAAATTTACTCTCCCCTGAAACAACCAGAATAATGGACCAAATTCAGGAAACAGTGGTTTTCAAGACACTGGAAACAAAAGATTTGCCCAGATTACTCCCCTAAGAGAATTTCTAGGACGTGGCGCAGGTACCCAGGCACCAGGCAGATTCTTTGCGTTGAGAAGACAGAGCTGGGAGTGAGGAGGCCAGGTTAGCCAGAGTTCTCAGGACAGAGTACCAGAGAGGAGAGAGCTGCCCAGAGAAAGAACCCCAGAGTTCTGCAGAGGAGCCCCCCTCAAGCATTCATCAGAGGATGGGTCAGCAGCCAGGGAAAGAATTATCCTAAAGGATTGGACAACCGTGCCCAGCTGTCACTCAGGACTGGGAATTCTGCCATTCCCACCAGCCAGCAGGGGAAACCTCATAGTTCATGGGGCTCTGGGTAGAGTACACAGAAAGCTCTTGCCTCAGTTGTGGGTGACGGTTAGCCCTAAACTGAGCACTGCTCCATTCCCACCTAAAAATCTTAAAAGCAAGACCCAAAAGAATCAAAGTGCTTCCAAGTAACTCGACTATGTCCAGGACAAAGCTCATAAATATTTATAGGAATACAAAAATACCTAGCATCTAACAAGATGAAATATACAGTGTCTTATGTTGTTGTTGGGTGCCATCAAGTCAATTCCAACTCACTGCAACCCCATATGATAGAACTGTCCCATAGGGTTTCCTAGGTTGTAATCTTTATGGAAGCAAATCTCCAGGTCTTTCTCCTGTAGAGCTGCTGGGTGGGCTCAAACTGCCAATCTTTTAGTTAGCAGCTGAGGGCTTAACCGTTGAGCCACCAGGGCTCCTTTCAGTGTCTGATAGTCAATCAAAAATGCCAAGCATACAAAGAAGCAGGAAAATATAATGACACACAATGATGAGATAAATAAATAAGTAAAAATCAACCCAGAACCAACAAGGATATTAACAAGGTCAAGGGCATTTATAAATGAGGGCAAAAAACAAACAGTTATAAAAACTGTATTTCATACATTGAAAAGGTAAGCAGAAACATGGAAGATATAAAAAAACCCAAACTGAACTTCTTGAGATAAAAACAACAAAGTCTCAGATGAAAAAATACACCGGGTTGGATTAATGGCAGACTAGATGTTGAAGAAGAAAGAATTAGTGAATTTGAAGACATAGCAATAGGAGATACCAAAATTAAACACAGAGAGAAGAGAAATTTTTAAGAATAGAGTATCAGTGAGCAATGGACAACTTGGAGTGGTCTAACACACGTGTAATTGGAGTCACTGAATGAAAGAAGATAAAAGAGGAGACACAAAATAGTATTTAAGGAAATAATGACTGAAATTTTTTCCAAATTTGATAAAAACTATAAACCCACAGATCTGAGAAGTTCAACAACCCCCAAGAACAAGGAACATGAAGAAAACAACACCAAGACACATCTTAATCAAATTGCTCAAAACCAGTAGTAAAGAAAAACATCTTAAAAGCAGTCCTGAAGAAAAGAGATGCATTATATATACAAAAGGAAAAACAAATATGGATGAGAACAGATTTCTTGTCAGAAAAAAAAATACAGGGAGAAGACAGTGGAGCAACATCTTTAAAGTACTGAAAGGAAAAACAAAGAAACCTGTAAACTGAGGATTCCATCCCTAGTGAAAATATATTTCAAAGGCAAAGATGAAATAGTTTTTTTTCACACATACAAATGCTGAAAGAATTCATCACCAGCAGATCCCAGGAATTTCCTTGAATAGGAAACGTTAAAGGCAGTATTTCAGGCAGAAAGAAATTGATAATGAGATGGAATTATAGGTCTACAAAGAGGAATGAAGAGCACCAGAAATGGTAACTACATGGTAAAATAAAAATAAACAATTGCCGTCAAGTCAGTTCCAATTCATGGTGACCCCGTGTGTGTCAGAATAGAACTGTGCTCCATAGGGTTTTCATGGCTGTGACCTTTCAGAAGCAGATCGCCAGGACTTTCTTCTGAACATGGTAAAACTATGTTTTTATTATTATTGAAACCTCTTGGTAAAGATAACTGATTAATTAAACAAAACTAATAACAATTGAATGTGAGATTGGTAGCATATGTAAAATTAAACTGAATGGCAACAATATCACAAAGGCCACAAAAAAAAAAAAAATTCAAACCAAACCTGTTGCTGTCAATTCCAACTCATAGTGACCCTACAGGACAGAGTAGAATTGCTCCATGGGGTTTCTAAGGAGTGGCTGGTGGATTTGAACTGCTGGCCTTTTGGTTAGCAGCTGAGCTCTTGACCACTATGCCACCAGGGCTCCAGCACAAATACTAAAATTGGAACGACACAGAGAAGATGAGCACAAAGGCCAGGAGAGAAGAAATGGAAATATACTATTGTAAGATTTTTATACTGTGTATGAGGTTGTATAACATCACTTGAAAGTTGTTGTTGTCAGGTGCTGTTGAGTCAGTTCTGACTCGTAGTAATCCTGTGTAAAACTGAACAAAACTCTGTCCAGTCCTGTGCCATCCTCACAATCATGGTTAAGCTCGAGCCCATTTGCTGCAGGCAGTGTCAGTCTATTCCATTGAGGGTCTTCCTTTTTCTTTTTCTTTTTTTGACGTTGGAGGACCTTTTTGATTTTTTAGGTCTTCCTCTTTTTCACTGACTCCATCCCTTACCAAGCATGATGTCCTTCTCCAGGGACTGGTCCTTCCTGGTAACATGTCCAAAGTATGTGAGATGAAGTCTCACCATCCTCGCTTGCAAGGAACACTTTGGATGTACTTTTTCTAAGATAGAGTTGTTTGTTCTTCTGGCAGTCCGTGGTGTATTCGATATTCTTTGCCAACACCATAATGAAAAGGCATCAGTTCTTCAGTTTTCCTTATTCATTGTCCAGCTTTTGCATGCATATGAGGCAGTTGAAAATATCATGGCTTGGGCAGGTGCACCTTAGTCCTCAAAGTGACATCTTTGCTTTTTAACACTTTAAAGAGGTCTTTTGCAGCAGATTTGCCCAGTGCAGTGTGTTGTTTAATTTCTTGACTGCTGCTTCCATGGCTATTATCATGGATTGAATTGTGTCCCCCCAAAACATCTGTCAACTTGGCTGGGTCATGATTCCCAGTATTGGATGATTACCATTTTGTAAAACTGATGTGATTTCCTTATGTGTTGCAAACTCTATCACTATGATGAGGTTATATGTGATTTCCTTATGTGTTGTAAACTCTATCACTGTGATGAGGTTGTATGTGATTTCCTTATGTGTTGTTTTAAACTCTATCACTATGATGAGGTTATATGTGATTTCCTTATGTGTTGTAAACTCTATCACTGTGATGAGGTTGTATGTGATTTCCTTATGTGTTGTAAACTCTATCACTATGATGAGGTTATATGTGATTTCCTTATGTGTTGTAAACTCTATCACTGTGATGAGGTTATACTGGTAAGGTTTACAAGTTTAGTCTCTTAATCTAATCTCTTTTGACGTATAAAAGAGAGAAGCAAGCAGAGACACATGGGGAACCTTACTGGTAAGGTTTACAAGTTTAGTCTCTTAATCTAATCTCTTTTGACGTATAAAAGAGAGAAGTAAGCAGAGACACATGGGGAACCTCATACCACCAAGAAAGCAGTGCTGGGAGCAGAGTGCGTCCTTTGGACATGAGGTTCCTGAGCAGAGAAGCTCCCAGACAAAGGGAAGTTTGATGGCACAGACCTTCCTCCAGAGCCGACAGAGAAAGCGTTCCCTTGGAGCTGATGCTGTGAATTTGGACTTGTAGCCTACTGGACTATGAGAAAATAAACTTCTCTTGGTTAAAGCCATTCACTTGTGGTATTTCTGTTAGAGCAGCACTAGATGACTAAGACAGAATTTGGTACTGGGAGTGGGGTGCTGCTCTAACAGATACCTAAAATGTGGAAGCGGTTTTGAAACTGTGAATGGATAGAGGTACGGCAGCAGCAGAGGACCAACAGCAGCAGAGAAGTGGCAGCGACATGGAACGAACAGCAGCAGAACCAGGAGACCAGCACACCAGTGCTGGAGAGACCCACGGAGGGAGAGAGCTGAGTGCCGGTGCGCAGGATGCTTCCTGGCAGAGTGGGGTGCCTCCGAGCACTTATCGGTGGAGCTAGGCTTGCCGATTGACAGAGCAAGAGAGCCGAGTGCCTGTGCACACAAGGCTTTCTGGCTGAGTGGGGTGCCTCCGGGCACTTATCGGTGGAGCTGCAGAGCTTTGGAACACTTGCCCCAGCTGGGCAGATGCGGGTGTGAGGCCCGAGGGCCAAGAGCCCACAGGAAGCAGAAGCAGAAGCTGAAGAGACAAGGAAATGAAGAAGCCGAGCTGCCTCAGTCTCAAAAGGTATTTCCATGACCTCAGGGGTTTCAAAGGTGGAGCCATGGCCTCTGGTGTTTCTAAGGGTGGAGTTGCCACTCCGATGGACTAGGAAAATGGTGTGCCTGAAGCCTAGGGTGCAGAGTTGCCATCCCAATGGGCCTAGAAAGTGGATCTGAAGCCCAGGGTCAAGGGGCCTCCACTCAGAATCCGGAGGCTGTGGCCAATACCTAGAGTCTGGAGGGCGGAGCTATTGTGTAAATTGTCTCAGAGAACAGAAGATTATTGTCAGAGCCTTGAGGGCTAATGTAATGTGTTCTGCTGACTTGCTTGGTGCCTGTTATCCCTTCTTTCCCTCCAGTTTCTCCCATTTGTAATGGAAATGTCTAGCTTCTGCCTGTTCTGCCATTGTACCTTTGGAAGCAGATAACTTGTATTCTAGATTTCACAGATGAAGAGGAATTTTTGGATTTTGGACTTGGAGTTAAGACTTTTCCTGTGATATGATGGGATGAATATGTTTTGCATGTTGCAAGGACATGAATTTTGGGGGGCCAGAGGGTGGAGTGCCATGAATTGAATTGTGCCCCCCAAAAATATCTGTCAACTTGGCTGGGTCATGATTCCCAGTATTGGATGATTGTGTACCATTTTGTAAATCTGATGTGATTTCCTTATGTGTTGTAAACTCTATCACTATGACGAGGTTATACTGATGAGGTTTACAAGATCAGATAGTGTCTTAATCCAATCTCTTTTGAGATATAAAAGAGAGAAGCAAGCAAAGACACATGGGAAACCTCATACTACCAAGAAAGCAGTGCTGGGAGCAGAGTGCATCCTTTGGACCTGAGGTTCCTGTGCAGAGAAGCTTCCAGACCAAGGAAAGATTGATGGCACAGACCTTCCTCCAAAGCTAACAGAGAAAGCGTTCCCTTGGAGTTGATGCCCTGAATTTGGACTTGTCACCTACTGGACTATGAGAAAATAAACTTCTCTTGGTTAAAGCCATCCACTTGTGGTATTTCTGTTAGAGCAGCACTAGATGACTAAGACAGCTATTGATTGTGGATCCAAGTAAAATGAAATCCTTGACAACTTCAATTTCTTCTCCATTTATCAT
Organism: Dugong dugon; assembly: GCA_030035585.1. NCBI lineage: Eukaryota > Metazoa > Chordata > Mammalia > Sirenia > Dugongidae > Dugong > Dugong dugon. Next base: position 138,353,052 of record CM057467.1, on the reverse strand, counting down.
GACGTTTCTTATTGGTCCAGTTGTGAGGATTTTGTTTTCTTCATGTTGAAGTATAATTCATACTGAGGGCTGTAGTCTTTGATATTTAACAGGAAGTGCTTCAAGTTCTCTTGACTGTCAGCAAGCAATGTTGTGTTGTGTATATGGCAGATTGTTAATGAGTCTTCCTCCAATCCTAATGCCGCATTCTTCTTCATATAGTGCAGCTTCTTGGATTATTTGCTCAGCCTACACACTGAATAAGTATGGTGAAAGGATACAACCCTGACGCACACCTTTCCTGACTTTAAACCCTGCAATTTTCCCTTGTTCTGTTTGAACGACTGCCTCTTGGACTATGTATGGGTTCCTCCTGAGTGCAACTAAGTGTTCTGAAATTCCCATTTTTTGAAATGGTGTCCATAATTTGTTATGATCCACACAGTCAAATGCCTTTACGTAGTCAATAAGGTAGACCACGGTAAGTTAAAGATGTAAACTATAAACGCTAAAGCAACCACTATAGTCAGAAAGCAAAGAGTTATAGTTAATGTTATGGATTGAAATGTGTCCCCCAAAAATGTGTGTTGTAAATCCTAGCCTCTATGCATGTGGTGGAGCAGTGGTTAAGAGCTACAGCTGCTAATCAAAAGGTTGGCAGTTCAAATCCACCAGCTGCTCCTTGGAAATCCTATGAGGTAGTTCTACTCTTGCTTATAGGGTCGCTGTGAGTCAGAATTGACTCGATGGCAACAGGTTACAGGTTATGCCTGTGGTTAAAATCCCATTTGGGAATGGTTTGTCTGTGTTATGTTAATGAGACAAGATTAGTGTAGGGTGTGTCTTGAGTTAATCTCTTGCAAGATATAGAAAGAGCAGATTAGGGAAGATAACAGAGATGGGAGAAGCAAGATGCCAAGCAAGATGCCAACATGAAGATTGCCCAGGAGCAGAGCTCAGAAGAGACAAGGACATTATTCCAGAGCCAGCAGAGACAGAAAGCCTTCCTCTAGAGCCGGTGCACTGAATTCAGACTTTCAGCCTCTTAAACTGGGAGAAAATAAATTTCTGTCTGTTAAAGCCATACACTTGTGGTATTTCTGTTATAGCAGCCCTAGATGACTAAGACACAATTTGGTACCAAGACGTGGGAGTGCTGCTCTAACAAATACCTACAATGTGGAAGTGGTTTTGGAATTGGACAATGACTGGAGGCTGGAAGAATTTTAAGGTGCCTGATAGTAAGAGTCTAGACTGCCTTGAAGAAACTGTTGGTAGAACTGTGGACATCAATGAGGGCTCAGAAGGAAGTGAGGAGGGGTATAGAGAAAGTCTCGATCATTTTAGAGAATACATATGACACCAGCAACAGAATGTTACTAGAAATGTGGATGGTAAGTGTGCTTCTGCTGAGATTTTAAAAGGAAATAATGAACATGTGATTGGACAATGGAGGAAAGACGATGCTTTTTATGTAGTGGCAACAAAATTGAATTATGTTCAACTGTTTGGTGGAACATAGAACTTGTAAGTGATGAACTTGGATATATGGCTGAGGAAATTTCTAAGCAAGATCTTAAAGGGGCCATGTGTTTTCTCCTAGCCGTATATAGTAAAATACGAGAGGAAAGAGATTGACTTAAAAATGAACTGTGCAAAATGAAAATAAAACTTAAAGATTTGGAAAATTCTGTTGTACAAACTAAGGACATGGGTCCTAGAGTTTTCACCAAGGTCGTGGCTACATAATCTTTTGTTAAACGGATTAAGCCTGTGACTGATGGATCTAATCAACTACCATAGCCGAAAACCCACCAGCTTAGACAAAGGGACAGAGAAAGAATGAAAGGAAAGAAGCTGTCTGCCTCTTGGAATTCTACAGGCAGGAAATTGGCCAACAAAGCTGTATCTGTTGTCCTCCAAGAAAAGAAAAGGACCATCCGTGGAACAGCTCACAGATCAACAGAACTGTTGGAAGGAGCACAGGAAGCAGGGCTGCCTCAATTTCAAAGGCTGAAGTCATGGTCTCCTAGGTCTCAAAGTTTGGAGACAGCCTCCTGGCTTTCAAAGGGTGGAGCCACAGCCTCTTGGGTCTCAAAGGGTGAGACCACAGCCTCCTAGGTTTCAAAGAGTCAGATCTTCACCAACTTGGTTCTGGAGTGTGGGGCTGCTGTTCATGAGTGCCAGGAGGATTGGGCCACTACCAAAAGCTGAGGGGGTGGGGCTGCCATGCCCAAGAGGCAGAAGAAGGGGCCTGCCAGGGCTGAAGGGTAGGTGACCATTCAGGTGAACTAGGAGAATGGGGTCACCCAAAGCTAAGGGAGCAGAGTTGTCATCCCAGTGGGCCTGGATGGCAGAACTGAAGCCTGGGGCCAAGGAGCCTCTGTCCAGAATCCAGAGGGCATGGCCAACACCCAGAGTCTGGAAGTCAGGGCCATTTCCCAGATGGTTCCAAAGAATAGAGGATTATTTTCAAGCCTTGATAGCAAGTGTAAATTGTTCTGCTGGGTTTTGGACTTGCTTGGTGCGTGTTATCCCTTCTTTCCCTCCAATTTCTCCTGTTTGTAATGGAAATGTCTACCTTGTGCCCATTCCACCATTGTACTTTGGAAACAGATAACTTGCATTCTAGATTTCACAAGTTCACAGATGAACCAGAATTTTTCCCCAGGTTGGAATATCCCTAAAGTCTTACCCATATTTGATTTAGATTATTTAAAGATGCGATTTTGGACTTGGAGTTGATTTAAGACTTTTGGGATAATGTGATGGGGTGAACGTGTTTTGCATGTGGCCACAACATGAATTTTGGGAGGCCAAAGGATCAAATGTCATGGACTGAATTGTGACCCAAACATATGTGTTGTAAATCCTAACCTCTACACCTGTGATTGTAATCCCATTTGGGAATGGGCTGTCTTTGTTATGTTAATGAGACAAGATTAGTGTAGGGTGTGTCTTGAGTCAATCCCTTATAAAATATAAAAAGAGCAGACTAGGGAAGATAGCAGAGATGGGGGAAGAGACACAACAAACCACATGAAGATCGCCTAGGAGCAGAAGCTCAGAAGAGATAAGGACCTTCATCCATAGCTGACAGAGAAAGAAAGCCTTCCCCTACAACTGGCAACCTGAATTCAGACTTCTAGCCTCCTAAACTGTGGGAAATAAATTTCTGTTTGTTAAAACCATCCACCTGTGGTGTTTCTGTTACAGCAGCACTAGACAAATAAAATAGTTAATAATGAACAAAAGAGACAATAAAATTATCTTTCAAAAATTCACTTAATCTCAAAAATAAGGCAGAAACGGGGAAGTGAGAAAAGAATAGATGGAACAAATAGAACAAATAGCAAGATGACAGACTCAAACCAAACCACATCAATAGATTAAACGTAAATGGTCTAAATACCCTAGTTAAAAGGCAGATATTGTCAGGTTGGATTTAAAAAAAAAAAAAAAAAAGCTCCATCTCTATGCTGCCTTCAAGAAACATGCTTCAAATATAAAGACACAAATATGGTAAAAATAAGATGATGCTATGGTGGGCAGCTTCCAAAATGGCCCCAATTCTCCGGGTGTTTATTCCCAAGCTTGGGGTGGTTGAGACATTTATTTGCCTCAGTCATGAAATTTAAGCAGGCATCAAAAACTACATAATCAAGATAAGTAATACTTTTTAATTATTTTTTTATTTTTTTGTTGTTGAGAATATACATAGCAGAACACACACCAGTTCAACAATTTCTAAATGTACAATTCAATGATACTGACTACATTCTTCAAGTTGTGCAACCATTCTCACCCTCCTTTTCCAAATAGTCCTTCCCCATTCACATTAACTACCTCCTAAGTTTCCTATCTGATCAAGATAAGTAATATTTTAATGAAATTCTTTAAAACTTAAAATTGATGCAAAACCTTTGTGAAGACCGAAATATGAAGATTTTAAATAAAGACAGGATTAATAACAATGTCATACTAAACCCTATGGGAGCCTGAGACAAGAGGACAAAACTCAAGCCTTGTGAGTAACCCTGACCCAGAATCTCTTTGCCATCAAGTTGATTCTGACTCATAGCGACCCTATAGGACAGAGTAGAGCTACTCCATAGGGTTTCCAAGGCGTGACTGGTGGATTCGAACTGCCCACCTTTTGATTAGCAGTCAAGCTCTTAACCACTGTGCCACCAGGGCCCCAACCCTGACCAGGAGGCACCGGTTTAGCTGCACCCAAACTCCTGACCCACAGGCTACTGTGAGTAAATAAATATTTGCTGTTTTTAACCCACTAAATTTTGGAATACCAAAACAGCTCCTATAACTAGTAAGTTAGTTTAGCAAGGTTGCAGGATAAAAGCTAAGTATAGAAAATCAATTGTATTTCTATATACTAGCAACAAACAGAAACTGAACTAAAAAAATGCCATTTACGATAACATCAAAATATGAAATAATTAGACATAAATATGGAAAAATATGTGCAAAACTGGTGAAAGAAATTAAAGAAGACTTAAATAAATGGAGAGATATACCATGTTCATGGATTAGAAGATCCAATATTGTGAAAAATGTTAAGTTTCCCTGAATTTATCTATAGAGTCAACACAATCCCATCAGCACACACACACAGACACATGCACACACACCAGGCTGCAGCCACCTTCAACACACACATGCACACAAATACATGCACACACACGTGTGCACACATGCAAGCACAACAGGCTGCAGCCACCATCAGCACACACATGCACACATGTACACACACATGTGCACACATATACACACACCAGCCTGCAGCCACCTTCAGCACACATGCACACACACATATGCACACACACACAAGTTTGCTGCCATCTATTGTTTCTAGAGGTGTTTCACAGTTGCTGATTTTTCCTCTGTTCCTCCTTCTCCATTCTGGAGTGTCTCCAGGCTTGATCTGGGGGGAGGACACCAGTCATCTGTGCTAGGTCACCGCCCTGGCAGCCGATTTCAGCTTCAAAACCATCACTGGTGTTGTGTAGAGGACAGATTAGATGGGGCGGGGGCGGGATCCCTGAGCCCACTTAGGAGGCTGTTAGACAAGGAGTCCCTGGGTGGCACAGTTGGTTAGGTGCTGGACTAGCAGCCGAAAGGTTGGCAGTTGGAACCCACCCAGAGGCACCTTGGAAGACAGGCCCGGTGATCTTCTTCCAAAAGATCTACTCTAACACACACGGGGTCGCCATGAGGGGGAATCGACTCCATAACAACTAACAACCACACCACGTTCAGACAAGCGAGAGGCCGTGGCAGCCTGGGCTGGGGTCACGGCAGATTTAAGGGGTACTCTGGAGAAACAGCACACTGGATTGGGGGCGAGGAGGAGGGGAGGGAGACGTCTCAGCTGACTTCAGAGTTTCTGCTCGAGTGTATGCAGGCACCGTTGCCTGAGATGGGAAAAAGGGCAGGCCATGGGTGAGGACTGAGAGGAAGTCAAGAGTTGCCCTTTGGACGCATGGAGTTTGGGAAGTCTGGAAAATATCCAAGTAGAAATGGGAGCAGGCAATCGATATTCCAACCGGAGAGTCCTCTGCGTTTAGTGCTGCTTAAATCCACGGGAAGTGACTAAACCATCTAAGAAGCAAGACAGAGAAGAGAAAGGGGCCTGGAGCACACCCCCAGAAACCCCGATGTTTACACTACTGGGAGCGGGAGGAGTCAGCAAGAGACTGAGAAACGGTCACCCATTCAGTGACAGGAAACCTGAAGAGCAGTGTCATTAAAGCTGAGATTGAAATCTGGGCTGTAATTTTTATGGAAGCAGATCTCCAGGCCTTTTCTTCCACAGTGCCGCTTGGTGGGTTCAAACCACCAACCTTTCGGTAACTAGCTGAGCACAAACCATTTGTGCCACCTCTTTCTACTAACAGATATAAGTGAAAGGGCCACCACCGTCTGTCAGTTTGTCCTACTGAAGGGGCTTGCACGCTGCTGTGATGCTAGAAACTCTGCCACCAATATTTCAGATACCAGCAGGGTCACTCATGGTGGACAGGTTTCAGCGGAGCCTCCAGACTAAGAGACTAGGAAGAAAGGCCTGGCAGTGACGTTGCTAGGGTTGGTGTTACCCAGTGCGGTAACTCCTGATGTCACCCCCTCATGCTAATTACCACAATATTGTAGCTAAAACACCAGAAAATGTGACAAAATCAGCGACTGTAAAAACACTAGCAGCAACTACAGCAGCGCGTGCTTGTATCTCGAGCAGACGAAACCACGTGACTCACGGCCTCCTTATAACTGGCTACTAACGACAGCTCTGACCGGAGCTTGAGGACTAAGGCGCGCCTGACCCAAGAGATGGTATTTTTAATCGCTTCTTATTTGTGCAAAAGCTGGACAAAGAATAAGGAAGACCAAAGAAGAACTGATGCATTGAAATTACGGTGTTGTGAAGAAGATTGAATATACCATGGGCTGCAACAATGGGCTCAGACACAGCAACGACCGTGAGGACGGGGCAGGACCAGGCAGCATTTCGTTTTGTTGTACACAGGGCCACTGTGAGCTGGAACGGACTCCATGACACCCAACAACAACAACTGACCAGGGTGCAGCCGCTGTATTGATACAAGTCAGCTGGGCTTACGAAAAAGGTTTTTGCTGTTCTAACTAACTACAGGGATATTTTTATAAAAAATAATAAATTTCTGCTGAAATACTGCACAAAAGTTTTGTAGACAATCATTTTGGTGTCCCCCACTCCAACAGTGTCACCTGCTGCAATCCACACCCCCTCACACCCCCCAGTGACGCCACTGAGGCCTGGTGATCTACTTCTGAAAATCAGCAGATGAAAACCCAGTGGATCACAACAGAATACCGTCCTATATCGTGCTGGAAGATGAGCCCCTACCTGAGGTTGGAAGCCACCTAGGCTGCACCAATGGACTTGAGCGTACCAACGATCATGAAGATGGCGCAGGACCGGGCAGCCTTTCCTTGGGTTGTCCATGGGGTCACCATGAGTCAGAGCCAACTGGATGGCAACTAACAACCACATAGTAAATGACAGGGGAACAAAAGAGGGGAAGGAAAAACCAGTTAACACTGTCATATCCAACGTAAATCATCAAAATAAGGAAGAAATACTGGTAGCTATCACAGATCTTGTTTCTGCGGCCCATCATGTGGTTGTACCCATCCCATACACCCTTAGCCTCAGCGAGAACCTCAGCTGGCTGTGGCTCCTTGCCTGGTGGAGTGACCCAAGCCTTCGTTCCTCAAGGGTCTGGGCCTTCGTTGTCTGATCTGAGTTGAGTTGTAGTTTTCCATTGATTTTAATCACAAGATGCATGAATCTTAAGAAGCATTCCAGGGGATCTTCTGCATTCCACACATATTCCCCTTGTCCCTGTTGTGTAATAAAAATTGATTTCCCCTTGACAGCCTGTACAGGAACCCAATAACCCCCTTCTTTGCCTGTTGATTCTCTGGCATGTGAATCCCAAAGCGATGTGGTGGAAATCCCAGTTTCCAGTTTACTGAAGTCATTGCTGCACCTTATAGTGGAAGTCCCCCTCCTTTGGGAATTCAGAACTCCAGACCAAGGAAACCTAGAATTGTGGGGTGGGAAGCAAATATTTTGCTAGTGGATCATCAGAGTGATAGAGAATGATTGTCATTTCACACTGTTATGGGTTGAATTGTGTTCCCCCAAAATACGTGTTGGGATGCTGACCCTTTAACATGTGGATGATCCCATTTGGGAATAGGGTTTTTGTTATGTTAATGAGGCCATATGAGTGTAGGGTGTGTTTTAAGCCAATCACTTTTGAGATATAAAAGGAGCAGATTAGGCATAGAAGCAGGAAGTACAGGTGGGGAGGACAGATGCCACTTGAAGCTCTCCAAGGAACCTAGGAACAGAAGCTGAAAGGACAAAGTCCTTCCCCAAGAGCTGACAGAGAGAGAAAGCCTTCCCCTGGAGCAGGTGCCCTGAATTTGGACTTCTAGCCTCCTAACCACCACACATCTGTCAGTTTGTTGTACTGTGGTGGCTTGCATGTTGCTGTGATGCTGGAAGCTATGCCACCAGTATTTCAAATAGCTTCCAGACTAAGACAGACTTGGAAGAAGGACCTGGCAGTTTACTTCTGAAAAAAATTCACCAGTGAAAATCCTCTGAGTAGCATCGGAACATTGTCTGATATAGTGTCAGAAAAAGAGCTCCTCAGGTTGGAAGGCACTCAATATCATCAGTCAGAACAAGGCCAGGGGCCGACTGTGGAACAGACCATCAATTGTTCATATGCGAGCTTAAGTTGAAGTTGAAGAAAATTCAAACAAGTCCATGAGAGCCAAAACACGACCTTAAGTATATCCCACCTGAATTTGGAGACCATCTCAAGAATAAATTTGACACATTGAACACTAATAACTGAAGACCAGACGACTTGCGGGTTGACATCAAGGACATCATACATGAAGAAAGCAAGAAGTCATTAAAAAGACAGGAAAGAAAGAAAAGATCAAAATGGAATACCAATTGAGATGTTTCAACAAACGGATATAATGCTGGAAGCACTCACTCATCTATGACAAGAAATTTGGAAGACAGTTACCTCGCCAACCCATATTCATGAAATCCATATTTGTGCCCATTTGTTCTGTTGTATATAGGGTCGATATGAGTCGGAACTGACTGGATGACACCTAACAACAACAAGCCTCCTAAACTGTTAGAAAATAAATTTCTGTTTGATAAAATCACTCACTCATGGTGTTTGTGTTACAGCAGCACCAGGAGACAAAGACACATCCCTTTGATTCACAGACTTGTATATCTCAGCCGTGGGAGAAATAGCACCATCCCAGGAGATATTGCTCCAGCTCAGCAAAGTGTTACCACTCAGCTGGTGCCATAACAGAGTCTTCAAAAGGCTATTCCACTGTCCTACCAGGACAGCTAATTCAGGGTGATGGGGCACATGATAATAAAAGAAACCTCATGGTGACCTCATGTCTGTCAGGGTAGAACTGTGCGCCATAGAACTTTCAGTGGCTGATTTTTCAGAAGTATATTGCCAGGCCTTCCTTCTGAGGCACCTCTGATTGGACTCGAAACTCTAGCCTTTTGGTTAGCAGCTAAGCGTGTTAACCATTTGCACCACCCAAGGACTCAGGGGACATGGCAAGACCTATAAAATCCATCAGCTTGGGCCCATGGCCACACTTCATTTGCTATGAAATGGGTTCTTTGGTCAGAAGAAAAGCTCTGTGATGTTCCATGATGGTGAAGAAGCATCAGTACCATCCACAGGTGGTCGTTATGGCAGAAGCTTTGTGGGCAGGAAAGGCAAATCCATATTCAGAGTAAATATTCTGTTATTGTTGTTGTTGTTAGGTGCCATCCGGTTGGTTCCACCTCCCAGGGATCCTATGTACAGCAGAATGAAACACTGCCTGGTCCTGCACAATCCTCACAATCATTGTTATGCTTGAGCCCATTGTTGCAGCCACTGTGTCAATCCATCTCGTTGAGGGTCTTCCTCTTTTTCACTGACCCTGTACTTCACCAAGCTTGATGTCCTTCTCCAGGGACAGATCCCTCCTGATGACATGTCCAGAGTATGTGACATGTAGTCTCACCATACTTGCTTCTAAGGAGCATTCTTGCTATACTTCTTCCAAGACAGATTTGTTCATTCTTCTGGCCAAAAAAAACCAAATATGTTGCCATCAAGTCAATTCTGATAGGGTCATTCTTCTGGCAGTCCATGGTATATTTGATGTTCTTCACCAACACCATAATTTAAAGGTGTCAATTCTTCTTCGGTCTTCCTTATTCAGTGCCCAGCTTTCGCATGCATATGAAACAAACCCATTGCCGTCGAGTCGATTCCGACTCATAGTGACCCTAAAGGACAGAGTAGAATTCTTCCATAGGATTTCCAAGGAGCACCTTGTGAATTTAAACTACCAACCTTTTGGTTAGCAGCCAGGGTTTCCACATGCATATGAGGCAACTGAAAACACCATGGCTTGGGTCAGGTGCACGTTAGTCTTTAAAGTGACATCTTTGCTTTTTGAAACTTTAAAGAGGTCTTTTGCAGCAGATTTGCCCAATGCAATGCATTGTTTGATTTCTTGACTGCTGTTTCCATGGGCGTTGATTGTGGATCCAAATAAAATGAAATCCTTGACAACGTCAATCTTTTCTCCGTTTATCATGATGTTGCTGATTGGTCCAGCTGTGAGGAGTTTTGTTTTCTTTATGTTGAGGTGTAATCCATACTGAAGGCTGGGATCTTTGATCTTCACCAGTAAGTGCTTCAAGTCCTCTTCACTTTCAGCAAGCAAATTTGTGTCATTTGCATAAAGCAGGATGTTAATGAGTCTTCCTCCAATCCGATGCCTTGTTCTTCTTCACATAGTCCAGCTTCTCAAATTATTTGCTCAGCATATAGATGGGATAAGTATGGTGAGAGGATCCAACCCTGACGCACACCTTTCCGGACTGTAAACCACACAGTATCCCCTTGTTCTGTCCGAAAGAGTGACTCTTGGTCTACGTACAGGTTCCTCATGAGCACGATTAAGTGTTCTGGAATTCCCATTCTTTGCAATGTTATCCATAATTTGTTATGATCCACACAGTCGAATGCCTTTGCATAGTCAGTAAAACACATGTAAACTTCTTCCTGGTATCCTCTGCTTTCAGCCAGGATCTATCTGACATCAGCAATGATATCCCTTGTTCCACATCCTCTTGTGAATCCAGCTTGAATTTCTGGCAGTTGCCTGTCAATGTACTGCTGCAACCCCTTTTGAATGATCTTCAGCAAAATTTTACTTGTGTGTGATATTAATGATATTGCTGGATAATTTCCAAATTCTGTTGGATCACCCTTCTTTGGAATGGGTACAAATACGGATCTCTTCTGGTCAATTGGCCAGGTCTTCCAAATTTCTTGGCCTAGAAGAGTGAGAGTTTCCAGCACTGCATCTGTTTCTTGAAACATCTCAACTGGTACTCTGTCAATTCCTGGAGCCTTGTTTTTTGCCTATGTCTTCAGTGCAGCCTGGACCTCTTCCTTCAGTACATCGGTTCTTGATCATGTGCTACTTCTTGAAATGGTTGAACGTCAACCAATTCTTTTTCATACAGTGACTCTGTATTCCGTCCATCTACTTTTGATGCTTCCTGCATCATTTAATACTTTCCCAGTAGAATCCTTCAATATTGCAATTCCAGGCTTGAATTTTTACTTCATTTCTTTCAGCTTAAGAAATGCTGATCTTGTCCTTCCCTTTGGATTTTCTATCTCCAGGTCTTTACACGTTTCGTTATAATACTTTACTATTAGTCTTCTCGAGCTGCCCTTTGAAATCTTCTGTTCAGTTTTCTACTTTATCATTTCTTCCTTTCGCTTTAGCTACTCGATGTTCGAGAGCAAGTTTCAGAGTCTCTTCTGACATCCATTTCGGTCTTTTCTTTCCTGTCTTTTTAGTGACCTCTTGTTTTCTTCATGTATGATGTCCTTGATGTCATTCCACAATTTACCTGGTCTTCAGTCATTAGTGTTCAATGTGTCAAGTTTATTCGTGATGTGGTCTCCATATCAAGGTAGTACTTTGACTCTCGTGGACTTGTTCTAATTTTCTTCAACTTCAGCTTCAACTTGTATATGAGCAATTGATGGTCTGTTCCACAATTGGCCCCTGGCCTTTTTCTGACTGATGATAGTGAGCTTTTCCATCGTCTCTTTCCACAGATGTAGTCGATTTGATTCCTGTGTATTCCATCTGGTGAGGTCCAGTGTATAGTCACCATTTATGTTGTTAAAAGAGGTGTTTGTATGAATAAGTCATTGGTCTTGCAAAATTCTTTCATACAATCTCGGGCATCGTTTCTATCACCAAGGCCATATTTTCCAACTACTGATCCTTCTTCATTTCCAACTTTCACATTCCAGGCACCAGTAATTATCAATGCATCTTGATTGCATGTTTGATCAATTTCAGACTGCAGAAGCTGGTAAAAATCTTTAATTTCTTCATCTTTTCTCTTAGTGGTTGTTATGCAAATTTGAATGATAGTCGTATTAACTGGTCTTCCTTCCTATCACTGACAGCGTTGTACTTCAGGATAGATCTTGAAATGTTCTTTTTGACAATAAACTTGATGCCATTCCTCTTCAATTTGTCATTACCAGCATAGTAGACCACATGATTATCTGATTCAAAATGGCCAATACTAGTCCACTTGGAGCCCTGGTAGCATAGTGGTTAAGAGCTATGGCTGCTAACCAAAAGGTTGACAGTTCGAATCCACCAGGTGCTCCTTGGAAACCCAACGGGGCAGTTCTGCTCTGTCCTTCAGGGTCACTATGAGTTGGAATTGACTCGATGGCAATGTGTTTTTTTTTTTTTTTTTCTTTCTTAGTATCAAACAATGTTCCTTTGCTATTCAGAAGTTTTCACTGGCCAGTTTTTTCAGAAGTAGACTGGCAGGTCCTTCTTCCTAGTCCATATTATTCTGGAAGCTCTGATGAAACCTGTCCACCAAGGGTGACCCTGCTGGTATTTAAAATAACGATGGCAAAGCTTTCAGTATCACAGCAACACACAAGCCACCACAGGAGAACAAACTGACAGACACCTGGTGCAGTATCTATTCTAGGGAGACCAAAATGGTGCCCCGTCCATGATGGAAGCAGTCAAACATAATCAACTGCCATCAGGTAGCTGGCGGAGCCCCCTGGGCAAAACTGGGTGGTCAGTGTTGGTCTCTGCTGTTCCCAGAAAGGGCACTTAGCAGATGGACGCTGGTGAGTGGAAATACATGTGCTGTACCGATGCACAACCTCCATGCCTGCTGCCATGGTCACTTTGTTCATGAGCCCGTTGGGCAATGACAGAAGAGGCTGTAGAAGGAGGCTAGTTGATGTCCACAGAATGGGTCATCTTGTCTACCTATCATTGACGTTGTCCTCTGCTGAGCTGGTTAGTTCTTTGGCTAGTGTGATGGTTAATGTTATGTGTCAACTTGGCTAGGCTATGATTCTTAGTGGTTTGGCAGACACTGTGAAATCATCTTCCATTTTGTGATCTGATGTGAGCAGCCAATCAGTCGAAAGGGGAGTTTCCTTGGGGGTGTGGCCTGCCTCCAGTATATAGATGGATGTTCTGGCAAAGCTTGCTTTCTCTCTCAGCCCTACAATCTTTTCATCTTCCAACCTCCAGTTCTTGGGGTGTGTCTTAGTCATCTAGTGCTGCTCTAACAGAAATACCACAAGTGGATGGCTTTAACAAAGACAAGTTTAATCTCTCACAGTCCAGTAGGCTACAAGTCCAAATTCAGGGCGTCAGCTCCAGGGGAAGGCTCTCTCTCTCTGTCGGCTCTGGAGGAAGGTCCTTGTGATGCATCAGTCTTCCCTTGGTCTGGGAGCATCTCAGCACAGGAACCTCAGGTCCAAAGGACATGCTCTGCTCCTGGCACTGCTTTCTTGGTGTTGTGAGGTTCCCATGTGTCTCTGTTCATTCCTCTTTTTTATATCTCAAAAGAGAATGGATTAAGACACTATCCAATCTTGTAGACCTCATCAGTATAACCTCATCGTAGTGATAGAGTTTACAACACATAAGGAGATCACCAGAGTACACAATCATACAATACTGGGAATCATGACCTACACATTTTCGGGGGGACATAATTCAATCCATAACAGGGTGTAAGACAGCAGAGGCCTCCAGCCTGTCATCTGACCTGCAAATTTTGCATTTGCCAGCCCCTGCAAACCTGTGAGCCAACAGAGGCCTCCAGCCTGACCTGCAGGTTTGGGGTTCATCAGCCCCTGCAACCACGTGAGCCAGCAGAGGTCTTCTGCCTGTCGTCTGAACCATGGATATGGGACTTTCCAGGCCCTGCTATTGCATGAGCCATTTACTTGCAGTGCTGGTCAGGGATTTTGTAGGATGTCCCTCTATTGGGATGTGTGTGATATTTTTCTCACGATTAGACTGGTGTTATGGGTCTTTGGGGGAAACAGTCCCATCCTCACCACATCACATCAAGGGTACATACTATCAGCTTTCTTATCACTGTTGATGTTGACCTTGATCACCTGGCTGAAGGTGTGTTTGCCAGGTCCCTCCAGTGAACAGTTACCACCCACCCTTCCATACTGTGCTGTTTGGAAGGAAGTGACTAGGTGCAGTCCACACTGAAGGAGTGGGGAGTAATGCTCTGTCCCCTTGGTGGTGAAGCACCTACATAAATTATTTAAAATTCTACACAAGAGGCTTGTCTTTTCTCTCTCAATCCTTTATTTATCGAGTCATTTACTTATATCAGTATGGACTCATTTACTTACTACAGTACGGACTCATGCATATTGATTTCATAATTTGAGTTGTAACCCAGTACTACTTTACTTCTTTTGTTGCTCAGATTGTTCCAGCTTTGGCCAGTGAGAGCTCTTTCAGTTGACTTCTGTGACAAAACTGTTTTTAATAAATCAATTAGTTAATAATAAGGAAGGGATGGAGGGAGGAAAAAGGAAACCCCTGACTGGTAAATAACGTATTCCACCCAACATCTTCCTTAGAAATAAAGACAGATGGCAGCCATATCAGCCAGGGTTCTCCAGGGCAACAGAACCAACAAGATTTTATATATATATATATATATATATAAACCCATTGCCGTTGAGTCAATTCTGACTCGTATCCACCCTATAAGGCAGAGTAGAACTGCCCTATACGATTTCCAAGGCTGTAATCTTATGGAAGCAGACTGCCACAACTTTCTCCTTCGGAGCTACTGGTAGGTTCTAACCACTAACCGTTTGGTTAGCAGCCAAGTGCTTAACCACTGCACCACCAGGAACATGTGTATGTATACATATACTCCTCACTTATCAACATGGTTAGTTTCCAAAGACCATGTTGTTAGGCAAAAATTGGCATTCTGTGATGAAAATGGAGGACGACCACATCGGATCACAAAATGGAGGATGACTACATCATTACATGACTGCCAGATTGCATCATTGCCTAATTGCCAAATCACATCATTACATAACTACCAAACCATTAAGAATCATGGTCCAGCCAAGTTGACACATAACCTGGACCATCACAGCCGGCATTACTCCCACCTCACACGTCCGTGTTCGTTACTGCCAAAAGTACGTCGTTAATACACAAAATCGTCAGATCACAGATGTTTTACTATTGTAGTAAATGCACAATGTTAGATAACGAGACAGCTGATAAGTGAGGAGTAGGTATATGTATACACATACACATATGTATGAGAGAGATTTATTTCAAAGAATTGGCCCATGTGATTGTGGGGACTGGCAAGTCTAGAATCCATAGGCCAGGAGGAGGGCTGCAAACCCTGGCAGGATGTCTATGTTCAGTTTTGAGGAGAATCTTTCTCCCTGGGAGAACTCTTAAGGCCTTCACCTGATTGGACGAGGCCCACCCACATTGTGGCAGGTGATCTCTCTTACTTAAGGCCAAAGGATTGTAAACACCTTCACGGCAACACCTAGACTAGTGTTTGACCAAATGGCTGGGCACCACTGCCCAGCCACACGGACACAGAAAATGAACCACCACAGCAGCCGAGTCCAGGTGGAGGGGGCCTGACTCCCAGGACAGGGTCTGTGTGTCGGGGGAGCATCTATCCCCTGGCCCAGCCCTTCGGTCGGGGAGATGCTGCTTTAGGGCCCCTCCTTGCTCTTGAGCACCAGTGCTGTCCTCCAGAGGGATAGCGCCAGCACCCAGGCTGCCTGGGGGAGGCAAAGAGCCGGCCGAGCAGCACCTGTGCCCCAAGATGCCGCTTCCTCTTGCCAGCTGGAAGGTGCAGCTTGGTGAAGGGGGCAGGGGGTTCACCCTGGCAAATGAGGACAGCACCCAACATATGCCAGGCCCCTGCTGCGGCCAGGACATAAAGCGGCATGGTCAGAGGCCTGGTCTTGGAGGGACCGGTCCTTGTCAGTCTGCATGGCCAGTCCTGGGAGGCCTGCACCCCAGTCTGTGAATGGTTCCAGCTGTACCCTCTTAGTGCTTCTGAACAGACAGTGTGGGCACCGGGGCAGCCTGCCTGGCGCACAAGAGTGCTGAACAGGCAGGTGGACCTCAAACTTGGCCCTCTCAGAAAGCCCAGGAAGTGTCACCGAGGGGCCTGGGGAGCTGGGAAGGGCAGCATCGGTGCCCCCCGTGGGCGCTGCAGGGCGGGCGCTGGGCAAGGCTTTTCCTCACTCCAGTCGGAGAAGGATGACTTCAGGTGAGGCGAACTGAACCCCTAGCCGTGTGACTGTCATCTTGGGGAGCAGCTAAGCTGCCGGGCATAGCCAGAGCCTGCCGAGCCCCAGACCCAGCCTGTCCGTTACACCTGCCTTCCCAGCCTGGGCCCCGCTCCCCGCGGCTTGCTTGGGGGCCCCATCAGGGCAAAGCTGCAGGCACAGGTTCCCCTGCAGACCTAGGCCAGGGATTCCGGGACCCAGGGCCAGTGCTGCACTGGGGGCACGGGGAGGGGGACAAACGAGGAGTCCCCGGCTGTCCTGCACTCGAGTGGGGCAACATGGAGGAGGTGGCCTCTGCAGATGCTTCCAGCCTCCGGTCACTGGCCATCTTACCAATAGCAACACTGGCAGCTAGCCAGAGCTGCGGCCAGCCACAGAACACCATTCTGCCTGTGTCTAGAAGGCTGGGGGTTACCACACTCCGAAGCCATCTGAGGCCTCCTTCCCAACTGTCCAGGAAAACCCCACATAGAGATACATGGGGCAGATGGGGCGCCGAGTGGCCCTGCATAGGCACCCACCCTCCCCAGCTCCACCCACCACCTCGGGGACCAGGGCGGTTGCCCCAGGAGTTCGAACTGGCCCCTGAGCCAGGCCAGACCCCAGCCCCGTGGGTCAAGTCCTCTGCAGACCCCCTTGCCCTGGAGCCTGTGCCCACAGACCGCCCCAGGGGGTGACTTGTTTAATTACAGAGGCTTGTTCTAACAAAACCTCCCTGGAGGCTGGTGGTGAGAGTGAGGTCCAGCCTCCCATGGCCCCGAGACAGGTCTCCGATTACCCATCCTTCCCGCCGCGAAGACATCGGGAATCTGACCACTTCTCATAAACGCGGCTGTCCCAGCGTTTCAGATGGTGCTTCGTAGACCTCCAAGGATAGCCTCCAGGGCAGGATTCCCTGCAGGGCCCAGTCTCTGCTTGCATACTCCCTTGACAGGGAGCTCACCCCTCCCCAGGTGCTCCTCCTACCACCCCCGCCCCGTGCTGTCCTCTGCAGCCACACCAAGACCACGGCCAGCCCTCCCCCAGAGAGACCTCCCGGACCAGCAGTGCCCAGGGGCCTGGGCCTGGCTGCCCCTCCCTTCCTGCCTGCCCTCCTTCCGGGGCACCCTGTGGCTGAGTCCTTCTGGGTAGGCAGCTGCGGTCTGAGGCCCCCGCCCAGCTGGAAACCACAGCGGCAGAGAGGAGAGAAGGGGAGAGGGGAGGGGAGGCTAGGATAGGAGAGCACACCGACATGGGGCCTTGGAGCCGAGTCAGGATCGCCAAATGCCAGATGCTGCTCACCAGCTTCTTTGTCTTGGTAACAGGCGGGTCGCTGGGAGGGTGGTGGACACTGAGGCAAGGATGTGGCTAGAGGGGAGTGCAGAGCCATGTTACCAGGGCTCACTCACACAGACACACACATACACTCACACAATTGCACACACACACTCTCTCTCTCACACACACACACACCGACACACCAGCCCTACTGTGGACACATGCCTGAGCTCCCTGGCTCCTGGGCTCCCGGGCTTCTGGGCTCATGGCCTCCTGGGCTCCCCGGTGGCAGGCTCCTGGCTTCCTGGGCTCCCTGGTGGTGGGCTCCCGGCTTCCTGGGCTCCGGGGCTCTTATGCCTCCCCTGCCCTGGAGGGTGTGCTCACAGGGACTGGAAGGAACCCCAGTGTGGGGTTCAGGGGCCCTGAAGAGTAGGGAGGGGGCCAGGGGCTTGGTGGGGCCTACTCTCCTCTCTGCAGACTGGGTGACTGCAGTGGGTGTGTGTGTGTGTGTGTGTGTGTGTGGTGTCTGTGCATGAGTGTGTATGTGAGTGTGTATGGTGTCTGTGTGCATGAGTGTGTGGTGACTATGTGTGTGAGTGTGTGGTGTCTGTGTGTGTGTGTGAGTGTGTGGTGACTGTGAGTGTGTGGTGTCTGTGTGTGTGTATGTGTGGAGTGTCTGTGTGTGTGTGTGTGTGTGTGTGTGTGGTGACTACGTGTGTGAGTGTGTGGAGTGTCTGTGTGTGTGTGTGTGTGAGTGTGTGGTGGCTACATGTGTGAGTGTGTGGAGTGTCTGTGTGTGTGTGTGTCTGTGTGTGGTGACTATGTGGGTGTGCATGTGTAGTGTCTGTGAGTATGTGTGGTGTCTCTGTGTGTGTGGTGTCTGTATGTGTGTGTGTGTGTGTGTGTGTGTGAGTGTGTGGTGGTGTGGTGGGGCATCTGGGGCAAAGGTCCCTCTGCAGACCACCCAACAGAGACAGCTGGGACCCCCTCAGCTGAGCCTGTCTCAGGAAAGACCGTGAAACTGTAAGAAGACTGGCGTGGGGAGACCCTGGACCCTGCCCTCTGGGGCCTCAGTGTCCCTGTCTCTACAGAGGCTGTACCCTGCCCTGCCCCCACACCCTCTGAGTCTGCCCCACTCCCCCCACCCCAGCTGCTGGGCCTGTCTGTGGCCACCATGGCTGTTCATACCTACTTCGGGGCCCACTTTACTGCCGTCAGCCGTGCGTCCTTGGAGAGGAACCCCTACAAGGCCATGCACCACTGGGGTAAGCAAGAGCCAGGGGCTGGTGGTTGGCAGGGGGGAGGGGGCTCTGGGGCAAAGCCACCTGGGGAGGGGCCTTCGTAAGGCGCTTCTGACTGGTCCTGACATGGAGATAGACTGTTCCCTCTGAGCCAAAGCCATAGCTGGCTCCCCCAGCAGGCCTCTGATGGAAGAGACAGACACTTCTAGGAGTACCCTTCACCCCCAACAGTACACCCCACACAAACTGTCCCACCTTCTATTGGCCCCCCTCCCCCTAACCTGGCAGGGGCAGGGAAGCCCTGGCCAGGAGTGAGGTCACGGCTACTCCCCTGATCCTAGACAGTCATCCCCTCTCCAACATGCTTACCCTCCTAGACAGGCAGCAGGGAGTGCGTCAAGGGTAGGGCAGGGCCCTTCTGGGGTCCCAGCTCCATAGGGAAGAAGGCTTGGGGGGCTGGGGATGGCCAAGCCCACCCTCAGGTTATGCCCTGCCTCCTCAGGAGGCCAGGGCTTGGGGACAGAGTGAGTGTGTCAGGTCAAAGCAGCAACCAGGATAGCCTGACTCGCAGAGGCCTATGGTGTTGGCTGGCTGATCAAGGTGTCCCTGGGAGTGAAATGCATGGAAAGTCTACTAGACTCTTACTTGATCTGTATAAGTGGAAGAGTTCTAGGTCAAGTGAGCAGGAGTCTAACCTGAGTCACCAAAACAGAAAGTCGCGGCCCCTCAATCAGTTCCCAGACTTGAGCCAGTTTGCAGACCCACAGCCCCTTGAATGAAAGAGGCCCCGTCTCCTTGAGGAAGGACCCCGCTACACTGCCAAACGTTCACACTGTTAATCTTTCTCCCAGCTTCTCCTCAAAGACCTGTGTCTTTCTACCAGGGTGACTGTGCTGGGAAACAGGAAATAATCAGACTTTCTGGGGAAGACTGGACTCTGGTTCTGAACTGACACTATTTTCAGGAGACCCCGGATCCATCCGTCAGAGTAGGGGCAGATGGAGGTCAGGAGACCAATGGGGTCTTAGCTCAGGTCTGTCTCAGTGGGTTCAGCGGGTTCCTGACCTCATCCTGTGGTAATCTTCCCAGTTCCGGAATACATAGTTGGAATAGACATACCCACAACTAGCAGAACCCCTACATTGACTCCTTCTGCAGTGGCAGGACCCCACATTTGCAGAGTGAGGACTCAGTCCAAGGCAAGGGCCGCCTGTGGTCCATCTACCAACAGAGGCAAGACACAGCTTGGGGCTGGGATCTGGTGGATCTATGGAAAGGGACTCAACAGAAATGTCTGAGCACCTCCAACTGCTCAGGCAGGACCAGCCCTCCAGGGATATTGCAGTAAAATCTGCAATGTATCAGATGGAGGAGCCAGCAGAGTAAGGGGCAGGCCTGCTGGTGGGGTTGCTCCCTTACAGAGATCCATGCCTAGGAAGGACTCTTCCATAACGGGATGTTGGAGCGGGACCCACGGGCTTCCAGGGAAGGAGCAGTTACATGAAAAGGAATGTTCTGGACACAGGGAGCAGCAAGGGCCTGGACGTTGCCGGGTCCGGACGAGATCATTGTTTCTGGAGTGGAGGGAGAGAGGGAGAGACAGCCAAGAAGAGGGGGTCAGCCTAAGTCAAGGGGTCATGTGGGGTTCTGAGCAGAGCATGTGACATAGGCTGATATTTGGGGGATTCCTCTGGCCGACTGCTGTGCCAAGCCCAAACCAAGGTTCCCAGCCATCCTGCACAGTAGAATCGTCAGACTCCCTGGGGCTGGGGCCAGACATACCCGTCTTCCACACTTCTGGGTGATTCTAACGTCCGGCCAGGGTAGAGAAACAGGAGGCTACAGAGCAGGGGCACAGTGGGCTGCCCTGGTCACTGGTGCAGAGACCAGCATCTGGGGGATACAGAGGCCCACAGGATCAGGGCCTGCAGGCTTAGCCCCAGGCCTCCTGCCCCCTCAGGCCCCGTTTCCTCACCCTAGTCCCAGGGGTCATCGGCCTCCCTAGAGCAGGAAACCTTGAGGCTGATGAGATTACAACCCCCACATGGGCCCCTGTCACTAGGGCATGGGGTGGGAGTGGGGGTGGAAATGTGGCTTCAAAGATAGCGGGGTGGGAGCATGAAGAAAAGGAGCCTGGCCTCCCAGGCTGGTGTGGACCCGCCTCCCTCTGGCCCCCCCACCCCATTCTTCTTTGTATTCGGAGGTCACAGGCTGCTGGGGAGTGGGAGCCACATCCCTGTCTGGTGGGGAGCCACGTCCTGTTCAGAGCCTCCCCAGTATTCTAGGACACCCCCACAGCCTCCAGTCTGATTTTGGCCCCAGGCTCCCAGCCTGGGCACCCCCCCGAGTCTCCTCTCTCTTCCTGCAGTCTTCTCTGTGGGGGTCAGCCTGGCAGGGCTCCTGACCCTGGGGGCCGTGCTCTGTGCCGCAGCCACTGTGAGGGAGGCCGCAGGCCTTATGGCTGGGGTGAGTCTCCCGTGCTCCCCAGATGCCCTGGGGCCCCTGAAGCTGGGGGGCTGTGAGGGCCCAAGGAGCCTGTCCCCTGTGTCCAGACGGAAACGGGCCCTCTCCACCCAGCTCCCACCCACCCCATCATCCAAAGGGACCCATGGAGGGTGGAGAAGCCCACGCAGCTCGAGAGCATCTCCCAATGGCCCTGGAGGGTCTGGCTCCCCTCTGTGCTACCTGGCGGGGGTGGGGAGGGCCTCTGGGCGCGGGGTTCTGGTAAATTCCACTTCCCACTGAAGGCAGGCAAGCCCCAGGGCTCACCCAGTTCACGCGCAGGTCAGCTGGTGCAGCGGCCTGGGGCGCCCTCCGTCAAGCTCTCCTGAACTCCACACCTTCCTTCTCAGCTGCTGGAGGGGGTCTCCCTTACTCCGAGGTCCCACAGGCTCCTCAACCCATACCTGTGGTCCCCCTGGGTCTCCCCAAACCTGCTTCTTCATGCAGGTCTCCATCTTAGAAAACAGCAGAGCTCCCCGCACCGCACCTGGCCACCCAGCCAGACCCTCAGGCCATCCCAGACTCCTGCCTTCCACCTACAGCCCCACCTTGCCAAGACAGATCTGTCCTGCCCCTGCTCAGCTCAGGCCCCTCCCCTCTGTCCTGAGCTGGGGCCTTGGCTCCCCCTGGCCCTACACCGCCATGGGCTTGCGTGCCCTCCTGCCCCAGTGCTTTCTGGGCTCCCCCGGCTCAGCACCACAGGCCCCACAGCCTTCCCTCCCCCATCCCCTTCCCCCCACAGCCCTCTGCTCCTGCAGACCCTTTCCCCTGCAAGCAGGACCCCTCCTCCCCCTCCGCTGCCCCAGGAGTGAGTCATGGGGCCAGAGACCCTCGGAGGCTTGTGCTGGGGGCTCTGAGGCCAGACCGCACTGGGGCTCTCCAGGGCAGGGAGTTGTGGACACCCAGGGCCACTGGGCTCAAGTGTTGGTTGAATGACTCATGGTTTGTAAACATCCCAAAGGGCAGGAACCTGGTCCCTCCTGGAGATGCCACCCTGTGCAGCCAGCCAGGTGGGCCCCAGGGAGCCGAGCAGAATCCGGCAGCTCTGGCCCTCACCAGGTTCCCATTCTGGGGGGCAGTGAACGTGGGCAGGAACATGCTGGCAAAAACCTGTGGGGCTGACTGGGGTGGGTGGGGTAGGGGAGATGACAGCACAGGTGGGCTGCGCCTGGAGGTGAGTGGCCTGCAGGGGACCCTGAGCCTAGACTGGCAGAGGGACGCCTGGACAAGGAGAAGGGAATGGGCAAGCCAGGCCCCTCCCAGCAGGTCTGGGGGAGGCTGCTTGGACAGGCTCACGCTACCGCAGTGTCCAGCCACCAGGGGGCGCCTCAAACACAGGCTGCGGGACATGGCTGCTATGGACGAAGGGCTTTGTTTCCAAATTCCAGGCCGTCCTTCAAGTGCCAGGCCTTGTCTTCTCGGTCTAGTCGACAGGGTCTTTCCAAGCTCCCCTTGACCTCTGTGCCCAGTTTACACCCTGATCTATGGGTGAGGGTTCAGGGGGCCCAACTCAGGGGCAGGGGGCTGTAAGAATGGCCTCGGGGTCCCACAGCCTAACAGCTGCATCAACCTGACCCCTGCGGCGAGGTGGGGCCTGAGGACATTCCAGTACAGCTGGCTGCGCTCCAGCACGCCCCACTGGAACCCAGCCGCTGACCCCCAGCTTGAATGGTAGCCCAGTGTGACCACCGTGGGTGCCAGGCGGCCCTGCCAGGGAAGGGAGATACGCTCAGTCAAGCCACGCGTGTGCACGCGTGTGCACGCATGTGCATGCATGTGTGTGTCTTTGTCTATCCGCGCCTGTTGTCGGGCGAGTGTGGCTGTCTGGGTGCTATACCTGGTATGTGCGTGTCTGTGTGTGTGTCTGCGTACATGCATGTGAGCACATATGAAGGGGCAGGGGCGGGGGCAGGGGGCAGGGGAAGGATCGCCCCTCACGTGACAAGCGCCTGGCTGCCCCCCCACGCCCCTTCCTGCCCTCACCCCTGCCCTCCCCTGAGCTGGCCTCTCGTACAGGAAATGAAAGAGCTAACAGCCATGATAGAGGAAACCGTCCACGTTATTTCTGTGCTTATTTATTAATTTGCATTGAGAAGGAGGGGACATCGAGCAGCCAGCAGGTCCTGGCCCCACAGCAGCCCCTGCCCTGCAAAGCCTGGGCAGGGCGGGCAGATCCATCCGCTGCCCAGAATCCCGTCTGCAGAGCTGGGGGCGAGGGCGCAAGGGAGCGAGTGGGCCGGGAGGCAGGGGGTTGATGTTCTTTTTCCTGGGGAATAGGAAGGTTTCTGGAAAGGGCCGTCCCTGGAGCTGGCTTGGGGCCTCCAGCCTGGGAGGCAGCACTGAATGATGGCTTCCAGATGGGAAGGCAGCTCAGGGCCAGTGGGGGGTGGGGGAGGAAAAGGGAGAGAAGGGGGGCGGCGAGGAAGAAGGAGGAGAGGAAGGGAGGAGGAGGAGGGAGAAGAAGAGGCAGAGGTGGCACCTCTGGGCGCCCACACAGCTGAGGCCTTGCAGACTGGGGCTGCAGGAGGGCGGGGAGATGGCTGGAGGGCTCCCGGCCGCCAGGCAGCTCTGGAGGCCAGGAGTCAGAGATCAGGGTATCCGCACGGTCCATGTCTCTCTCTCTGCTTTCGGGAAAGATCCTTCATGTCATTTTTTTTCTTTTGTTGTTAACCGTTGTTAACTGTTGTTGAGTCAGCCCCCAACTACTGGCAACCCCACGTTTTCTAGAGTAGAACTGCCCCACAGTGTTTTCTTGGCCGTAATCTTTACAGAAGTAGATTGCCAGGCCTTTCTTTCCAGGCACCACTGGGTGGGTTAGCAGCTGATAGCAACCTGCTTGGCCACCCAGGCTCCTTCACTCCTGTGGCCCCAGGAGTTCCCAGGCCTTCTCAGCCTGCAGATGGCCCTCACGTGCTGACTTCTCCCGGGCGTGGCTGTTTCCCTGCCGCTTCTCCCCTTTTATATGACTCCACTCGGGAGGGATTAGGTCCCACCTACTCCACCATGTCTTAACTGACCACATCTCCAAAGAAAGACCCTATTTCTCCAAACAAGGTCACACACAGGGGTTAGGGCTTTAGCATATCTTTTGGGGGGACACAAATCAACCCATAACACCCAAGCACAGCTCCCGAGGCTGCAGCCCCAGCGGGTGGCTTGGGGTGACCTGGCGTCTGTCTGCCCCCAGGGTTTCCTGTGCTTCGCGCTGGTGTTCTGTGCCCTGCTGCAGGTGGTCTTCTGGAGATTCTACAACCCCACGCAGGTGAGCACCCCACCTGCTCCCACCCTGCACAGGGGGTCCCATAGCCTCAGAGCAGGCAGGGGGTCTGGGAGCTTGTCCATCCACCTGTTACCAGGGGACAGACGGGGTGAGGGCGCGGGGGTAGGTGAACTTATGGGGCCATGCACTGGCTGGGTATGGAGTGGGGTGGGGGAGAGAGACCAGAGGGTGGGGGGGCCTGGTGCTCTCCTGGGCTAGGGGCTGCAGCTCCCTGGCGGGCAGGGTCTTGGGCCAGCGCTGCTCAGTCCCTCTGCTGGGAATCCAGGTCTGCTTTCTGAGCTCCTTAGCCCACCCAGCTGTCCTGGGGGCCAGCTTGCTGGAAAAGGGCCGTGGGGGAGGGGGTAAGGCCTCGGCTGGGCCTGGAGGATTGAGTAGGTCCAGCCTTCTGCAGTGGGGTGGGTAGGGTGTCCAGGAAATGCACTGAGGGGGGCTACCACACCCGCAACCAAGGCCCAGCAGGGGGAGGGAACCTGCAGGGCTAGCGGACAGGGTTTCCCAGCCTCATTCACAGGACGACAGCTGTCCCTGGTCCTGGCAGCCTGGACGCTGACCTGCTGGAGGGTGGGGGGACTGACCCCCATGACCCCATGGGGTGCATCCAGGGGCATTGGACATGTTTGTGTGGGCACTTTCCCAGGGATTTCCATGTTGGTGGTGACGGGGGTGATGTGAGGGTGGGCTGGGTGCCCGCAGGAAGGAGGTGGGCCATTTGTTGGTTCGTTCATCCATTCATTCCTTTCTTCAGCTGAGGTTTCCTGAGAGCTTGCCGTGCTTCGGCCTGGGCCTGGCACTGAGGATGCCCCCGTGACCGCAGGGGAGGCCGGACTCTGTCTACTGGGACAGATGCTGGCCGGGTGGCCGTGCTCCGAGTGGTAGTGTCCCGACGGTGTGGCCTGCGGTCTCGGAGGGAGGGGGCCACGGTCACAGAGGCCACTGTGCGTCACGTCAGGTGTCAGGAGGGCTGCAGCCCGGGCGCTCTCGGGAGAGAGAAGGCGGGAGCACCACGGGGAGGTGGCCTAAACCCGGCAGGTCCGTCTGACCCAGGCCCGGAGCCTTCTTGGGAAACACAGCCAAGCGCTTTAGGAGCCGGGCTGGCAGTCAAGGCCAGCCTCTCCTGTTGTGCAGAGGAAATGGGTGCCCCAGGGCTGGGAGAAGCCACTGGGGCCTGGCGGGGTCATATGGGCCTGCCCTCAGCCCAGGCGGCTCTGTGCTCAGGGGAGGTGCTGGTCCAGATCTCCAGGGACTGGAGGCTGGGCAGAAGCGGGCACCCAGGAGGCCTATTTGACTTGAGTGACTCGGTGTCTGGGCAGAACCTCAGTGTCAACAGGCAGGTGAACAGCAGGGGGACTGGGGAGGTTGTGCTGGGGGATTGGGGAGGACTGCAGGGGGATGGGGAGGATGTGCTGGGGGATTGGGGAGGACTGCAGGGGGACGGGGAGGATGTGCTGGGGGAGGAGGTGCTGGGGGATTGGGGAGGACTGCAGGGGGATTGGGGGGATGTGGAGGCAGATTGGGGAGGATGTGCCGGGGGATGGGGGGACTGTTGGGGGATTGGGGAGGACTGCAGGGGGATGGGGGAGGATGTGCTGGGGGATGGGGGAGGATGTGCAGGGGGATTGGGGAGGATGTGCTAGGGGATGGGGAGGACTGTTGGGGGATTGGGGAGGACTGAAGGGGGATTGAGGAGGACTGTTGAGGTATTGGGGAGGACTACTGTGGGATTGGGGAGGACTAGAAGGGGATTGGGGAGGATTGCAGGCAGATTGGGGAGGACTCCTTTCAGATTTGGGCATTTGATTGCCCTTTGACCTGGCTTTCTCCCTGTACCCTTGGAGTTGCTGTGACAACGGAACTCAGGGACCCCAAGTAGCAGTTGGCCGGGCTTCCCAGCTTGTCATCCCTGCCATCTATTTGCAAGAGGAGGGAGATGGGTTCAGGGGGAGCGGGGGCATGGGGGCTGGAGGGAGAGTTCCCAGCTCAATGCCCAGTGCTTTCGGCTCCACCCCCTGCCTCTTCCCCTTCCCTGCCCGGGCTTTGCGCCAAACTGCCCACCTCCCCGAAGTCATCTGAGGTACCCCCCACAGCAGGATCAGGGAAAGGACATTTCCTCGGGCCTCAGGAGGATAGAGTCCCCCCCGAAGATGCAGGTCCAGCCCTTGGAGAGTCCAGCCGGTGACCACCTTCACCCCGACTGTTACTGAGGAGGAGTCTTCTGGCCCAGTCATGTCCGGTCATTTCATGGGTGGCCCTAATCAAGACAGCTGCCAGGGGCCTCGCTCAGCCTGTCCAGCCCCTTGAGGCCCCCACCCCGGCCCAGCCCACCCTCTCTGCTGGGGCGCACTCTCTTTGTTTACAGTTCTGACCCCACTTAGGAAGAGAGGGGGCTGCTCAGGGGCCACAGGACAGATGTAGCTTAGCTGGCTCTCAGGGGCAGGGTTGGGGGAGCCCTGGCTCCCACATGGGCCTCCTCTGGCCCTGACCAGCCCCCCTCCCACCCAGCACAGTCATCCTGCTCTGGTCCGCTCTCCTAGTGGTCCTGGGGCCCATGCTTGACCCCTGGTGGGCGGCAGTTCCACCCCCGGCCTATGGTCTGGTGGGAGCCATCTACCCCCTCCCAGGTTTGACTTCTCAGAACGCGTGCGGCCATGGGTGCAAGAGGGAGGAGTGGTCCATGTGTGTGCTGGGTGCTCGAGCGTGGGGTGCTTGGATTGGAGTCGGGGCCAGCCTCCTCGCAGGGGAGCCCTGGGCTAGTTGTCCACCCTCCCTGGGCCTCAGTTTCCTCGTCTGTAAGAGGAGCGTGCAGGCCTCTGCCCAAGGGGCTGCTTGAAGGTGCGAGCGGCCATCGCGGCCAGGGTGTCCTGACCTGGCCTGCTGCTGTCTGAGTTGGTGGCCCTGACATGAGCTTGGAGACGATGTTTGGTGCTGGGTGGCAGGGGAGGGTGGAAGGAGGCATCTGCATGTACCCCAGGGCTGTGGTGAGGTGCCTACCCTCAGAGCTGGGAGCTGGGACCGTAGGCTAGTGCCCACCCTCACGGCAGGTGGTGCCTTGCCCCTCAGCAGCCCAGCACAGAAAAACCCAATGTAGTTTACTCTGGTAGAAGCTAGGGATCCAGAGCCTGGAGCCCCACCAGCCCATTCACCCTATTTTCCCTCTGTGCCCCCCACGGAGGGTTCCCGTAAGATTTCCTGAAGCGCTGTGTGAGGACATTCATTTAGGGCAACCACTGCAAATGGGAGACCCCAGGCTGGGGAGAAAAGGGCCTCCAGGCTCACGACCCCTCCCCTCTGCCCCCTCCACCCACCTCAAGCCCAAGGTTTCCCAACTGCTCTGCCTCGGTCCCTTGGGGCCTAGTTGGCAATGCAGGGACCAGGCCACGAGTTCCAAGTACTTGGCTATTAATTACGATGTCGCTGCGGCCAAGAGCCACTTTGCCACAATGCCTCCCTGGTCCCCAGACGTCTGCGTCAGGGAAAAAGGATGGCCGGGCTCCCTGAATAATTCATGCTCAGAGGGAGCACGCAGGGCAAGGAGCCTGGTGAAGAGGCGCCTGTTCTCCCAGCTTCCCGCAGGCTGGCCCTGCCCCCAGATTTCCCAGCCACCGTGTGAGCCCAGCCCCCGACGGCCCACCCAGCCCCCCGGGGCCCACCTGTGCCAGCTGCCCTCCCGAGCCAGCAGGCAGGTGTAGCAGACCACCCATGTGATGGAGTCACCCCAGGCAGACGGCCAGGGTGATAAGGTCTTGGGGACAAGCCCTGGTGGGGCTCCCCGGCCCCCCCCTCACCCTGGGTCCGTGCAGTGACTGAGAGGGGGCCCATCTGGTGAGAAGCTCTCAGCCCAGGAAGCCCCCTGCCTTCCTGCCGCTCCAATCCTGCTCCTGGGGGGCATCCTGGGTCTCTGGAAGATGAGGCTTAAAGAATACCCGAGGACGGGTGTCAGGGCCATCCCCAGTTCTCACAGTGAACTGCAGCTAAGCCTCTAGCAAGACCTACTGAGGACAGGCGGGGGGCCCCGTTAGCAGCCCAGGCCCTGGGCAGAGGACCCCACCTGGCTCCCACACTGCCCACTGGGGTATCTTGGTCTTGCTGAGTTCTGCTTCCTCATCATCCCTGCCTTCCAGAGTGTGGGGGAGACGCCCAGCAGAGTGGGCAGAGAGGGAGTACCTGGTCCCCAGCGTCCACTGTTACTGCTCCAATATTGTGGATAATGGGACCCCTTGCCCAGAGCCACATGGGTCCTCCCTGGGCTGTGGGGGCGGAGGAGTCATCCGGAGGTGGGAAGTTTGGGGGATGGACCAGGACAGGGGGTCTGAGCTGGCCTCTGCCATGGTTACATGGGCCCTCCCCCTCGCCCCACCAGGACCTCCCTCTGCAGGGACCACATCTCGGTCTTCACGTGGCCCGGCAGGCCCCTGCGCCATGTTGCCACCCGCTCTGGCCCTTGTGGGGCCTTGGGCAGCCGGGCCTCCGCCCCACAGCCCAGGGCACCGCCCACGTCCCAGTGGGACGAGTGGCCAGAGCCGTGTCTAGCGGTTGCTAACCACCACCAGGAGGATTAATTGATGCCAGGAGCAACGCTGGGGTGGACCGTCCATCTGGTCCTGGGGGGGCGGGCGCGCCAGGGCTTTGCGAGGGCCTGCCCACCAGTCTTCTAGGCTGCTGCCAGTGGGGCTCCAGCTACAGTGGGAACCTGTGGTGGGGGCAGCCCCCTGCCTTTCTGGAGGGCAGATGTCAGTCCCTGGGGTGGGTTCACCCCCCACCCCCGCCCTTTGGGGCAGCCCCTGAGCCCCCCTCGCTGAGTCCCTGCTGTCAGCCTGGCATGGGCAGTGGAGGAGGGGAGGAAGGGGTCAGGGAGCTGAGGTGAGAAAGGGGCATCAGGGAGTTGAGGGGGGCAGAAGGTGTTTGCTTCAGGACAGGGGAGCTGAAATAGAGCCTCACCCTGTGTCCTATCAGCCACCCCTGGAGCAGTCACGGGGGCCTTCCTGGAGGAGGTGAAACTCCAGCTTGTTTTTGAAGGAATAACTTGGCAGGGGGGGTGGTCTTTCAGCTGGGGTGTGGGGAGGAACATGAGCATGGAGGGGGAGGCTGGGGGAGGGGAGGGGGAGGCCAGAGGAAGGGAAGGGAGGGCCGGGGGAGGGGAGGCAGCAGAGCAGTGGGACATTGGCAGAGCCCAGCCAGGCTGTCTGTCCTCCATGCTGGTCCCAAGGCGCCTGCCTGCCCAGGGCTGGCCCCGCACTCACAGTGTCCCTGGCCGGCAGCCCAGCTGCCCAGGCTTTTGGGAACACGGTTGGGTGTTCTCTGGGGAGAGACTTAGGAGGGTCACCGGGACACCCCAGCACAAGGCCTCCCCTGGGCTGCTCTGTGGGCCTGCCATCCACTTCCCTGCCCTACCTCCCATTTCCAGACCTGTAGGAGCAGGGTGGACTCCTCTCTGGGCCAGCCTCTTCTGGGCCCCCCAGCCAGAGCTGGGGGTGGGCAGCAAGGCTTGGGGCTCGGGTTCATCCGTGGGGCCTCCCAGAGCTGGAGGGCTGCAGGGACAGCCCCATGAGGGGGGCTGTGGACAGCAGGCAGTGCAGCTGGCCCTCCCGCTACACCATCCCCCCCACTACACCATCCCCCCCAACCCGCCCCGTTCTCTGAGCAGGTGGAAGACGCCGTGCTGGACACCTATGACCTGGTGTACGAGCAGGCAGTTCGGAGCCCGTCCAGTGTCTGGCGGCAGGAGCTGGCGGCCATCCAGGACACGGTGAGCTCTGCGGGACCCTGCCTGGGTCCCTATTCCTTCCTGTGCCTCAGCTTCTCACCCGTCCAGCGGGGATACTAAAGCTGTGTTGCCCACCTCCTGGGGTTCTGGAGCCCAAGCCTGCCTGTCCGGTCTTGCAGTTCCAATGCTGTGGGAAGTGGTCTCCTTTTGGCCTGCTGGGGGATGCGGAAGCAGGGCTGTGTCCAGGGGAGCTGGCCAGGAGAGAGGTGAGGAGGACTGCACGCTCTTTGGGCCCCAGTGAGGGTGTGGCTGGGCACCATGGAGCTCCACCCCAGACCTGGGGACATGCCCCCAGAGGCTCCCGGGGAAAGTCCCAGTGTGGTCCAGAGGGAGAGGCTGTTGTGCGTGAAGCCTGTCGGGGGCTGGGCTGGGGTCGACAGCTGACGACAGGTCCCTTCTGCGTTCACTCATTCGTTCACACAACTCCAGCTCGGGCCTCCCAAGGCCAGGCACGGCGACCCTGCGACCCTGCCGCGGGTAAGCCACCGACCCCACCCTCGGAAGCCTCTAGCAGCACAGGGGGCAGGAGGGAGACAGACAGGGTGTGATGGCACCCACAGCCCAAGAGCAGGGGCGCCCCGCGCTGCCTGGGGGAGGGTGCAGGCATCCGAGGGCTGTGGTCTTGGAGTCCCGCTGCGAAGGGACAGAGAGAGGAGGCTGGAGGGTCAGCGAGGGCAGAGGTGGTCCAAAGGCAGGGAACACCTTTCTAAGACTGCTGGGCTGGGTCCCCCCACCTCTGCTGCTCCCATTCCCTGCACTCTCCCACCCACCCGCCTGGCCAGCCGTGGGCTTCCCCTCCCCTGCTGTCCTGGAAACAAACCGCCTGGTCTCTTGGCAAAAGGCCCCTGGCGTCCCTCCAAGAATAGACTGGAGGGTCGGACACAGCTTGCCAGGCTGGGGACGAGCCAGCCCAGCACCCAGCTCTGCAGCGAGCACAGGTGGCGTGACAGGGAGGGCCAGTGCTGGGAGGGGCCAGGGAGCCTGCTCTGTGCCCCCCCAGGGGAGTCCTCCGGTCACAGGGGGTGAATGCCTGCTTCGTCCACCCCCGGGATGGAAGGGGGGTGGTGGGACACAGGAGGGTGGCATGGATGCTGGGCTGCACTAGAGGTGGGCAGGGTGAGGCAGGGTGTGGACTTCAGCTGGAGGTGTGTCCAGCCCCAACGTCCGTCCGCCCCTGGCATGCCTCCCAAGAGGAAGTGTGACATTCGCCCAAGTGGAAGGAGAGGGGGCTGATCAGCGTCTGTTTTCCCACGGGGCCCCCAGGCCAGCCCAGCTGGGCGCTGCCCAAAGCCCTGGAAGTGACCAGCACAAATTCCCACCTTGGACAAACCTGAGTGGCTGGTGCCCTGGGGGCCAGAAGCCCACACCTCCAGGGAGGGGGCAATGGGTCCCACACCCCAGGTGTGAGCCCTGGCTTGGTGGAGGCTGCAGACAGGCTCAAGGGCTTGAGCCTGCTGGACAGACAAATGGACAGATGGAGGGGTGCACAGGCACTGGGCCAGCCTCCTGCCCTCCCCAGCGTACCCTCAGAGCCAGGCCCGAGTCTCCCCTCCACAAGGCTGGAGTGCTTCCCACCCTGCTCCCAGAGGCCCATGTCCTCCCTGAAAGCAAAGACCACCGCCCACTTTGGGTCAGACACAAGCTGTGTGGGTGCCGGGTCCTGGGCCGCACTAGAAGCCAGAAGGGATCCAGGACACTGGCCTGTCTACCAGTGGTCTCCACGGCTGGCACTTTCTTGCCAGGGGTACTGTATGCCAACCCTGGCTGGGTGCTGGGAGCTGGAGTGAGCTAGACCCGCCTTGCCCAGGAGCCAGACATGTGGCCCACCATGGACACCTCACGGTGACCGTCGAGCTGGGAGCCAGGCCTAGGGCCAGTGTCGTCACTAGGGAGGCGTGGGGGGTGCAAACCACCCTGGGTGACACTGTTAGAAGGGGTGGCGTCAAAATGACTGTCTATAAAATTTGTGCGTGGTGTCTCAGCAGAAATTTATTACTTTTTATCAAAATATCCCTGTAGTTATAACAAGAAAAACATTTCTCATAAGCCCAACTCACATGTATCAATACATCCACAACACTAAAACTCTATGCTAATTTACTTTTTGAACCTTCTAATGTGCTCCAGGAAACCCTGGTGGCGCAGTGGTTAAGAGCTCGGCTGCTAACCAAAAGGTCGGCCGTTTGAATCCACCAGGCGCTCCTTGGAAACCCTATGGGGCCGTCCTACTCTGTCCTATAGGGTCGCTACAAGTCAGAATTGGTTTGGTTTAACGTGCTCAGGTCAGAGCTGTCAGCATTACCCAATGACAATGACGTTTCGAATCACACGGCTTCGTCTGTAGGCGCTCCAGGTACGCACTGTGGCTTTCGCGGCTGCCGCAGTTCTTACAGTCGCTGATTTTGTCAGATTTTCTGGTGTTTTAGCTACAACATTGTTAGGAATGAAGTAGCAATTAAAGGAAAAGAAGGAGTGACATAGGGAACTACAATTTACAAGTAATATTAGGGCAGAAAGCGTTACTAAGGACTCTGTATGGTCTGGAACGGCAGCGGGTCCATGGTGGGGTGACACCGTGAGCTACCACACTGGGTGACACCTAGTGACCCCACTGCCCGAGGCACCTGTTTGTGATGCTTTTTCCCCTGAGCTCCAGGGTGCTTCTCCCGGGACTGTCCCACGCTCCGTCTTCCCGTCACCCCAGCATTCGGCCTGGGTGGGCGCACCCCGGGCAGGGAGGGGCTGGTCAGGCCGCCATGCACGCCCCCTCTTCCCAGGACTGCCTGCAGGGCGTCAGGAGCTTCTTGAAGACACACATGAGCATTGTCACCGCCCTGGTTGGCCTCGGGCTCGCCTTCATGGTACCCCCCCCTTCTCCCTCCACCTGCCCATCCCCACATCCCAGAAGGACAGACAGAAGGACAGGGATGGACAGAGGGAGGAGAGGGCCACTAACCCCAGGGAGGTGGCCTGGTGGGTGGGCTCCTTCTGAGTCCTGTAGAGTCCAGAAATCTCCCAGGGGGACAGAGAGCCCCTGCCCCCGGGGTGCTGGTGCGGGCTCCTCACGCCCCCTCCACCTCTCCGTGCCCCCCACCCCAGGTATACATGATGCTGCTCAGCTCCTTCCTCTGGGCAGCCATCCGCTCCGGCCGCAGCTTGGACCACCGAGGCACATACACCCCAACGCCACAGTAGGTCCTGGCCCGCCCCACCCCCCAAGGCTCTCAGGCTACCCCTTCCCATGCAGGGATGCACCTTCTTCACGTCTGCCAAGCTGGTGGGACCCCAGGGCCTGGAGGAAGCACTCTGCAGGGTGGGTGTCACACTGAGGAAGAAGTGCTCAGGATGGCCGGGCAGGGATCAGACTGGCAGGTCCCCCACTCTGTGGCCCCCCCCTGACCAACCACCTCCCACTCACTGCCGTCCAGTCCAGTCCGATTCACGGTGACCCTGCAGGACAGAGTGGAACTTCCCCACAGGGGTTCCAAGGCTGTAATCGAGGAGCCCTGGTTGCACAGTGGTTAAAGCGATTGACAGCTTAACTGAAAGGTTGGTGGTTTGAAACCACAGCGGCTCCTCCGGAGAAAGATGTGGCAGTCTGCTTCCATAGAGATTTACAGCCTTGGAAACCCTATGGGGTCACTATGAGACAGAATCGGTTCGACGGCGGTGATTTTTTTTTTTTTTTTTAATCTTTATGGAAGCAGACCGCCACATCTCTCTCCTACGCAGCAGCTGCTGGGTTCAAACCGCCGACTTTTCAGTTAGCAGCTGAGCGCCTGAGCACCAGGACCCCTGAACCCACTTCTGCTTGGTCCCAATCCCTGCCATCTCTACCAAAGCGGAGAGATGGGCACTTCTGGGTCCAGATGGCAGCCCAGGCCAGGAACTCTGATCCTGGGGGACACCAGGGGTCCTCACACACAGGGAGCCTGGAAGGACCCTGGCCAGCAGACAAGAGGCCCCTCCTACTCCCCAGGTCCCCGGGATATCCCCTCCACACCCTCCACCCAGTCACTCTGCCTCTGGCCGCGTGGAGCCCCTCTCTCTCCGGGCGTCCTGCCGGTCCCGGCCACATGTTCCCTTCTGCTTCTCAGAGCCCGTGGCAGGCGGCCCCAGGAGCCCAGTCTCTCCAGATACTCCCAGCGTGACCCCGCACTCCAGCACCCCTATGAAATGCAGGCTCTTGATGATCATCTGGGTGGAAGAGGACTTGTGGATGGTCCTGGGCTGTGCCAACACAGCAGAGCGTCTGCCTCAAGACCTGTCCTGCCACCCGTCTGCCCACAGACATGCAGGTGCTCCTGGCCATCAGCCCTTCGTGACGCTTAGGGAGAGGCTTACAAACCATTTTCCTCCACATCTGGGGTGGCGTGGGGAAGGGAGAAGACCCAGCTACATAAGCAGGCTCCCTTTAAGATAAATGGAAAGATAAGGGGTCATTCACAGAATCTGTAGGAACTGGCTGGGAAACGAGGAAGGGTAAAGGAAGCCAGTCTGCAGGGAACAGCACACGTCAAACTGCTGGAAATGCTGGCTAAGAAGCCGCCTCCAAGTCCACACGTCTCGGGGACACCCGCTGCACTCGCTGTCTTTGCTGGGTGGCAAATTACCCCAAATCGATCAGCTGGAAACAGCATCCACAGCTCTGTAGGTCAGAGGTCAGGTGTGACTGGGTTTTCTGGGCAGGGTCTCCGAAGTCCTAGATCAAAGGGTTGGCCTCATGGGGCTGTCTCTGGAGGCTCAGGGCAAGAACCCACTTTCAGGCGCATTAGGTGGTTGGTGGGACTCAGCTGCTTGTTGTCTCAGGTAGCTAGCGCTGCTGTAACAGAAATATCACAACCACATTTATCTTCTCCCAGTTTGGGAGGCCAGCGTGTGGCCTTTTTTGTCTCTTGCAGCTTCTGTGACCAGCAACGCTCCTCGGAGGTCCTGGCCTTGTAGATGCTTCGGCCTCCTTTGTCCTCTGACGTCTTCCTTCCGTATCAGCTAGCTTGTCTCTGCTGTTCCTTATACAGCAAAACCTGCACAAGCCGGAACCTGTGGAAGGCAGAAACCTGTCAGAGAAGGAACATTCAAACATTCCCCACTAAAACAAGCAATAGAAAAGTGATAAAGAGTGCACCCTAAGGCAGAAAATTTATAAGACCTGGAAAAACAACGCAGACCCATTGTCATGGATTGAACTGTGTCCCCCCAAAATATCTGTCTACTTGGCAGGTCATGGTTCCCAGTATTGTGTGATTGTGTACCATTTTGTGGTCCGATGTGTTGTGGGCTCTATCACTGTGATGTGGTGGGATGGATTGGCGGCAGTTGTACTGATGAGGTCTATAAGATTACATGGTGTCTTAAGCCAATCTCTTTTGAGATATAAAAGGGAGAAGCGAGCAGAGACACATGGGAACCTCATACCACCAAGAAAGCAGTGCCGGGAGCAAAGTGCGTCCTTTGGACCTGGGGTTCCTGCGCAGAGAAGCTCCCAGACCAAGGAAAGACTGATGAAGAGGACCTTCCTCCAGAGCAGACAGAGAGAGAAAGCCTTTCCCTGGAGCTGATGCCCCGAATTTGGACTTGTAGCCTACTGGACCGTGAGAGGATAACTTTCCCTTTGGTATAGCCATCCCCTTGTGGTATTTCTGTTAGAGCAGCACCAGATGACTAAGACAACCACCGAGTTCTGGCTCTCACAGGTTTCACTGTATCACTCAGCAGTGATTCCATTTAGGACCCTCCCGACACTGATGTGGCCTCATTAACATAAGAAAGAAAACCCTATTCCCAAATGGGATTGCATCCACAGGTATGGGGTTAGGATTCCAACACTTATTTTTGCGGGGACATAATTCAATCCTTAACGCCTGTGGTTACAGGACTGAGGTCCCCATCCCCCTGCTGACTGTCAGCTGGGCCATTCTCTGCTCCTGAAGACTGATTACATTCCTTCTCGGGGGGCCTCCTCCATCATCAAACCAGCCATGTGTCCAGCACATCTCACACTTCCCACCCCTCCAGCTCTTCCTTCTGCCACCCGCCAGAGAAAGCTCTCTGCTTTCAAGGACTCACATGATTATATCAGGCTCGCCCAGATAAGCTCCCTATCTTAAGGTTAGCTGTGCCAGGTAGCATAGCATAACCATGGGAGTGGTATCATATTCACAGATTACAGGGCTTAAGGTGGAATATTTTGGGGACATTGAAACCACCGCTGTGATGAACTAGCTCTAATTGTCCCTGAGTGTTTGTACCTGTCATGGACTGAACTGTGTCCCCCCAAAATGTGTGTCAACTTGGCTAAGTCGTGATTCCCAGTATTTTGTGCTCTGATGTGATTATCCTGTGTATTGCAAATCCTAATCTCTATGATGTTAATGGAGCCCTGGTGGCACAGTGGTTAAGAGCTCAGCGGCTAACCAAAAGGTTGGCAGTCTGAATCCATCAGCCGCTCCTTGGAAACCCTATGGGGCAGTTCTACCCTGTTCTGTAGGGTCACTATGAGTTGGAATTGACTTGGCAGCAACAGGATGATGTTAATGAGGCAGGACTCAATCTACAGGATTAGGTTGTATTTTGAGTCAATTCCTTTTGAGATACAAAAGAGAGAAGTGAGCAGAGAGAAGAGGGACCTCATACCACCAAGAAAAAAGTGCTGGGAGCAGAGCGTGTCCTTTGGACCCTGGGTCCCTGTGTGGAGAAGCTCCTAAACCAGGGGAAGATTGATGACAAGGACCTTCCCCAAGAAATCAACAGAAAGAGAAAGCCTTCCCCTGGAGCTGGCGCCCTGAATTCAGACTTCTAGCTTCCTAGACTGCGAGAAAATAAATTTCTGTTTGTTAAAGCCATCGATTTGTGGTATTTCTGTTACAGCAGCACTAGATAACTAAGACAGTATCATTTCCTCAAAATCCAAACTTTTGGGTGGAACATCAAATTGGTCCAGCCTAGGCCAGCACCCCCATGCAGCCAACAGGGGGGACAGGAACATCAGGGCCCTGTTAACTTCCATAGGTAGCAGGCTAGTCTCCATGGAGTAAGATGTCACACTGTGGTTCAGAATTGGGCACTGCTGCTGACAGACTGGGTGTCCCACTGTAGTGGTGTCTGAGCGGGCCTCTGCAAGGGGAAGACCGTGTGGTTGGGCGATGTGCAGCCTCCACACCTACCTCCAAGTCTGCTTTGCTTAGGGTTCCACTGGGCAAGTTCTGGTGACGGCGAGGAAGCTGCTTGTCTGCCACAGGGTTGTTGTTGTCAGGGGGCATTGAGTCAGTTCTGACTCATAGCGACCCCGTGTTCAACAGAACAAAACACTGCCCAGTCCTGCACCATCCTCACAATCGTTGTTACGCTGGAGCCCATTGTTGGAAGCACTGTGTCAATCCATCTCGTTGAGGGTCTTCCTCTTTTTCACTGACCCTCTACTTTACCAAGCATGATGTCTGTCTTAGGCCGGGTTCTCTAGAGAAGCAAAACCAGTAAAATGTATAAATATAGAGAGAGATTTATATCAAGGAAACAGCTCACGCGATTGTAGAGGCTAGAACTTCCCAAGTCCGTGGATCAGGGTAGAGGCCTCTCCCAAATCACACAGCCACAGAAGCTGGCAAGCCCAAGACCGGAAGGTCGGAGAGCAGGGCTCCCGCTCACAGGCTGTGCAGATCGATGACTCCCAAGTTTGGCAGATAAGCTGAAAGCTCAGGTCCCAAAAATCAGAGATGAGATGACAAGAGGCAGCCACAGGATCCAGAGAGAGCAAACAGCCAGAACGTCTGCTTATATTCAGATACGGGCCACTCCCCCAAGGAGACTCCCTTTCATCTGATTGGCTACTCACAGTATATTCAATCATGGGACTGATCACATTAAAACACTGAGAATCATGGCCCAGCCAAGGTGACACACAATCCCAACCATCACAGTGTCCTCCAGAGACTGGTCCCTCCTGATAACATGTCCAAGTATGTGACATGTGGTCTCGCCATCCTTGCTTTGAAGAAACATTCTGGTTATACTTCTTCTAAGACAAAACTGTTATTCTGGCAGTCCGTGGTACATTCAGTATTCTTTGACCCAGGGTCACAAGGACCTCCTGAGAGTCCAGTTATACCACTTCACAGTTGACACCCAGTCCATGACAAGCGGTTGGGCCTCATCTGGTGCACAGAGACAGGGAGAAGCCACACACAGTGTCCCGAAGGGAGAGGAGCCCCTTGTCAAAGAGGTGTGGCTGTTACCAAGACTCAACGGTGCCATGATTCTCCCGTCAGCCAAGATGCCGCTGGAACCCATGAGTCCCTGGGGCACAGCCATCAGGTGGCACGACCCGCTGCAGGGAAGCCTGGGCCACCTGGGGCACCTTCTCTCACTCGGCATCCTGCTCAAAGCTGGCAGCCTGTTTGACCGGCTAGATATAGGTACACACTCAAATGCGGTCTGTTTCCTCCAAAAGGTGCTGTTCCTCTTTCTTACCAGTTGCCGTTGAGTCGACCCTGACTCACAGTGACCCCATGTGCGTCAGAGTAGAACGGTACTACATAGGGTTTTCAATAGCTGATTTTTTGGAGGTCGATTGCCAGGCCTTTCTTCCAAGTCACCTCTGAGTGGACTCGAACCTCCAACCTTTCAGTTAGCAGCCGAGAGTGTTCAACATTTGCACCACCTAGGGACTCTGCTTCTTTCTGAGTGGTAGATAATCCGGGGTGCAGCAACATGTGCTTTGCCATGGAGGCAGTGTGCCCATGTCCATCATGCCCAGAGAGAAACTTCACAGAGAAAGCATGACCCTACAGAGCTTCCTTCCCAGGCTCTGCCACGCATGGTGTTGAACAAAGCCAGGACTCCGTCCTCTCTCCGGACCCATTAGCACAACATCCTGTGAATGGGGAAACAGTTAAGGTCTCTGGGGGCTAAGGGATGGGCGAGTGCCAGAGCGTTAGCGTAATCTGGAAACAAGACAATGTTACTGTCTCTCCCGGCTGAAACCAAACTGCCTGTATGGTTCTCTGCAGATTGGGATAGATTTAAAAAAAAAAAAAAAGTCCCTGGCCAAAGCCTGTACGGATTGCTCCTGTGAGTACCTGAAACCACGGCTGCAGTTGGTGTCACCCCCTGATTTCAAGTCCCCTGCTAAGGGGTGCTAACTTTCAGAAGCAGATTGCCAGGCCTTTCTTCCTAGTCTGTCTTAGTCTAGAAGCTCTACTGAAACCTGTCCACCTCAGCTGACTCTGCTGGTATTTGAAATACCAGTAGCATAGCTTCCGGCATCACAGCCACTGGACAACAAACTGACAGCAATGGACTCAAACCAACAATTATGAAAACGGTGCAAGACCAGGCGATGTTTCGTTCTGTCGTACGTGGGGCCCCCGAGAGTGGGAGATAGCTTGAAGGTGACTAAAATCAAGAGCTAAGGGGGACAACTCACAGGTTGAAAAACTCTGCCTCGTCGTATTGATCCAGAAGAGGGGTTGCTGAGTCACTGCCTATGTGCACAGGCACCCTGACTGGGTATTACAAGAGTGCCTTCTAGAAGAAGGTCTTAGTCATCTAGTGCTGCTCTAACAGAAATCCCACAAGTGGATGGCTTTAACAAACAGAAATATATTCTCTCACAGTCTAGGAGGCTAGAAGTCCGAGTTCAGGGCGCCAGCTCCTGGGGAAGGCTCTCTCTCTCTGTCGGCTCTGGGGGAAGGTCCTTGTCATCCATCTTCCCCTGGTCTAGGAGCTTCTCAGTGCCGGGACCCCGGGTCCAAAGGCACGCTCTGCTCCCAGCTCTTCTTCCTTGGTGTTAGGAGGCCCCCCTCTCTGTCCCCTTCTCTCTCCTTTAATCTCTTGTGAGATAGAAGGTGATGTAGGCCACACCCCAGGGGACCTCCCGTTACAGAGCATCAGGGCTGTGACCTGCTTGCCTCCCACCCTAGTCCTCAGTAACAGGACCTAATCCTGCCTCACTAACATAACAGCTCACTCCCACATGGGACCATAACCACAGGCATAGAGGCTAGATTTACAACATATCACAAAATGGAGGACACTCAGCTCACAAAATGGCGGACAGCCAGAGAGTACTGGGAATCATGGCCTAGCCAAGTTGACACATATTTTGGGGGGGACACAATGCAATCCATGACAGGGTCCCAGGGTGCACATGTGTCTGGTTGCTGCATAAACGCCCACACACGGTTACAGGTTGTCTATCTGGCATGTTTAAAATGGTGTCAAGGGATGGTTTGAATTTGCATTTTATTTTTTCTTCACTAGAATTTCCTATGCTTATTGACCAGTTCTGCTTCCTTTTCTGCTGTGTTTTAGTGCCCGTTTTTATATTGTTCTTGTGCTTTGTTCTGACTGATTTACCAGGCGGTTCTCCGTATCTGTGGATAGAAGTCACCTGCCGCTAAGACGCGTGGCAAACGCTCTCCTTTGCTTTTCCTGTAACTGGGGGTCTGAGCTACCGGCTGATGAGATGGGAGTTCTCTCCCCGCCGGGTTTTCGCCGACGCCCGGGTCCCGCACGCCCCCGTTTTACTGTGCGGATGATCCTCATGGAATCAGTGACCCTGCTAGTTGTCGCGAAGGCTGAGTTTCTGGTTGGGGTGCGAGCGTGCAGACCGGAGCTCTGGCCCCCGCCTCCTGGTATTCGTGCCCAGTGCGGCCCCCTCCGCCTGAGGGTGGGCTGGGGCGGGGGAAGCCTTCTAACAAACAGAAGAGGTGAGTGAGGGGTGCCACTTCCCAGACCGGCGACGAGAAGACCCCGGCTCCCACCTTCCCATCCTCTCCAGCTCTCCGGGGCTCACTGCTGGAAGCCAGCGGGCGTGCTGAGAGGTGCCTGGGGGCCAGGGCACCTGACGGCCCGAGCTGCTGCGGCAGAGCCCCCCGGGGGCGTGGCTTACAGAACAGAAATGGTTTCCTCGGCTACCGCGTGTGTCAGCTCCTCCCTCACTGGTAGTCCCCGGCGTTCCTTGGTTCTTGGCTTGTAGACGACCCTCACACAGCGTCTGTCTTCCCCCGAGCACGTGTGTGTGCGTGTGTGTGTGTGTGTGTGTGTGGGTGGGTGGGTGGGTGGGTGGGTGGGTGAGTGTGGGTGTGTGCTGGCATGACCTCCACTGGTCAACAGATTACATCACATTAGATTGCATTGTGGAACGTAATTACATTACATTCTAGTAGTAGTTGCTGTTGAGTCAGTTCTGACTCATGGCACCCCATGTGTGCAGAGTAGAACTGCTCCACAGAGTTTGCAAGGCTGTGACCTTTCAGAAGCAGATCACCAGGCCTTTCTTCCGAGGTGCCTCTGTATGAGTTTGAACAGCTAACCTTTCAATTAGTAGCCCAGTGCTCAACAGTTTGCCCCACCCTGGGACTACATTAGATGTAAGATAATTACATGACGCTAGATCACATCACAGGCACAGAGTTAGGATTCCAACATGTGCTTGGGCGGGGACACAGTTCAGGCCATAACAGGCCTCCAGCCAACAGGCAGTGAGGAACTGAATCCTGCCAACAACCATGAAGTGAGCTTGGTCACTAGAAGCAGCCACAGGTCCACCAGTAAGCCACACTCAGATGCTTGAACCAGAGAAACCATAAATGCTGTTCAAAGTGATTACTTTTGGGGTAATTTGTGATGCAGCCATGTTGCTGTTGTTAGGTGCCGTCGAGTCGGTTCTGACTCATAGCGACTCCATGTACAACAGAACGAAACACTGCCCGGTCCTGTGCCCTCCTCACAATCATTGTTATGCTTGAGCCTATTGTTGCAACCACTGTGTCAATCCATCTCGTTGAGGGTCTTCCTCTTTTTCGCTGACCTTGTACTTTACCAAGCATGATCTCCTTCTCCAGGGACTGATCCCTCCTGATAACATGTCCAAAGTAATGTGAAATGTCTCGACATCCTTGCTTCTAAGGAGCATTCTGGTTGTAATTCTTCCAAAACAGGTTTGTTCCCTCTTCTGGCAGTGCATGGCATATTCAATATTCTTTGCCAACACCACAATTCAAAGGCATCAATTCTTCAGTCTTCCTTATTCATTGTCCAGCTTTCGCGTGCATGTAAGACTGTAAGACAAGCGAACACACCATGGCTTGGGTCAGGTGCACATTAGTCCTCAAGGTGACTTCTTTCCTTTTTAACACTTTAAAGAGGTCTTTTGCAGCAAATTTGCCCAGTGCAGTACGTCTTTTGATTTCTTGACTGCTGCTTCCATGGGCATTGATTGTGGATCCAAGGAAAATGAAATCCTTGACAACTTCAATCTTTTCTCCATTTATCATGACGTCGCTTATTGGTCCGGTT
Source organism: Dugong dugon (assembly GCA_030035585.1). Classification (NCBI taxonomy): domain Eukaryota; kingdom Metazoa; phylum Chordata; class Mammalia; order Sirenia; family Dugongidae; genus Dugong; species Dugong dugon. The sequence continues at coordinate 138,310,428 of CM057467.1, read as the reverse complement.
GTGAGGATTTTTGTTTTCTTTATGTTGAGGTGTAATCCATACTGAAGGCTGTGGCCTTTGGTCTTCATCAGTAAGTGCTCCAAGTCCTCTTCACTTTCAGCAAGCAAGGTTGTGTCATCTGCATATCGCAGGTTGTTAATGAGTCTTCCTCCAATCCTGACGCCCCGTTCTTCTTCATATAGTCCAACTTCTCGGATTATTTGCTCATCACACAGATTCAATAAGTATGATGAAAGGATACGACTCTGATGCACACTTTTCCTGACTTTAAATCACAAAGTATCCCCTGTTCTGTCTGAACGATTGCCTCTTGATCTATGAACAGGTTCACTCAGCTGTAGGTAACTAATATACTGATTTTGCCATTCCTTTTGTGTTCCTTGGAGTCCCTAGATGGTGCAAACCGTTACTGTGCTCGGCTGCTGTTATGGATTGAATTGTGTGCCCGCAAAAGATGTCAACTTGGCTAGGCCATGATTCCCAGTATTGTGTGGTTGTTCACCATTTTGTGATCTGATGTGATTATCCTATGTATTGTAAATTCTAACCTCTATGATGTTAATGAGGCAGGATTAGAGGCAGTTCTGTTAATGAGGCAGGACTCAATCTACAGGATTAGGTTGTATCTTGAGTCAATCTCTTTTGAGATATAAAAGAGAGAAGCCAGCAGAGAGGAGAGGAACATTATACCACCAAGATAGAAGAGCCAGGAGTGGAGTGCATCCTTTGGACCTGGGGTTCCTGTGCTGAGAAGCTCCTAGACCAGGGGAAGATGGATGACAAGGACCTTCCCCCAGAGCCGACAGAGAGAGAAAGCCTTCCCCTCGAGCTAGCACCCTGAATTTGGACTTCTAGCCTCCTAGACTGTGAGAGAATAAATTTCTGTTTGTTAAAGCCACACTTGTGTTAATTCTGTTATAGCAGCACCAGATGACTAACACAGCTGCTAACTGAAAAGTTAGTGGTTCGAGTCTACCCAGAGGTGACTTGGAAGAAAGGCTTGGCAATCTGCTTCTGAAAAAATCAGCCATTGAAAACCTTGTGGAGCACAGTTGCACTCTAACACACATAGGGTCGTTGTGAGTTGGAATTAATTCGAAGGCAACCTGTTTTTGTATTTTTTTCTGTGTTCCTTAGCAGACCCTTCTTTGGGAAGACAGTGCTCCTTCACACACTGGGACTCCTTGGGAACCTGAGAGAGTCGGTTTTATTTCTTCTTGGCCAGTTTTGTCCGTTTAGTTTGTTCTAGCCACTCTATCATTTCATCAAAGTTTTGGAATTTCATGGACTACAGCATTTTGTTAACACTAACAGGAAGCTGTAAAGAAATGTGCAACTTTTAAAGGGAAGTACTGGGAGGGCCTCGAGCGCCCCACCTCCCCCAGCATGGCATCCTGCCTCACTCTGCTGTGCTGTCGACGCCAGGAGACTGACGTCGGTGCGGTCCATCTGGTCAAATCACATTATACCAGTTGTAGATGCACCGATGTGTATGCGCGCGTGTGTGTGTGGTGGGCACGTGTGTGCGGATGTGTGTGTCTGTGTGTCGTGTGCGTATGTATGTGTGTCATGTACGTCTCTGTGTGTCATGTGCCTAGGTGTGCATGTAACGTGTATATGTATCTGTGTCGTGTTTGTGTGTGCATGTGTGTCATCCCCATGAGTGTTGTGTGCATGTGCGTCATGTGCATGTGTGTTGTGTGCTATGTGTTGCACATGTGGCATGTGTCACATGCATATGTGTATGTGTGTTGTGTGCATGTGTGTGTGGTGTGTGCGTATGTGTATGTGTGTGTCGTGTGTATGTGTGTGCATGTGTGTTGTGTGCATTTGTGTGTGAGCATGTGTCGTGTGCATGTGTGTACGTGTCATGTGCGTATGTATATGTGCGTGTGTGTCGTGTGCATATGTGTGTGAGCATGTGTCGTGTGCATGTGTGAATGTGTGTCATGTGCATGTGTGTGTGTGTGTTGTGCATGTGTGTGTGTGTTGTGCATGTGTGTGTGTGCGTGTGTGTACACAGCTCTGTGCAGTTCCATCACATGCATGGCTTCCTGGGGCCACCGCCACAATACAGGCACAGAAGCGCTTGCCACCACAAGGCTGCCTCCTGCTGGCCCTGATCACCACGCCCGGCCCCTAACCCCAGGCAACCGCTCGTCTGTTCTGCATCTCTACACTCAAGTGTCATTTTGAGAATGTCCAATGGATGGAACCCTACAGCATGGAAACTTTTGAGACTGGCGTTTCTCACTCAGCGAATTCCCTTCAGGGCCACCCCAGTGGTTGTGTGTATCAACAGTTCCTTCCATTTTGTGGCCGAGAGGATGCCATGGTCGGGACATGCTGGTTTGTTTAACCATGCACCTGCTGAAGGACACGTTTGGCTCTTCCCAGCTTTGGGTTATTACAAATAAAGCTGCTGTGAACATCCGTGTACAGGTTTTTGTGTGGATATCAAGTTTCATTTCCCTGGGATAAATGCCCAAGAGTACAATTGCTGAGCTTATGGCAGGTGTATATTAAGGTTGAAAAGAAACTGCCCAACTCTATAACCTCTTATAGTATTCTCCCTGGCGGTGCAAATGACTAAATGCTTGGGTGCCAACCAAAAGGCTGGAGGTTCAAACCCACCCAGCAGCTCCACAGGAGAAAGACCTGGCAATCTGCTTTCATCAGGGTTACAGCCTAGGAAACCCTATGGGGCAGCTCTACTCTGTCACGTGGGGTTGCTATGAGTCTCAATTGACGGGACAGCGCCCAACAACACCACCTCCATTTTAACCTCCTGTTGAATCTAGCTGTGTCCCCCTCTCCTTGCCTACAGTGGTTGTTGTTGGCTTTTTTTTTTTTTTAATCCAATTAGCCAGGCTTCTGCTAATTTTATTAATCTTCTCAAGGAAGCAACGTTTGGCTTTTGACACCCTCTGTTGTAGCTGGTCCCCCACCACATTCCATTAATCTCTCTTCTTATCTTTATTATTTCCTTCTACATTATTTGGGTTTATTCTATCGCACTTTTTCTAGGGTTGTCAGTTGTATGCTGAACGCATTAGCTCTCAGCCTGTAACTTCTGTAAGTACGTAAAAGCCCCAAACCAAACCGGTTGCCATTGAGTAATTTCAACTCATGGTGACCCCATGTGTTACAGAGTAAAACTGATTCACAGGGTTTTCTGGGCCACAATCTTTACGGAAGGAGCCCTGGTGGTGCGGTGATTTAACTGCTCAGCTGCTAACCAGAAGGTTAGTGGTTCTAACCCACCAGCTGCTCTGCAGGAGAAAGATGTGGCATTTTGCTTCCGTAAAGATTACAGCCTCGGAAACCCTATGGGGGGGGCAGTTCTACTCTGTCCCTGTAGGGTTGCTATCAGTCAGAATAGACTCAAGGGCAATGGGAATCTTTATGGAAGCAGATCACCAGGCCTTTCTTCCACAGCACTGCTGGGTGGGTTCGAACCGCCAACCTTTTTAGATTGGTAGTTGAGCACAAACCATTTGTACCGGCACCAAGGGACCTGTAAGTACTTAAGACCACACCTTTCCTTTGAAGCCCCACTTTACTGCATCCCACAAGCTTTTCATGTAGTCTTCCCAGTATCCCTCACTTCTAAGTATTTTAAAATTCCCATTGCGATTTCTTCTTTGGCCCATTAGTTGTCTAGAAGAATGTTTTTAGAAATGTTTTAAATCATCCTGTTGGTGTTGATTGTTGGGACTGTCTCATGGGCTGGTTCATGATCGTTTTTTAAATGATCCCTTGTGTACTTGAAAGGAATGTGCACAGCTGGGTGCTGTCTCCTCCATGTGGTCCATAAGCCTGAACTTGTTAACCGTGGGGTTTAAATCTACCCAATTTGTACCGGCCGCTTCTATCTTCAGTCTATTAATTATTGTGAGAAAACCAAAACCTGTTGCCATCGAATCCATTCCAACTCACGACGACCCCTTGTGTTACAGAGGAGAACCGCTCCATAGGGTCTTCTTGGCTGTAATCTTTATGGAAGCAGATCACCAGGCCTTTCTTCCGTGGAAGGTGGGTTCGAACTGCCAATCACAAACCATTTGTGCCACCCAGGCATCTTAATTGTTGTGAGAAGTGTGACAAAAACTCTGCTGTGGACTAAAGTGTGTCTCCAGAAAGATGTGTTGAAGTCCTCTGTACTGTGACTGTGACCTTGTTTGGAAATAGGAGTTTTATTTTGTTATGTTAATGAGTTCATACCAGTGTCTTAGGCTGGGTTTGCTAGAGAAGCAAAACCAGTAAAGCATAGAAATATCCATATAGAGAGATTTATATCAAGGAGATAGCTCACGTGGTTGTAGAGCCGAATGGGGATCAGGCTGGAGGCTTCTCCTGATTCACGTAGCCACAGGCTGGCGAACCCAAGATCGGCAGGTCAGACAGCAGGGCCCTGGCTCACAGGCTACAAAGACCGATGAATCCCAAGATTGGCAGGTAAGACCACAGGTAAGCTGCTAGCTCAAATCCCAAGAACCAGAGGTCAGATGAACAGGAGCCAGCTGCAGGATCCAGAGCGAGCAAAAGCCCACAAGCCTTGTCAGAAAGTACACCTAATATTGGATGCAGGCCACACCCCCAAGGAAACTCCCTTTCAACTGATTGGCTGCTCACAGCAGATCCCATCGTGGAGGTGATCCCATTACATCAGAGCTCATCATGGAGGTGATCACATCATCATATGACTGCCGCACTACGTCACAGTTTGGCAGGACAAACCACTGACGATTGTGGCCCAGCCAAGCTGACACACAACTTTAACCATCCCACCAGTACAGGCGGGTCTTAACCCTAATCCTTTCTGAGTGGTGTCTTATAAAAGGGGAGAAGCGACATAGAAACAGTGTCCCACACAGGAGGAAGAACCAAACCAAAACCAGGTGACACTGAGTCGATTCTGACTCACAGAGGCCCCGTGTGTGTCAGAGTACAACTGTGCTCCATGGGGGTTTTTGTTCTTGTGGTGAAACCATACATAACAAAACACAAGCCATCTCAACGACTTCTACATGTACAGGTCAGTGACGTTGATTACAGTCATCAAGTCATGCAACCATTCACACCATCCTTTTCCAAATCATTCCGCCACGGCTAACATGAACTCAATGTCCCCTAAGCAAAAACTCCTGCCCCATAGGGTTTTCATGGCTACGACCTTTTGGAAGCAGATTGCCAGACCTTCTGAGGCACCTCTGGGTGGATTCAAACCACCAAGCTTTCAGTTAATAGTCAAGTGCTTAACGTTTGTGCCACTCACGGACTCCCAGGAGGAAGACAGATGCCATATAAAGATACATCTACAAGCTAAAGGAAGGTTGAGAGACCCCTGGGGCTACAGAAGCTGACAGAGACAGGGAATGACCTTCTCCTAGAGTGGCCAGAACATAGCCCTGTGGATGCCCTGAATCTGGACTCCCATCCTCCAAAACTGTGAACAACAAATTCCTCTTCTTTGAAGCCACCCACTTGTGGTATTCTTGTAACGAAATTCCTAGGAGACATTTTGCCAAGCTCATTTGGTAGTTCTGTCAATATTTTGGTCTGTTTTCTACCGTCAACATCAGCTTGTTTGGGTTTAATGTCTGCTTGGTTCCTCTGATTCTGCCCCAATACTTCCTGCCCACTTGGGGTTTTTCTGATGTTTATCTCATGAATAGACTGGGGAGGAAGATCACAGAGCTGAAATGCCCTCTCATCACAGCATACTAGCCATGTGATTGTACGACTTGTTTTTGTTTTTATATAATATTTTGTTGTGTACTTGGTGAAGGTTTACACAGTGGTTTAGGTTCCCACTCAACGATTTCTACTCGTTCTTCGGTGACATTGGTTACATTCTTCACAACGTGTGAACATTCTCACTATTTCTCTTCTGGTTGTTCCGTTTCCATTCATCTAGTTTCCCTGCCCGCTTACATTCTCATCTTTGTTTTAAAGTCATTGTTGACTGTCTGGTCTCATAGAGGTGATTTTTTAAAGGAGTACAGTACTTAGGTGATATTCTTTATTTTGTGAGCCAATCTGTTATGTAGCTAAAAGGGGACCTTAGGGGTAGTTTTGGCTCAAGGTTTAAATAGTATCTCAGAGCAATAGCCTTGGGGAGTCTTCTAGTCTCAGCCAGTTCAGCCAGTCTGGTTTTATGTATTTATTTGGTGTGTGTGTGTGTGTGTGTGTGTGTGTGTGGGTTTGAGGTTCTGTTTAACATTTCCCCCCCATTCTATCAAGGCCCATCTGTTGTGGCCCTGATCCACATGGTCGATAGTGGCAGTCAGGCACCATCTAGTTCTTGAATGACTTGACTCACCTGTTGGGTAGAAAAGGTGAGTCCAGGTGTTTCCAGGTGGCTCTTCCTACCACTCACTCCACCAGTCAGGGGGACAGTTTGGGGGTTCCGCCAGTTGCTGAGGATGTCTGCACTCCAAAAATTAGGGAGTCACCATGACCTGGGTCATAGACCTGCTGGCCTGTGGTCATTTGGCTGATACCAAAGAGCCAAGCGTGTCCGTCCACTCAGAGTCCGCTCTGGACCTACTTCTCCAGGAGCAATGGTGCCCAGCTGACCTCTGTAGCCTCGGCCCCAGTGTCTTAGTTCTCTGGTGCTGCTGTAACAGAAATACCCCAAGTGGGTAGCTTTAACAAAGAGAAATTGATTCTCTCACAGTCTAGGAGGCTAGAAGTCTGAATTCAGGGTGCCAGCTCCAGGGGAAGTCTTTCTCTCTCCGTCGGCTCTGAGGGAAGGTCTCTGTCATCAATCTTCCCCTGGTCTAGGAGCTTCTCATCCCAGGGACTCCAGATCCAAAGGACGTGCTCTGCTCCCGGCTCTTCTTTCTTGGTGGTATGAGGTCCCCATGTCTCTCTGCTCGATTCTCTCTTTTATATCTCAGAAGAGATTGACTTAAGATACAACCTAATCCTGTAGATTGAGTCCTGCCTCATTAACATAACTGCCTCTAATCCTGCCTCATTAACGTCATAGAGGTTAGGATTTACAACACATAAGATAATCACATCAGATCACAAAATGGTGGACAACCACATAATACTGGGAATCATGGCCTAGCCAAGTGGACACACATTTTTGGGGGACACAATTCAATCCATGACACCCAGGACCCCCCTATTCCAACTGCATGAATCCTACAAACCTGCCCAGATTTCAGAGCTGATGCCCCTTCTCTGGTTGTTGGCTCTGCTTCTCCAGCGGCGTTACTGGCCCAGAGGCTGAGACCCTGATGTGGACTGTTAGCCTACAGAACCATGAGAAAATAAATGTCTCTTCCTTAAAGCCACCCGCCTGTGGTATTTGTGTTACAGCGGCGCTAGAGAACTAAGACAAGTGCCCAGCGAAGCAAGCAAGAGGAAGGCTGTGTCCAGGAAACAGTGTCCCTCCAGAGAAGGACAACAAGGTCCCCAGGAGGACAGTGAGGGGGACCCCAGGATGACAGCACCACCACAGACTGCAGGGACAGGACTTGAGGCTCACACTGGTGGAGGGCGGCCCTTGCCCAGAGCCCCCCACCACTGTCCTCAGAGTCCGCAGCCCGCCTGGCCCGGCTCACATCTGTCCCTGGCTTGTCTCGGCCACGTGAGGCTGACAGCCCTCTCCTCCCCGCACGCCGTGCTACTGGGTTGGCCGAGGCCACTCTCCCTCCCACAGTGGACCTGGCTTCAACTCCCCGAGAGCTGGACACGGGCCCTGGTGCTATCAGAAGCTGAGAGCAAAAGAGCCTGCACTCCAGACCATATTCCTGCCAGCTGTCCCTTATCTGGGCTACTCCTGACCTTCCAGTGCCCAGCCAGGACAAGCCACAGGCTGCCAGGACACACTTGCGGCTCTCCCCAGCTCCCTGGAAGTGAGAAGTGGTTCTTACGAACTCCCAGGAAGCTGCCCCGACTCTCCCTGGAGACTCTGCTCAGCTCGTCTATGGTTAGCAGTCATGCCCTGCTATGGGGTGAAGTGTGTCCCCAAAAAGATATGTTGAAGTCCTAACCCCTGGGCCTGTGAATGGGAGCCTGCTGAGGAAATGAGACTTTTCTCGAAGCTGTTATCAGTTATGTTAGTGAGGTCAGACGGGAGTTGGGGGGGTCCAAGCCCCTCCCGAGTGGCGTCTTATAAAAGTGGAGAACGGGCATGGAGACAGAGTCACACGGGGGAAGACGCCATATGAGGATGAGTCCCCAAGAACACCAAGAGATACCCGGAGCTGCCAGAAGCTGGAAGAGACAAGGAGCCTCCCCTAGAGCCTTCGGAGGGAACACGGCCCTTCCCACACCCCAGAGTCAGACTCCCAGCCTCCAGAACCACAAGACAGTACGTTTCTGTTCTCTAGATCCAGCCACTTTGTGGCTGTTACGGCGGTCCCAGGAGGCTAGGGTGGGCCCATCTTTCCCCAGCTGGGGGTGCGTGGGCTTCTCAGGTCGTCAACCCTGAGCAATAAATCATTTAGGGACGCCTTGTCGATGGGCACGCAGACGCTGGTGATGCTCTGCCTCACACCGGAGCGGTGGGTACGCGGGGGCTGGCTTTACTATGAGTCTCTGACCGCACAGATGCATTTACAGACTCCTGTGGCCATGAAGGACCTCACGCTCGGTAAAGAAGAAGGTCACTGAGAAAGAGGAAGACCCTCAATGAGTTGGATTGACACAGTGGCTGCAACAATGGGCTCAGGCATAACAAAGATGGTGAGGATGGCGCAGGACTGGACAGTGTTTCGTTCTGTTGTCCACGGGGAGGCTATGGGTTGGAACCGACCGGATGGCCCCTGACAACAACATCCGGGAAACATTCCATGGTTTTGAAAACAAGTGACAAAATACCAAACAAGAAGGACAGCTGAGACCAGCCCTTGTCCCCCGTCTCCCACCCAGCACGTGTGCAGCTGTCCCCCTGAGCCCAGTGCCTGGTGCTGGTGATGTCACTGCCCAGTCCTGTGCCATCATCAGTTATGGATTGGATTGTCGGGATCCATTGGGTTTTCACTGGCTGATTCTTGGACATAGGTTGCCAGGACTTTCTTCCTAGTCTTACTCTGGAAGTTCCGCTGAAACCTGTTCAGCATCCTAGCAACACGCAAGCCTCCACTGACAGACAGGTGGTGGCTGTGTGTGTGGCGCATTGGCCGGGAATTGAACCTGGGTCTCCCGCATGGAAGGCGAGCATTCTACCACTGACTCCAGGGTACCCCAGTGCTTTCATCACCTCCTTTGGCATGGAGGGAAACTAAGGCACGGCAAGCAGGAAGAAGTGGCATCCGAATACGAACTCTGCGGCCCCGCCAGCTTCCTCAGAGGGAAGGCAGCCACGCACGCTGTGAGGTGCTCAGCCCCGGGGACCCTATGATGGCAGAAAGGGGGCCTCACACACCCTCTCCAACACCCACCAGGGTTCTCAGGGCCAGCCCTGCCCTGCACCCAAGGGCACTGCAGCCAGGGACAGGGTTCTCCTCCCTCCTGGACCAGGAGATGCATCCAGGTGGCCCACAGGACAAGCAGCACTTCCAGCTGGCTCTCGGAACTGGGGACAGAGTTTAGCCAGCGTCCGGCTCTGCTGGGCTCCTCGGTCACCCGGGAGGGTGGAGGGTGGGCTCAGGAAAAGCCAGGACAACCGCAGCAAGGGAGGCCCCCAGGCCACAGTGCCAGGGGTGGAGGCCCTGCTAGGCCTGGCGGGGGTGGGGGTGCTGCGGCAGCCACCCTGCACCAGCCTGGGGAACCCGGGAAATGAGGCCCCACACACAGGCCAGGCCTCCGGCTCCTAGTCCGTTAGTGGGCAGGTGGGGGGCCTCACCGACTCTGGGAGCTGGGAGACCCCCACCCCCACGGAAGGAAGCCAGCATCGGTGCTCCCCACACTGCCCCTGGGGGCCTCTGCCCGACATCTCCAGGACTGGGGTTGTCCCACCCTCTGGTCCCATAAGGAAACTGAGTCCAGAGAGGCAGAGGGGCTGGGTTGTTACGGTCCAGGTAGCCTCCCAAACTCTGGGGAGCTAGGCAGGGCCCCTCTGCCCCTAAGTGGGCAGTTGGTCCAGGAACCCTTCCCCCTCCCCCGCCCCCTGGGGCCTACTCACTTCCTCCCTACAGTAGCCCCAAATTTGAAAATGGCAGGGGAGGGCCCGGGAGGGTCAGGGTGGCAGCTAAAAAGCAGCTGTTGGGTTGATGAGAAACAGAAGCTGGGAGTCTGCCAGGCGCGGCCTCTTCTCCCGGGCCTCAGCACAGAGCAGGAGGCTCCCGCAGGGTGACAGCGGTGGCTGCGTTGTGGTGGCCCTGGGCTCTGAGGGGGAACCTGCCCCCTTGGCTCAGAGCCCACTTCTCAGGACCCTCCCCTGTCACCCAGCCTGGGGGGCCCTCCACGGCCGGGCTGGCCGTGGTAGGCATTTCACTGGGCTTTGTCTGACATGGTTCTTTAAAATCCCAGCCAGCCCTTGAAGCAAAGGGCTTTTCCAAATTTGCAAAGTTGTGAATTTACAAAGCCATCTCCCTATTTGCTTTCATTTCTTCCTCTTTTTCTTCATTTTTAAGAAATTGCAGTAAATAGCTAACGAAACACCTACTGTTTCAACAATGGTCACGTGCGCAGTTGAGAGACATTAAATTTGCCCATCGTGTTACTTAACCATCCCCCAAGTTCTCCCGGCATCCGAAACAGAAACGTGTGCACGCCCACTCGCTTCTTCTGGTGAACTGGCCGAGCTTTCTAGAGCTCCTCTCTGCCTTGTTAGTTCCTACCTTATGGTGGCAGTGGCATCTAGCACACACTTACAGCGCTGTTTCCGGACTTCTTCCCCGGGGCCGCCAGCTCGTCCTCTCTTAGTCCACCTCCCAAGTAAGCACAGATGTCTTTACATGTTCGCCCCAGCATCGCATGGGCTACCCCATTCCAGCCTCGGCTACCCACTGCATCACTGCCTGGCTATGTTTAGGTCTGGGGGTTTCTTAGGCTGGGTTCTCTAGAGAAGCAAAACCAGTAAACCGTACAAATACAGACACACAGAGATTTACATCAAGGAAATGGCTCATGCTGATGCAGAGGCTGGAAAGTCCCAAGTCCGTGGGTCAGGCTGGAGGCTTCTCCTGACTCATGTAGCCTCAGGGGCTGGCGAACCCAAGATCAGCAGGTCAGACAGCAGGGCTCCGGCTCACAGGCTGTGAAGGCCAACGAATTCCCAAACTGGCAGGTAAACTGCTAGCCCAAGTCCCAAGAACTGGAGGTCAGATGAACAGGAGCCAGCTGTGGGATCCAGAGCGAGCAAAAGCCCACGAGCCTTGCCAGAAAGTCTATCTATATCAGACGAAGGCCCCACCCCCAAGGAAACTCCCTTTCAGCTGATTGGCTACTCCCAGCTGATCCCATCATGGAGGTCATTACATCATTAGATAACCGTTGAACTACATCATAACTGCCCAACCACTGAGAATCATGGCCCATTTTATTTATTTATTTATATAGTGTTTATTTATGTCTGTGGGTTTGTTACCACAGCTAAATCTGGCCTACCAAAAAAAATTGCTGCTATCGAGTCGATTCCAACTCCTAGCGACCCTATAGGACAGAGTAGAACTGCCCCATAGGGTTTCCAAGGCTGCGGTATCAGAAGCAGACTGCCACATCTTTCTCCCGCAGAGTGTCTGGTGGGTTCAAACCTCCAACCTTTTGGTTAGCAGCTGAGCGTTTACCCACTGCACCACCAGGGCTCCTCTAGCCTGGCCTATCCTGACTAATACAGAAATAGGTTCATTCAAGCAAGGTGCTTCCCACACATCCTCAGTCCACTCCCGGTCAGGAGGCCAACCTGCAGCCACAGCCAACTGAAACCAAAACCAAACCCTTTGCCATCAGGCCGATTCTGACTCACAAAGACCCTACAGGACAGAGCAGAACTGCCCCATAGGGTTTCTAAGGAGTGGCTGGTGGATTCGAACTGCTGGCCTTTTTGTTAGCAGCTGAGCTCTTAACCACTGCATCACTAGGGCTCTTAACCACGACCCACCAAGGGCCCCCGAATTGCTCCCTCCCCCTCCTCTTCCACCCAGAACAAGGCTGAATGAAGGGGACGCCCGCAGAGCCCCCAGGGAGACGACACTCCCATTTTCCACGCCATCACCAAAAACTACCCTAGTTTAACCCATGCCCAGGTGGCTGTACCCCAGGACATCCCATGCGGTGCCATAGATCGCTTTTGTGTGACCTTTCTAGCCATGGTCTTGTAACTCCCACCCAAGTGATTGGGCAGGACTGTGTCATAGAGTAATTGTGGCCCACCAAGGGCCAGGAATGGCAGCTTAAAGAGCAATAACGTTGCATTCATCATCAAAAAGAACATTTTAAGATCTATCCTAAAGTACAACGCTGTCAGTGATAGGATAATATCCGTAGGCCTACAAGGAAGACCAGTTAATACAACTATTATTCAAATTTACGCACCAACCACTAAGGCCAAAGATGAAGAAACTGAAGATTTTTACCAGCTTCTGCAGCTGAAATTGATCGAACACGCAATCAGGATGCATTGACAATTACTGGTGATTGGAATGCGAAAGTTGGAAATGAAGAAGAATTGGTAGTTGGAAAATATGGCCTTGGTGATAGAAACGATGCTGGAGATCGCATGATAGAATTTTGCAAGACTAACAACTTCTTCATTGCAAATGTTTTTTTTTCACCAACATAAACAGCGACTATACACATGGACTTCGCTAGATGGAATACACAGGAATCAAACTGACTACATCTGTGGAAAGAGACGATGGAAAAGCTCAATATCATCAGTCACAACAAGGCCAGGGGCGACTGTGGAACAGGCCATCAATTGCTCATATGCAAGTCCAACTCGACACTGAAGAAAATTAGAACAAGTCCACGAGAGCCAAAGTACAACCTTGAGTATATCCCACCCGAATTTAGAGATCATTTCAAAAATAGATTTGATGCGTTGAACAGTAATGACTGCAGACCAGACGAGTTGTGGAATGACATCAAGGACATCATACATGTAGAAAGCAAGAGGCCATTAAAAAGACAGGAAAGAAAGAAAAGACCCAAATGGATGTCAGAAGAGACTCTGAAACTTGCTCTTGAACGTCGAGTAGCTAAAGCAAAAGGAAGAAATGATGAAGTAAAAGAGCTGAACAGAAGATTTCAAAGGGCAGCTCGAGAAGACAAAGTGTTATAATGACGTGCAAAGAGCTGGAGATAGAAAATCAAAAAGGAAGAACATGCTTGGCATTTCTCAAGCTGAAAGAACTGAAGAAAAAATTCAAGCCTTGAGTTGCAATAGTGAAGGATTCTATGGGGAAAATATTAAACGACACAGGAAGCATCACAAGAAGATGGAAGGAATATACAGAGTCATTATACCAAAAAGAATTGCTCAACGTTCACCTATTTCAGGAGGCAGCATATGATCAGGAGCTGATGGTACTGAAGGAAGAAGTCCAAGCTGCACTGAAGGCATTGGCGAAAAACAAGCCTCCAGGAATTGACGGAATATCAACTGAGATGTTTCAACAAACAGATGCAGCACTGGAAGTGCTCACTCGTCTATGCCAAGAAATTTGGAAGACAGCTCTCTGGCCAACCGACTAGAAGAGATCCATATTTATGCCTATTCCCAAGAAAGGTGATCCAACCGAATGTGGAAATTGTCGAACAACATCATTAATATCACATGCAAATAAAATTTTGCTGAAGATCATTCAAAAGCGGCTGCAGCAGTATATCCATAGGGAACTGCCAGAAATTCAGGCCGGATTCAGAAGAGGACGTGGAACCAGGGATATCATTGCTGATGTCAGATGGATCCTAGCTAAAAGCAGAGAATACCAGAAAGATGTTTACCTGTGTTTTATTGACTATGCAAAGGCATTCGACTGCGTGGATCGTAACAAATTACGGATAACATTTCGAAGAATGGGAATTCCAGAACACGTAATTGTACTCCTGAGGAACCTGTACATAAATCAAGAGGCAGTTGTTCGAACAGAACAAGGGGATATTGTGTGATTTAAAGTCAGGAAAGGTGTGCATCAGGGTTGTATCTTTTTACCATACCTATTTGATCTGTCTGCTGAGCAAATAATCCAAGAAGGTGGACTATATGAAGAAGAATGGGGCATCAGGATTGGAGGAAGACTCACTAACAACCTGCATTATGCAGATGATACAACCTAGCTGAAAGTGATGAGGACTTGAAGCACTTACTGGTGAAGATCAAAGACCACAGCCTTCAGTATGGATTACACTTCAACATAAAGAAAACAAAAATCCTCACAGCTGGACCAATAAGCAGCATCATGATAAACGGAGAAAAGACTGAAGTTGTCAAGGATTTCATTTTACTTGGATTCACAATCAACACCCATGGAAACAGCAGTCAAGAAATCAAACAAAGAATTGCCTTGGGCAAATCTGCAGCAAAAGACCTTTTTAAGTGTTGAAAAGCAAAGATGTCACCTTGAAGACTAACATGGGCCTGACCCAAGCCATGGTGTTTTCAATTACGTCATGTGCATGGGAAGGCTGGACAATGACTACGGAAGACCGAAGAAGAACTGACACCTTTGAATTGTGGTGTTGGCGAAGAATATGGAATATCCCATGGACTGCCAAAAGAACAAGCAAATCTGTCTTGGAAGAAATAGAACCTGCATGCTCCTTAGAAGCAAGGATGGCAAGACTACATCTCACATACTTTGGACATGTTATTAGGAGGGACCAGTCCCTGGAGAAGGACATCATGCTTGGTGAAGTACAGGGTCAATGAAAAAGAGGAAGACCCTCAACGAGATGGACTAACACAGTGGCAGCAACAATGGGCTCAAGCGTAACAGCGACTGTGAGGATGGCGCAGGACCGGGCGGTGTTTCGTTCTGTTGCACACGGGGTCGCTATGAGTCAGAACCGACTGGACGGCACCTAACAACAACAGCAAGGGTATTGGTCAGTTTTGTCATCCTGCTGGGCTTGAAATGAGCCACCCCAGAGGCGGGAAAGAGAAGATCCCCCACCACCAAGGAAGAACAGCCAGTAGTGGAGCACATCCTTTGGACCCAGGATCCCTGTGCTGAGAAGCTCCTGGACCCAGGAGACAGAGAGAGAGCTGTAACACTGAAGGCAGCGAGAAGTGGTAGCAGAGATCCGGCAGTGTGAGACGGTGTGGTGGGCTTCCCAGCCCACGGAGAGAGAAAGCTGACTGCCTTTGGGAGAGGTCTAGGGCCACCACCACTGGGAAGATGCTGTCCTAATGGAAGAACTGTATCCTGAGTGTTCCTGGGCCTAAATCATAACCTGTTACTTCCCTAATAATTGTGAGTACTGTCTGTGAGCTCTGTGTGGCCATTGCAAAGAATTACCAAACCCAGCAGAGGAGTAGAGAGTGCCGTGGCAGGGACAGTTGGTGTCAACTGGTAAAGATGGCAGAGAGAGAAAGTATGTCTGACATTCGCCTGATAGGAACCAGCCTTGGGCTGTGGGTCTTGATTCTCCTTCCCCATTGTGACATTAGAGGAGGTCAGACACCGCCACCATTCCGTTTTGACGTCCCACCACACCACGAAGGGTGCCAAAAGTCCAGGACTCTCACCGAGCCCCAGCCCCAAATCCAACCACTGCCCCATACCATCCCCCACATCCTCTGGGGCTCAGCATCTCGTCCTCACTCTCCTCTGAAGCCCCCTGCCCCTTGCCCCCCAGCACGTTGGTCCCCCCCTGCACACCTCAAAGGAGGGGGCTGTTTTTCCTCCACGAGGGCCTCCAGGCTGTCAGAGTCAGCCTCTTGTCCTATTTCTGTGCCTCCTCTCGCCCAGGCCCGCCCTTCTGGCCTGCCCACTGCAGTAACCGGGCATGCTGGCCTCCCTCTCTCCCCTCTGCCCCGATAGTCCATTCCTGCACTGCAACCAGAGCCAGCCTTCACAGCTGAACCCAGCTCGTGGCTCCTGTCCCCAGGGTCCACGGCTCCCACCACCTCAGAAGGCCATCCAAAGTCCAGCCCTTCACCACCCCCAGCCCATTCCCCTCCAGCACTGTAGGGTCCCATCCCCCCACACCCCTCCTCCACACACCCCTCCATCTGCACCCCTCGCCCGCCGCCCTGGGCACTGGTCCTGACCACTGGCCAGAGCCGCTGCCCTCTCTATTACCCCCCGGCTCCTCCCTAGCCCCGGCCACTATACCACACTCTCATGCCCTGAGAAGTCCATCGATTTTCTTTCTTCAGTTTATTGTGGTTGAGAACATACACCAACTCAACAACTCCTACATGTAAGGTTCTACAACCTTTCTCACCCTCCCTTTCCAAAGTGTTCCTCCCCCATTAACATAAGGAGCCCTGGTGGTGAAGTGGGTAAGAGCTTGGGTGCTAAACAAAAACGTCGACCGTTCGAATCCACCAGCCGCTTCTTGGAAACCTTATGGGGCAGTTCTACTCTGTCCTATAGGGTCGCTATGAGTTGGAATCAACTCGATGGCAATGGGGTTTTTTTTTTTTTTTTCAGTGCATTAACATAAACTGACTGCCCTCCAAGCTTCCTAGCTGACCTTTTGAGTTGCTGTTGCCAGTAGATATATGATCCCATATAGATAGTTCTTAAAAGAGCACCATCTTCAAGGCAGACATTTTAAACTAGTTAAACTAAAATACTGTTTGGTTTTAAGAAGACTTCAGGGGATATTTTTTGTTTAAGGTTTCAAGATTACCTCAGAGCAATAGTTTCAGGGGTTCATCCACCTTCCATGGCTCCAGAAAGCCAGGATTCCATGAGAATTTGAAATTCTGTTCATTTTTCTCCCTTTTGATCAGGATTCTTCTATAGAATCTTTGACCAAAACGTTCAGTAATGGTAGCCGGGAACCATCCAGTTCTTCTGCCTCATGACAAAGGAGCCATTTGTTCATGGAGACAATCAGCCTCGTGTTCCAGCTCCTCCTCCGATTCCTGACTCTCCTTCTTCTTCTGTTTCCACTTGTCTTCTTGCTCGCTGTCTGCCTCCCTCTGGACTGGGGGCTCCGGGAGGGCAGGGCCCTAGCTTTGGGGACCACTGGACGCCCAGGGCAATTACAGAACACCCTGGATAAGACAGCTGAGCCTGTGCTCCCTCCCCAAACCGCACTCAGCACCTTCCGTGGGTCAGCTCAGGCATGCCTCTCAATGTAGGTGCGGTGACCCTCCCCAATCCACAGATAGGGGTGAGAAACTAAGCATGCAAACGGACAATGGCCAGACCATATATGAAAACAGAGCTCTGACCGACAGAAGCAGTCCTGCAAACCACAAGCTCTGCAGCAATCAGCACAGACAGTCAGGTCTGGGTCAGTGCCAGCCAGCTTCCCTAGTCTGGCCGCCCTCCCACAACTCAGCACCAACCAGAGAAAGACAAGTGTGCTCTCCTAAACAGTCACACAAGATGCCCCACTTCTGCTTAGCTGCCTCCAGCTTCTCCGCGCCAATAACTGCCAATCAGGGCACACCTGAAGTCTTCCCTTCTTTCATTGTAGGATTTTTTTACACCTTTATTGAGGTAAGTTTCACAGACCATAAATTCACCCACTTAAAGTGTACGGTCAGTGGTTTTTAGCAGATCCACAGGGTTGCACAACCATTACCGCTATGTAATTGTGAAATAGTTTCAGCACTCCAAAAAGACTCCCATGAGCCGTTACTTCCTGTCTAGCTATCTAGTGTTGCTATAACAGAAATACCATAAGTGGGGGGGTTAACCAACCGAAATCTATTTTTTCACAGTTGCTACTGCTGTTGTTACTGTTAGTGCCGTCCAGTTGGTCCTGACTCTATGTATGAAACACTGCCCGGTCCTGTGCCATCCTCAAAGATGTCACTTCTCACAGTTAGGAGGCTAGAAGTCCAAATTCAGGTGCTAGCTGTAGGGGAAGGTTTTCTCTGTTGGCTCCGGGGGAAGGTCTTTGTCTCTTACCAGTTTCTGTTCCTCTGTTCCTTGGCCATCTTCATGGGGCATCTCTCTTTCCCCATCTCTGCTTTTTTGCTGCTTGCTTAATCTGCTCTTTCATATCTCAGAAGAGATTGACATAAAACACACCCTACACTAATCCTGTCTCATCAAAGTAACAAAGAAAATCCATTCCCAGCTGGGAGTATAACCACTGGGAGAGGGGTTAGGATTTACAGCATATATTTTTGAGGGACACAACTCAACACATAACAGTAAGGTTATCATGAGTCAGAGTCAACTCAACAGCACCTAACCACAGCATCATGATCCATTTTCATTCTTTTGCATTTAGCAACCCAGTGCCATTTGCTGAAAAGGCTATTCTTTTTTTCCCCCACTGAATGGTCTTGGCACCCTTGTTGAAAATTAATTGACCATAAAATCGAGAGTTAATTTCTGGAGTCTCAATTCTATTCCATTGATCTATATGTTTATCCTTGTGCCAGAAACACAGTCTTGATTACTGCAGCTTTGAAGTAAATTTTGAAATTGGAAAGTGTGAGTTCTCCAATTTTGTTCTTTTTCAAGATTGTTTTGACTATTCTGGGTCCCTTGAGTTTCCATATGAATTTTAGAAATCAATTTGTCAATTTCTGCAAAAAAATCCAGCTGGGATTTTGATAGGGATTACACTGAAGACGTAGATCCATTTGGGGAGTATTGCCATCTTAACAATGTTCAGTCTTGTGATCCATTAACATGGGGTGTCTTTCCATTTATTTACAGCTTCTTTAATTTCTTTCAGCAATTTTTTTTGGTAGTTTTCAGTGCACAAGTCTTGTGATTCTTTTATTAAATATATTCCTAGATATTTTATTCTTTGTGATTGCAGTGCAATGGATCATTTTTGTGTGGCTTTTCTTGCCACGGTCTTGTAACTCCCACCCAAGTGATTGGGTGGGGCTGTGCAAATAAGGTAATTGTGGCCCACCAAGGGGATTGTTCAGTTTTGCCTTAAAAGAGACACAATTCCAGAGCAGAGAGAGGATCCAACCACCAGCAAGGAAGAACAGCCAGGAGCAGAAAGTACATCCTTTGGACCCAGGATCCCTACGCTGAGAAGCTCCTGGAACCAGGAGACAGAGAGAGCTGTAACACTGAAGGCAGAGAGAAGTGGCGGCAGAGACCCAGCAGTATGAAATAGCGTGGTGGGCTGGGAAGAAGGAGAGAGAAAGTTGAGTGTCTTTGGGCAGAGGCAGAGGCCGAGGGCCAGGGAGAGTCCTGCATGTGAGCACGGCTGGGGAGAGGCTGTCCTGATGGAAGAACTGTATCCTGAGTGTTCCTCAGCCTGAATCATAACCTGTTACTTCCCTAATAAACCCTATAATTGTGAGTATTGTCCATGAGTTCTGTGTGGCCATTGCAATGAATTATCAAACTCAGCAGAGAAGCAGAGAGTGCTGTGGGAGGGATGGCTGGTGTCAGAATTGGTAAAGGTGGTGGAGAGAGGAGGCATGTCTGACCTCTGCTTCATAGGGATCAGCCTTGGGCTGTTGATCTTGATTCTCCTTCCCCCTTGTGAAGTTAGAGCAGGTCAGACACTGCTCCCACGCTGTGTTCACAGTGATGCTATTATAAATTAGATAAAAGCCAAATATGTTGCTGTTGTGTTGATTCTGACTCATAGCGACCCTATAGGACAGAGTTGAACTGCCCCTAGTGTTTCCAAGGAGTCACTGGTGGATTCAAACTGCAGACCTTTTGGCTAATAGCCAGGGCTCTTAACCACTGTGCCACCAAGTCTCCATAAATGAGATACCAAAAACCCCTTGCCATAGAGTCGATTCCAACTTCTCCTAATTTTATTTTCAGATTGTTCACTGCTAGCTGTATTGGTAGTCTCCAAGACCACCCACAGGCTCTATGGTGCACTACAAGGACTCACAGGACTCAGAAAAGCTGTTATGCTAACAGTTATGATTTATTACAGTGAAAAGAAAAAGTACATGGGACAAATCCAGGAGAGATCAAGTACAGCTTCCCGGTGTCCCCTCCTAGTGAAGTTGCATGGAGACACACTTAATGCTCCCAGCAGTGATGTGCTTAGAAAGTATTGCCAACCAAGGAAGCTCACCTGAGCCTTGACGTCCAAAGTTTTATTGGGGGTCAGCCACACAGGCATGCAGTGCCCACATGACTGACCTTAGCTACTCAGTCTCCAGTACCCTAGGGGCCAAGCTGATACATTGTGGCCCAGGGCTTCAGGCATACAACAATAGGCATTCACCGTAAGTCACATTGTTAGTATCAACTATGTGATCAAATTGATATAGCATGTCCCAAGGCCTCAAACATACAAAAACACTCTTATCAGGCAGGATATTCCAAGTGCTCAGAGGTTATCTACCAGAAGCTGGTGAAGGACCAAATCTTTCTTAGGAATGTTCAGGGTTTAAGCAACCCAAGACTGCTGAGTAAGCCTTTACTGCACACTAACATATACAAATAACAGTTGATTTTTGTATATTGAGCTGGTATCCTGCCACGTTGCTGAACATGTACATTAGATCTGATAGTATTTTAGTGCGTTCCTTCTTCTTCTCCTTGTTCTTCTCAGGTGCTGTTGAGTCGGTACTGACTCACAGCGACCCCGTGTATAACAGAACGAAACAGTGCCAGTCCTGCGCCATCCTCACAATCATTGCTATGTTTGAGCCCATTGTTGCAGCCACTGTGTCGATCCATCTTGTTGAGGGTCTTCCACTTTTTTTGTGACCCCCTACTTTACCATGCATTCCATTTCATTGTGTGGTGGAACGCATAAACATCAATATCCTAGACATTAGTGAGCTGAAATGGACTGGTATTGACCATTTTGAATTGGACAATCATATGGTCTACTATGCTAGGAATGACAGCTTGAAGGTGAATGGCTTCTAATGAGCATTCTGGCTGTACTTCTTCCAAGACAGATCTGTTCCTTCTTCTGGCAGTCCATGGAATACTCAATATTCTTCCCCAACGCCATAATTCAAAGGCGTCAATTCTTCTTCAGTCTTCCTTACTCATTGCTTAGCTTTCGCATGCATATGAGGCAATTGAAAACACTGAGACAGGAGGGATTGGCCAGACCAGGAAGGGTTAAAGCCTCAGGCATGACTAAAGCTTTGAAACCCACACCCCTTTTGGCTGAAGGAGCAAATGACCCTGTTCTACTTAACACTTCCTTATAAGCTGTTTTTCAGACAGACGAGTTTGATCCAGTATCTTGGGCATGCGCGTTGCGTCGGGGGACAACCGACCGGCGACCTTTTTCTAGAGACATGAGTCCCGGACGAGGACTCAAACCAACGTCTTGGAGAACTGTACATGTGCAACATCCCAGAGTAAGTGACGCCAACTGACCCAACAGCATTAGCGACCGGTTCCATCTTGAATTACCTCTTGCGCGCCCACCTAACACACCCTTTTCCCAGAAACCCACACCCCTTTCATGAATAAAGATGAAACCATTTCTTGCCTGGAAACTTTTATAAGCCTTGTAAACCCTTTATTCGGGGAGACAAAGGCTAGTGTCTCATTGTCCCTCTTTGTCTCTGCTTGCGAGCTACTTTTGCTCAATAAAGCTTTGTTCTTGCAGAAAACTTGAGCCTCTCCTGGTCATTCTTGGTCGGTAGAAGGCAAGAACCTCACAGGGGCTGCCCAGGTTGGGCAGAAGACCCCGGCAACATCACCACTGCTTAGGCCAGGTGACCTTAGTCTTCAAGATGACATCTTTGCTTTTTGAACACTCCAAAGAGGTCTTTTGCAGCAGATTTGCCCAATGCAATGTGTCATTTGATTTCTTGACTGCTGTTTCCATGGGTGCTGATTGTGGATCCAAGTAAAATGAAATCCTTGACAACTTCAGTCTTTTCTCCGTTTATCATGACATTGCTTATTGGTCCACTTGCAAGGATTTTTGTTTTCTTTATGTTGAGTGTCTTTAGGATTGTCTGTCAAACCACTAAGAATCATAGCCTAGCCAAGGTGACACATAACATTAACCGTCACACTAGCCAAAGAACTAACCAATAACCAACTCAGCAGAGGACAACGTCAATGATAGGTAGACAAGATGACCCATTCTGTGGACATCAACTAGCCTCCTTCTACAGCCACTTCTGTCATTGCCCAACGGGCTCATGAACAAAGTGACCATGGCAGCAGGCATGGAGGTTGTGCATCGGTACAGCACATGTATTTCCACTCACCAGCGTCCATCTGCTAAGTGCCTTTCCTGGAAACAGCAGATACCAACACTGACCACCTAGTGTTGCCCAGGGGGCTCCGCCAGCTACCTGATGGCAGTTGGTTACATTTGACTGCTTCCACCATGGACAGGGCGCCATTTTGGTCTCCCTAGAATAGATACTCCACCAGGTGTCTGTCAGTTTGTTGTCCTGTGGTGGCTTGTGTGTTGCTATGATACCGGAAGCTTTGCCATCGGCATTTTAAATACCAGCAGGGTCACTGTCATGGATTGAATTATGTCCCCCCAAAAATGTGCGTATCAGTTTGGCTGGGTCATGATTCCTGGTATTGTGTGATCTTCCTATATGTTGTAAATCCTGCCTCTATGATGTTATTGAGAGAGGATGGGTGGCAATTGTGTTAGTAGGCAGGACTCAGTCTACAAGATCGGATTGTGTCCTGAGGCAATCTCTTGAGATATAAGAGAGAGAAGTGAGCAGAGAGACAAGGGAACCTCATACCACCAAGAAAGCAGTGCCAGGAGCAGAGTATGTCCTTTGGACTCAGGGTCCCTGTGCGGGGAAGCTCCTGGTTCGGGGGAACACTGATGAGAAGGCTGACGGAGAGAGAAAGACTTCTGGAGCTGATGCCCTGAATTTGGACTTTTAGACTACTTTACTGTGAGAGAATAAATTTCTCTTTGTTACAGCCATCCACTTGGGGTATTTCTATTGTAGCAGCACTAGATGACTAAGACAGTCACCCCTGGTGGACAGATTTCAGCTAAGCTTCTGGACTAAGACAGACTAGGAAGAAGGACCTGGCAGTCTACTCCTGAAAAAATTGACCAGTGAAAACCTTATGAACAGCAGTGAAATACTGGCTGGTATAGCGCCACAAAATGAGCCCCAATCAAACCTTCTTTTTTGTTTCCAACATTCACATTCCAAACACCAGTAATTATCAATGCATCCTGATTGCATGTTTGATCAATTTCAGACTGCAGAAGTTGGTAAAAATCTTCAATTTCCGTCATCTTTGGCCTTAGTGGTTGGTGCATAAATTTGAATAATTGTCATATTAACTGGTCTTTCTTGTAGGTGTATGGATATTACCCCGTCACTGACAGTGTTATACTTCAGGATAGATCTTGAAACGTTCTTTTTGATGATGAACGTGACGCCATGCCTCTTCAAGTTGTCATTCCTGTCATGGTAGACCATCTGATTGTCTGATTCAAAATGGCCACCACCAGTCCATTTCAGTTCACTAATGCCTAGGATTTCGATCTTTATGGGTTCCATTTCATTTTTGACAACTTCCAATTTTCCTATATTCATACTTTGTACATTCCACATTCTGATTATTAATGGATGTTTTCAGCTGTTTCTTCTAATTTTGAGTCATGCCACACCAGCAAATGAAGGTCCCAAAAGTTTGACTCCATCCATGTCATTAAGGTTAACTCTACTTTGCGGAGGCAGCTCTTCCCCAGCCATAGTTTGAGTGCCTTCCAACCTGAGGGACTCTTTTGCTGGCACTATATCAATGTTATGTTGCTATTCATAAGGTTTTCACTGGCAAATTTTTTCAGAAATAGGCGCCAGGCCCTTCTGCCTAGTCTGTCTTTGTCTGGAAGCTCTGCTGAAAACTGTCCATCATGGGTGACCCTGCTGGTATTCAAAATACTGGTGGCACAACTTCCAGCAACACGCAAGCCACCACAGTACAACAAACTGACAGATGCGTGCTGGTTAGGAGGCTAGAAGTCCAAATTCAGGGCACCTGCTCCAGGGGAGGGCTTTCTCTCTCTGTCAGCTCTGGGGGAAGGACCTTGTCCTTTCGACTTCTGTTCCTAGGTTCCTTGGAGAGCTTCATGTGGCATCTGTCTTCCCCACCTGTACTTCCTGCTTCTGTGCCTAATCTGCTCCTTTTATATCTCAAAAGTGATTGGCTGAAAACACACCCTACACTCATATGGCCTCATTAACATAACAAAAACCCTATTCCCAAATGGGATCATCTACATGTGAAGGGGTCAGCATCCCAACACATATTTTGGGGGAAAACAATTCAACCCATAACAGTGTGAAATGGCAATCATTCTCTATCACTCTGATGATCCACTAGCAAAATGTTTGCCTCCCACCCCACAATTCTAGGTTCCCTTGGTCTGGGGGTCTGAATTCCCGAAGGAGGGGGGCTTCCACTATAAGGTGCAGCAATGACTTCAGTAAACTGGAAACCAGGATTTCCACCACATCACTTTGGGATTCTCATACCAGAGAATCAACAGGCAAAGAAGGGGGTTATTGGGTTCCTGTACAGGCTGTCAAGGGGAAATCAATTTTTATTACACAACAGGGACAAGGGGAATATGTGTGGAATGCAGAAGATCCCCTGGAATGCTTCTTAAGATTCATGCATCTTGTGATTAAAATCAATGGAAAACTACAACAACTCAATTCAGGTCAGACAACGAAGGCCCAGACCCTTGAGGAACGAAGGCTTGGGTCACTCCACCAGGCAAGGAGCCATGGCCAGCTGAGGTTCTCGCCGAGGCTAAGGGTGTATGGGATGGGTACAACCACATGATGGGCCGCAGAAACAAGATCTGTGATAGCTACCAGTACTTCTTCCTTATTTTGATGATTTACGTTGGATATGACAGTGTTAACTGGTTTTTCCTTCCCCTCTTTTGTTCCCCTGTCATTTACTATGTGGTTGTTAGTTGCCATCCAGTTGGCTCTGACTCATGGTGACCCCATGGACAACCCAAGGAAAGGTTGCCTGGTCCTGCGCCATCTTCATGATCGTTGGTACGCTCGAGTCCATTGGTGCAGCCTAGGCGGCTTCCAACCTCAGGTAGGGGCTCATCTTCCAGCACGATATAGGACGGTATTCTGTTGTGATCCACTGGGTTTTCATCTGCTGATTTTCAGAAGTAGATCACCAGGCCTCAGTGGCGTCACTGGGGGGTATGAGGGGGTGTGGATTGCAGCAGGTGACACTGTTGGACTGGGGGACACCAAAATGATTCTCTACAAAACTTTTGTGCAGTATTTCAGCAGAAATTTATTATTTTTTATAAAAATATCCCTGTAGTTAGTTAGAACAGCAAAAACCTTTTTTGTAAGCCCAGCTGACTTGTATCAATACAGCGGCTGCACCCTGGTCAGTTGTTGTTGTTGGGTGTCATGGAGTCCGTTCCAGCTCACAGTGGCCCTGTGTACAACAGAACGAAATGCTGCCTGGTCCTGCCCCGTCCTCACGGTCGTTGTTGTGTCTGAGCCCATTGTTGCAGCCCATGGTATATTCAATATTCTTCACAACACCGTAATTTCAATGCATCAGTTCTTCTTCGGTCTTCCTTATTCTTTGTCCAGCTTTTGCACAAATAAGCGATTAAAAATACCATCTCTTGGGTCAGGCGCGCCTTAGTCCTCAAGCTCCGGTCAGAGCTGTCGTTAGTAGCCAGTTATAAGGAGGCCGTGAGTCACGTGGTTTCGTCTGCTCGAGATACAAGCACGCGCTGCTGTAGTTGCTGCTAGTGTTTTTACAGTCGCTGATTTTGTCACATTTTCTGGTGTTTTAGCTACAATATTGTGGTAATTAGCATGAGGGGGTGACATCAGGAGTTACCGCACTGGGTAACACCAACCCTAGCAACGTCACTGCCAGGCCTTTCTTCCTAGTCTCTTAGTCTGGAAGCTCCGCTGAAACCTGTCCACCATGAGTGACCCTGCTGGTATCTGAAATATTGGTGGCAGAGTTTCTAGCATCACAGCAGCGTGCAAGCCCCCTCAGTAGGACAAACTGACAGACGGTGGTGGCCCTTTCACTTATATCTGTTAGTAGAAAGAGGTGGCGCAAATGGTTTGTGCTTGGCTAGTTACCGAAAGGTTGGTGGTTTGAACCCACCAAGCGGCACTGTGGAAGAAAAGGCCTGGAGATCTGCTTCCATAAAAATTACAGCCCAGATTTCAATCTCAGCTTTAATGACACTGCTCTTCAGGTTTCCTGTCACTGAATGGATGACCGTTTCTCAGTCTCTTGCTGACTCCTCCCGCTCCCAGTAAACATCGGGGTTTCTGGGGGCGTGCTCCAGGCCCCTTTCTCTTCTCTCTCTTGCTCCTTAGATGGTTTAGTCACTTCCCGTGGATTTAAGCAGCACTAAATGCAGAGGACTCTCCGGTTGGAATATCGATTGCCTGCTCCCATTTCTATTTAGATATTTTCCAGACAACCCAAACTCCATGCATCCAAAGGGCATCTCTTGACTTCCCCTCAGTCCTCGCCCATGGCCTGCCCCTTTTCCCATCTCAGGCAACGGTGCCTGCATACACTTGAGCAGAAACTCTGAAGTCAGCTGAGACGTCTCCCTCCCCTCCTCCTCGCCCCCAATCCAGTGTGCTGTTTCTCCAGAGTACCCCTTAAATCTGCCGTGACCCCAGCCCAGGCTGCCAAGGCCTCTCGCTTGTCTGAACGTGTTGTGGTTGTTAGTTGTTATGGAATCGATTCCCCCTCATGGTGACCCCGTGTGTGTTAGAGTAGATCTTTTGGAAGAAGATCACCGGGCCTGTCTTCCAAGGTGCCTCTGGGTGGGTTCCAACTGCCAACCTTTCGGCTGCTAGTCCAGCACCTAACCAACTGTGCCACCCAGGGACTCCTTGTCTGAGTATAACAGCCCCCTAAGTGGGCTCAGGGATCCCGCCCCTGCCCCATCTAATCTGTCCTCTACACAACACCAGTGATGGTTTTGAAGCTGAAATCGGCTGCCAGGGCGGTGACCTAGCACAGGTGACTGGCGTCCTCCCCCTAGATCAAGCCTGGAGACACTCCAGAATGGAGAAGGAGGAACAGAGGAAAAATCAGCAACTGTGAAACACCTCTAGAAACAATAGATGGCAGCAAACTTGTGTGTGTGTGCATATGTGTGTGTGCATGTGTGCTGAAGGTGGCTGCAGGCTGGTGTGTGTATATGTGTGCATGTGTGTGTACATATGTGCATGCATGTGTGTGCTGATGGTGGCTGTAGCCTGTTGTGCTTGCATGTGTGCACGTGTGTGTGCATGTATTTGTGTGCATGTGTGTGTTGAAGGTGGCTGCAGCCTGGTGTGTGTGCATGTGTCTGTGTGTGTGTGCTGATGGGATTGTGTTGACTCTAAAGATCAATTTGGGGAAAGTTAACATTTTCACAATACTGGATCTTCTAATCCATGAACATGGTATATCTCTCCATTTATTTAAGTCTTCTTTAATTTCTTTCACCAGTGTTTTGCACATCTGTTGCCATATTTATGTCTAATTATTTCATATTTTGATGTTATCGTAAATGGCATTTTTTAGTTCAGTTTCTGTTTGTTGCTAGTATATAGAAATGCAATTGATTTTCTGTACTTAGCTTTTATCCTGCAACCTTGCTAAACTAACTTTCTAGTTATAGGAGCTGTTTTGGTACTCCAAAATTTAGTGGGTTAAAAAGAGCAAATATTTATTTACTCACAGTAGCCTGTGGGTCAGGATTCTGGTGCAGCTTTAACCGGTGCCTCTGGGTGAGGGTGGGGCCCTGGTGGCGAAGCGTTTAAGAACTCGGCTGCTAAGCAAAAGGTTGGCTGTTGGAATCCACCAGCCACTCCTTGGAAACCCTATGGCAGTTCTACTCCATCCTATAGGGTCGCTAAGAGTCGGAACCAACTCCATGGCAACGAGTTTCTGGGTCAGGGTTACTCACAAGGCTGATTTTTGTCTTTTTGTCTCAGGCTCCCATAGGGTGCTGCATGGCACTGTTACTAATCCTGTTTTTGTTTAAAATCATGATATTTTGGTCTTCATTAAGTTTTTGCATCAATTTTAACTTTTAAAAGAATTGTATTTAAATATTATTTATCTTGATCAGATAGGAAACCTAGGGGGTAGTGATTTAATATTAATGGGGCAAGAACAATTTGGAAAAGGAGGGTGAGAATGATTGCACAAATGGAAGAATGTAATCAGTGTCACTGAACTGTACATTTAGAAATTGTTGAACTGGCATGTGTTCTGCTTTGTATATTCTCAACAACAACAAAAAATAAATTATAAAAAAGTATTGCTTATCTTGATTGTGTGGTTTTTTGATGCCTGCTTAAATTTCATGACTGAGGCAAATAAATGTCTCAACCACCCCAAGCTCGCCCAGCCTTGGGCATAAGCACCCGGAGAATTGGGGCCATTTTGGAAGCTGCCCACCATAGCATCATCTTATTTTTACCATATTTGTGTCTTTATATTTGAAGCGTGTTTCTTGAAGGCAGCATAGAGATGGAGCTTGTTTTTTTTTTTTTAATCCAACCTGACGATATCTGCCTTTTAACTAGGGTATTTAGACCATTTACGTTTAATCTGACTATTGATGTGTTTTGGTTTGAGTCTGTCATCTTGCTATTTAGTTTCTATTTGTCTCATCTGTTCTTTTCTCCCTCCCCCCTTTGTTTCTCCCTTATTTCTGAGATTAAGTGAATTTTTTAAAAATAATTTCATTATCTCTTTATTGGTTATTAAGTGTCTTAGTTATCTAGTGCTGCTATAACAAAAATACCACAAGTGGCTGGCTTTAACAAATTTATTTTCTCACAGTTTAGGAGGCTAGATGTCTGAATTCAGGGACTGGCTCCAGGGGAAGGCTTTCTGTCTCTCTGTCAGCTCTGGAGGAAGGTCCTTATCTCTTCTGAGCTTCTGCTCTTGGGAGATCTTCACGTGGCTTGGCATCTCTCTTCCCCCATCTTTGCTTGCTTCCCTAATCTGCTCTTTTCACATCTTGTAAGAGATTGACTCAAGACACACCCTACACTAATCCTGCCTCATTAACAAGACAAAGACAACCCATTCCCAAATGGGATTATAATCACAGGCATAAAAGTTAGGATTTACAACACTTATTTTGGGGGGATACAATTCAATCCATAACATTAACTATAACTTTTTGTTTTCTTATTTTAGTGGTTGCTTTAGAGTTTATAGTTCACATCTTTAACTTACTGACTATGCAAAGGCATTGGATTGTGTGCATCATAACAAATTATAGATAAAATTGCGAAGAATGGGAATTACAGAACACTTAATTGTGCGTATGAGGAACCTGTTCATAGATCAAGAGGCAATCGTTCAGACAGAACAGGGGATACTTTGTGATTTAAAGTCAGGAAAATTGTGCATCAGAGTCGTATCCTTTCATCATACTTATTGAATCTGTGTGATGAGCAAATAATCCGAGAAGCTGGACTATATGAAGAAGAACGGGGCATCAGGATTGGAGGAAGACTCATTAACCACCTGCGATATGCAGATGACACAGCCTTGCTTGCTGATTGCAAAGAGGACTTGAAGGACTTACTAATGAGGATCAAAGACCACAGCCTTCAGTATGGATTACACCTCAAGATAAAGAAAACAAAAATCATCACAACTGGACCAATAGGGAACATCATGATAAATGGAGAAAGGATTGAAGTTGTCAAGGATTTCATTTTACTTGGATCCACAATCAACACCCACGGAAGCAGCAGTCAAGATATCAAAGGACGTATTGCATTGGACAAATCTGCTGCAGAAGACCTCTTATTTCTTTATTTATCCCAAACAAAAATTTATACATACATTGTTATGTGACCCTAATTGTTCTCCCCATACTGTGACAGCACACTGCTCCCTTCCACCCGATTCCCCATGTCCATTCAACCAGCTCCTAACCCTCTCTGCCTTTCCATCTCACCTCCAGACAGAAGCTGCCCCTGTAGTCTCTTGTATCTACTTGAGCTAAGAGGCACACTCCTCACGACTATCACTTTATGTCCCACAGTCCAGTCCAATACCTGTCTGAAGAGTTGGCCTCGGAAATTGTTTTAGTTCTGGGCTGATTGATAGAGAATCCAGGGACCATGCTTTCGGGTTTCCTCCAGTCTCAGTCAGACCATTAAGTCTGCTCTTCTTACTAGAATTTGAGTTCTGCACCCCACCTTTCTCCTGCTCCATCAGGGACTCTCTGTCGTGTTCCCTGTCAGGGCAGTCATTGGTGGTAGCTGGGCACCATCTAGTTCTTCTGGTCTCAGACTGATGAAGTCTCTGCTTTATGTGGCCCTTTCTGTCTCTTGGGCTAATACTTTCCTTGTGTCTTTGGTGTTCTTCATTCTCCTTTACTCCAAGTGGTTGGGACCAATTGATGCATCTTAGATGGCCACTTGCAAGCATTTAAGACCCCAGACGCCACTCACCAAAATAGGATGCAGAACATTTTCTTAATAAGATTTGTTATGCCAATTGACCTAGATGTCCCCTGAAACCATGGTCCCCAGACCCCCACCCCTGCTACTCTGTCCCTCAAAGTGCTTAAATGTATTCAGAAAACTTCTTAGCTTTGGTTTAGTCCAGTTGTGCTGACTTCTCCTGCAGTGTGTGCTGTCCTTCCCTTCACCTAAGATAATTTTTATCGACTATCTAGTTAGTAAATAACCTTCTCCCTCCCTCACCACCCTTGTAACCATCAAAGAATGTTTTCTTCTGTGTTTAAACCTTTTCTTGAGTTCTTATAATAGTGGTCTTATACAATATTTGTCCTTCTGTGACTGACTAATTTCACTCAGCATAATGAGTTCCAGCTTCCTCCATGTTATGTTTTGAAGCTTATCATTGTTCTTTATCATTGCGTAGTATTCCATAATTTGTTTATCCATTCGTCTGTTGATGGGCATCTAGGTTGTTTCCATCTTTTTGCTGTCATGAACAGTGCTGCAATGAACATGGGTGTGCATATATCTATTTGTGTAACGGCTCTTATTTCTCTAGGACATAGTCCAAGGAGCGGGATAGCTGGATTGTATGGTACTTCTAGCTTTTTAAGGAAGTGCCAAATCAATTTCCAAAGTGGTTCTACCATTTTACATTCCCACCAACAGTGTATAAGTGTTCCAGTCTCTCTACAACCTCTCCAGCATTTATTATGTTGTGTTTTTTGGATTAGTGCTAGCCTTGTTGGGGTGAGATGATATCTCATTGTAGTTTTGATCTGCATTTCTCTAATGGCTAATGATCGTGAGCATTTCCTCATGTGTCTGTTAGCCACCTGAATATCTTCTTTGGTGAACTGCCTGTTCATATCCTTTGCCCATTTTTTAACTGGGTTATTTGCCTTTTTGTTGTTGAGGTTTTGCAGTATCTTGTAGGTTTTAGAGATTAGACGCTGATCGGATTTGTTGTAGCCAGAAGTTTTTTCCCAGTCTATAAGTTGTCTTTTTACTCTTTTGATGAAGTCTTTTGATGAGCATAAGTGTTTGATTTTTAGAAGCTCCCATGTATCTAGTCTCTCTTCTGGTGCTTGTGCATTGTTACTTATGGTTCGTATTGTGTTTATGCCATGTATTAGGGCTCTTAGTGTTGTCCCTATTTTTTCTTCCATGATCTTTATCGTTTTCAATTTTGTATTTAGATCTTTGGTCTATTACGGGTTAGTTTTTGTGCATGGTGTGAGGTATGGGTCTTGTTTCAGGTTTTGCAGATGGATATCCAGTTCTGCCAGCACCATTTGTTAAAGAGACTGTCTTTTCCGCAATTAACGGACTTTAGGCCTTTGTCAAATATCAGCTGCTCATAGATGGATGAATTTATGTCTGGATTCTCATTTCTGTTCCATTGGTCTATGTATCTGTTGCTGTACCAGTACCAGGCTGTTTTGACTACTGTGGTGGTATAATAGGTTCTAAAATCAGGTAGTGTGAGGCCTCCCACTTTGTTCTTCTTCTTCAGTAATGCTTTACTTATTCGGGGCCTCTTCCCTTTCCATATGAAGTTGGTGATTTGTTTCTCCATCTATTAAAAAATGCCGGTGGAATTTGGATCGGGATTGCATTGTATCTGTAGATCGCTTTGGGTAGAATTGACATTTTCACAATGTTGAGTCTTCCTATCCATGAGCAAGGTATGTTTTTCCACTTATGCAGGTCTCTTTTGGTTTCCTGCAGTAGTGTCTTGTAGTTTTCATTGTATAGATGTTTTACGTCTCTGGTTAGATTTATTCGTAAGTATTTTATCTTCTTGGGGGCTATTGTAAATGGTATTGATTTGGTGATTTCCTCTTCGAGGTTCTCTTTGTTGGCAAAAGGGATCCAACTGATTTTTGTATGTTTATCTTGTATCTTGAAACTTGCAAAAGACCTCTTTAAAGGGTTAAAAAGCAAAGATGTCACCTTGAAGACTAAGGTGCGCCTGACCCAAGCCATGGTGTTTTCAGTTACCACATATGCATGTGAAAGCTGGTCAGTGAATAAGGAAGACCGAAGAAGAATTAATGCCTTTGAATTATGGTGTCGGTGAAGAATACTGAATATACCATGGACTGCCAAAAGAACAGCAAATCATTCTTGGAAGAAGCACAGCCAGAATGCTTCTTGGAAGAGAGAATGGCGAGACTTATCTCACATACTTTGGACATGTTTTCAGGAGGGTCAGTCCCTGGAGAAGGGCATCATGTTTGGTAAAGTAGAAGGTCAGTGAAAAAGAAGAAGACCCTCCAGGAGATGGATTGACACACTGGCTGCAACAATGGGCTCAAGCATAACAACAATTGTGAGGACAGCGCAGGACCGGGCAGTGTTTTCTTCTGTAGTACACGGGGTCGCTATGAGTCGGAACCCACTTGACAGCACCTGACAACCACAACAGATAACTAAGACATTGCTCAAGCTGGTGGGCCACTGGGCAGGGCACTTCAGCCAGTTTGCAGGGACACGACATGATTGGTCCCCCAGGGAGAGCCACAGTGTGCCAGGACCACGAGGCTTACCCGGAGCAGCCCTCCCCCCGTGTGGCTTGGTGTCCCAAGCATGGGCTGCACTGTGGTCCCAGCTGCCTTCTGTGGGCCTCCCCACGGGCTGCCACACATGCCCATCTAATCAATTCAGACAGAATGCCAGGCCTGTGGCTCTCCTGCCAGAACCCTCCAATCGCTCCACCACAGGTCAGAATCTAAGGCAGCCCCACCCTGGCCTTTGGCCAGACCCGGATGTCACCTAACTGCCCTGACCACAGTGTCTAGCCCTTTTCCCCTCCCTCCCTCTGCTCCGGGCCACTGGCCTACTTTCTGTCCCTCTGCTTCTGCCCCCGTGTTTTGCAGGGCTGGCTCCTTCCATCTGCAGGCCTCATGCTGGACAAGTTGCCCCCATAAGCCTCCACAAAGCACCAAGAGACTACCCCCCACCCCCAGCATTTACAAGGTCATCACAGGGGACAGCTGTCTCCCGCACCAGAGCCTCCGGTCCTCGAGGGAAGGGGTCCTGGCTGCCCGTCTGCCCACAGCCAATGTTGGCACATCGCCTGGCACACAGCAGGCCCCCACTAAATATGTGATGCATGGCTGGAGGCAGAGTGAACTGGCCAAAGGCATCCTGCTTAGGGGATAGTGGGCCAAGTGCAGTAGGCAAGGTGCTGTCACTACCTTCCTGAGAGGAGGGTCAATGTCTCTATGCCTCCCTCCTCAGAGGCCTCGGGAAGGCCTTCTGCCGAGGATGTAGCCCACCTCTTTGACAGGAAGTGTCCCCTGGGGGCCACAGGGAGTTGATGGAAGACCAGGGTGCCCAGGACATCTGGAAGTGTTTCCTTACACTTGAGGCCTGTTCTGTATCTTTTTAAATGAAAAAAAAATCCTAGTAGGCCCTGGTAAAGATTTAGATATTTTCATTATATTATCCTTAGCTACACACAAACATAAAACTCGGTATGACCTCTTTGTGACCGTAGCTCTTATCTAAGCACGAAGCCAAAACAAACTTAGAAATTAATTACCAAGAGAACGGAAAAGCTCTCAGGACAGGGAGTAACAGGAGACAGTGGCACGTGGAGGGATATGGCAGCCACGGGGCATCCCTGGCTATTTACATTTACAATTAAATGCAATTTAAAGTTCAGTTCCTCGGTCGCACTAGCCGCATTTTAAGCGCTCAGCAGTCACATGTCCCGGGTTACCGTAGATACGGAACACCTCCATCATCCAGAGAGTTCTATGGGCGGCGCTGTGATGGATGGTGTTTGGTAAAATGAACCAGCCTTGACGCGTGGCAGTGGCAGGCACGGTGAGGGATGCTTCTCCAGGCCTGGCCCCTGGTGACCCCCTCCTGCCCTTACCGCAGGTTTCCTGCTGCACTCCTGTGAGCACTTCATCTAGTGTCTCCTACAGCGACCTGGGGAGGAACTGTCCCTAGCTGACTGAGTCACCCCTCCCTTTCTTCAGGAGCCCAAAGCAAGAAGCAGGGGTTGTTTCCACGCCCCTTGGGACGCAGCAGGAAGAGCGAGGCTGGCACCCCAGGGAGGTACCCGCGCCACCCACGACGGGCGTGAACCCCAGGACACAGGTGGTTCGGGCCTCCCAGACACGTGAGTGACCTTTCAAACGCATACTCCTCTAACTGCCGTCAGCAACCCCAATCTGTAAGGGGCAAATACGTGGCCACCTAGAAGGGTGGCATTTTGGCCCTTCACGCCAGCGCCCCGCTGACTCGAGCCTCATCGCCCACCCCAGGGCCCGTTCTGAAAGCGATTATGAACTAAGCGCGCTGCGCTCTTTGCGCAGGTGGCCAGGGCACCACCTCCTTCTAGGAGCCTTCCCCGATTGCCCAAGGCGCCGGGATGGAGGGAAGGAAGAGGAAAGGGTCCTCCCTAGGCCCTCTGGCTGCGCTCATCGGTGGACGCTGCACGCCTGTCCTGAGGCGCGGCCTGGCAGCCGCCCTCCGGGGCCGGGACACGACGCAGCTTGGCGGCCGCTTCTTGGGCGGACGAAGGTCTCAAACTCCGAAGTGTTTATGCGGTGGGTGGGGGTGGCCGGAGACGCGAGCAGTGAGGCGACCCAGTGCGCGCTCCCGCCCGGCCGCCCTTCCAGCGCGCGCCCCGGCGGACAACACTGCGCAGGATTCCAGGCACGCAGCGCGGCGGGGCGGGGCGAGGATCGGGCGGAGGGGCAAGGAGCTGGGACCCGCGAGGGCGGGGTTGGGGGCGGGGCCACGGGTGTCCTACAAGTTGCGCGGTGCGGAGCGCGCGCCCGGCCAGAGAGCGAGCGCGCAGCAGCGGCAGCCGCGGCGACGACCTCAGCGCGCACCCGGCCAGGCCTCCCAGCACCCCGCGCTCCCAGCTCCTGTGCCTTCGCGCGTCCTGCGCTCTGCGCCCCGGCCCGCGCCCGCCAGGCCCTCGCCGACCGCCCGGCCCCTGCCGCACCGCCGTCCGCGCCCCGCAGGCCGCCCGCCGCGCCGCCATGGGGGTGGAGGGCTGCACCAAGTGCATCAAGTACCTGCTCTTCGTCTTCAATTTCGTCTTCTGGGTGAGCTGTCGGGGGCCGGGGCGCAGGAGGCTGGGGCGCAGGGGGCTGGGGTGCGGCGGGCCGAGGACTGGAATGCGCGCCGACCCCGCAGGCCCGGGAGGCTCGGTAGGCCTGGCCGATAGGCGCAGCCCGCGAGGCGCCCGCTGCGGGCTGCGGGCTGCCAAGTTGCAGCCACCTGTGGGCGCCGGGGCGGACGAGTGGGGGCCCAGGGCCGGCTGGCCGCGGCGAAGGGGTCTCCCGGGGCCATTGCGCCCCCCGACGGCGGGCCAGGCCGAGGGCCGGGTTTCAGGGCGCCAGCCTTTGCGCGTTCGGGCTCAAAGCCCCGGGGCACGGGGGCAGCTGTGCGGGCGACCTGGGCGCTCGGAGTCAGTAACCCACAGGCGAGGGGTCCGGGCCGCCCTCAACTGGGACGGCTCTGCCCGGGCCAGGAGCTGCAGTTTCTGGGACCACCCTGCTGCGCGGGGACGGAAGGGGGGCTCGGGGGCGGGGCTCCTGGTGCCCCGCCCCATGAGCTCATCGGGCCGCCGCCCCTAGATGGGTGGCGGCGCGAGATCGCTTGCTGGGTGGGAGACCTCGGGGCCGGCATCGTGCTCCGCCCCCAGCCCAGTCCATCCACCTCTCTGCGGTCCCCCTCCTGAGTCTTGGGTCGGCCTGGGCAGAGGGCATACGGGAAGTGCACTGGCCCGGGCATGCTCGCGTGCAGGGGGTCCGCACCGTGGTGGCCTAGCTCGGGGGTGCCCACTGTGCGCACCTCGGCTCCCAGCGCACACTTGGATTCCAGGGGCTGGGAGGCTTTGACAGGCAGTGGGCCCGGCCATTCAGAGTTGGCACAGGGCAGGGGGTGTCCAGGAGACCTGGCTTCGGCTCCAAGCTAGGGGCCTGCTCCCCGGCGTCAGTGCGGAGTGCTGGCTGCGATCTCCACTTTGGGAAGAGTGGCCCACTTGGTCATTGGACGGCAGCCCAGGTGGGAGGGTCTCCTGGGTCCTCCGCCCGCCCCAGGGCAGCTTTCTCCTGATGTCCGGTGTAGCTGCTGGGGAGGGACCGGCTGTGCTTTTTTCTTTGTTTCCATTTCCGACCAGTCTTGGAATCGATGGGGAGGTGGAGATTCGTTGCTGGCCTGGGAGGGCCTGCGAGTGGGCACCAGGACACCCATTCTACCCTCAACCCCTCCCCTTGGCAGTGACGCCTCCAAGTGCCCATTCCTAGCTGCTCTACCATCCTGGTCTCCTCCGTCCTCCATCCCAGAAGGACGGCTGGACAGTGTCCCGGGTGGACTGTGTGTTTCTCAAGCTCAGGCAGGGACAGTAAACTTGAAAAATGGCCCCTGGAGCGGACTGGACTGGGCCATCTGCTTCCCGTCTGGCCTGCATGGGTCTGGGGAGGTGTTTAGGAGAGGCACAGGGGAGGACAGAGGCTGGACTCACTCCCAGCTGGGAGTGAGGGTCAAATCCGGTCCGCTCTGGGCTGGTGTGGGGAGGGCACCATGGGGGTCCATGAGGCCAGGGCCTCTCCCCCGGGGCAGCGTGCACGGAGACGCCAGTGATGGGCTTCCCTGCCCAGGAGCCGTGTCTGAAGAAGTGGTGGTCCAGCGAAGTGGGGAGGGGTAAACTGAGGCCCGTATGCCCCTCACCTGGCCCCTGGAGCCCCAACACCAAGAAGCTGAGCCTGCGTGAGGGGGGCTAGGACCCTGGTGGGGAGGGGAAGGATAGGCAGAAGGAGTGGACTTCTCAGAAGTGGGTGTTTGTTCCTGGGGAGTCTGAAGGGAGTGGGCCAGGCTGGGCATCGCCCTGGATAAGCCCTTTCCTGGCTGGGCCCCAGGCATGCCTCCTTGAGGATTGTGCCCTGGGTGAGTCTGGTGGTTTCCCAGGCAGCGGATACCCTTTCTTTCTTGTGACTCAGAAACTTTTTCAAGGCCCCTCCCTACCCCACTGCCTCAGAGCACTGAGAGCTGTCGGCCCACAGTCACCCACTCACCCTACCGACA
This sequence comes from Dugong dugon, assembly GCA_030035585.1. Classification (NCBI taxonomy): domain Eukaryota; kingdom Metazoa; phylum Chordata; class Mammalia; order Sirenia; family Dugongidae; genus Dugong; species Dugong dugon. The sequence goes on along the minus strand of CM057467.1, from coordinate 138,272,951 downwards.
CCACCCTGTGTGCCCTGCACCCCCGAGTCCCCAGTGTTGTGGCTGAGGGTGGGCTCCTCGGAGTTCCCCTGGGTGGGGTCTCTACCTCGGCTGCCTCACCCCCTAGAGTGAGGTCCCACGAGACCCCCTCCTGGGTTTGTTGGGGGATTAACTGTTGGGATAAGTGCTGAGTGAGGGGCTTGGCACAGAGCAGGCTCGCTTGGGAGATGGGTGCTGGGTGTGGTGGCCCACAGGGACCACGGCCAGGGAGAGCCAGCCCATCAGTATCGGAAGCACCCTGCGGGACCTGCTGAGCGGTTCTGGCCCCTAGTGGGCCAGCGTCCCTGGGGCCTGGCATGTCTGGGGAGCCCCGGGGTGGGGGTGCGGGGCGGGAAAAGTGGCCGAGGCCCTTTTAAAAGTTCAGACCTTTTTAAAAGTTCGGTTTTTTAGAGAAGTTCCCACAAGGGAGGAGGCAGTGAAAGGGCTGCATGCTTCTCCTTTGCTGCTGCAGAAAGGCCTGCCTGCCCGCACCCCACATCCACGCTCCCCGCCCACCCGCACCCCACATCCACGCTCCCCTCCCACCCGCACCCCCACATCCACGCTCTCCCTCCCACCCGCACCCCCACATCCACGCTCCCCGCCCACCCGCACCCCACATCCACGCTCCCCTCCCACCCGCACCCCCACATCCACGCTCTCCCTCCCACCCGCACCCCCACATCCACGCTCTCCCTCCCACCCGCACCCCCACATCCACGCTCTCCCTCCCACCCGCACCCCCCACATCCACGCTCCCCTCCCACCCGCACCCCACATCCACGCTCTCCCTCCCACCCGCACCCCCACATCCACGCTCTCCCTCCCACCCGCACCCCCACATCCACGCTCTCCCTCCCACCCGCACCCCCCACATCCACGCTCCCCTCCCACCCGCACCCCACATCCACGCTCTCCCTCCCACCCGCACCCCCACATCCACGCTCTCCCTCCCACCCGCACCCCCACATCCACGCTCTCGCTCCCACCCACATCCACGCTCTCCCTCCCACCTGCACCCCCACATCCATGCTCTCCTACCTGCACCCCCACATCCACGCTCTTCCACCCTGGGGCTGCCCGCACCCCCACATCGATGCTTTCCAGCCTGCCTGCACCCCCACACCCATGTTCTCCCTCCCACCCACACCCCCATCCACTCTCCCTCCTGCCCTGGGGCTGCTTGCACCCCTACATCCATGCTCTCCCACCTGCCTGCACCCTGACATCCACGCTCTCCCACCTGCCCTGGAGCAGCCAGGGCAGCAGGCACTCAGCCTTCTCTATGGTAGAGCTGGTAGTGGGGCACTCCCTAACAAGCAGATGTTGGGTGTGGCGGGCAGGGCAGGGCATGGGGACACGCACCCTAACCCGAGCAGAGGGCCCAGTGTCCTCTCCAAGCAGCGTGGAAGTCCTGGCCCTTGGGGTTGGTCTGGGAGCAGTTTGGAGAGAGCAGGGACTCCTATTCCCGTGGGCTTGGGGCAGATGGCAGGCTGTTTGAGCCTCAGTTTTCTCATCTATGAAATGGGCACGATGCTAGCTGTCTCCTTGGGGGTCCCTTGAGAGGTGCGACTGCTCTGCGGGGAGAGGAGCCGTGTCCCGGCTGGGACTGCTGCTCTTCCGCCTAATGGACCTTGTGGCCTCCTTCCAGGTCCACAGTAGCAGGACAGGCCAGGAAGGTGGCCGACTTAAGGCCTTGCTAACTGGCATTCAGTTCTCACTTCCAGACAACACGTGGCTGTCTGTCACTTGGAAAGTCTGTCGCCTTCCTTCCGGGATGGGCTGGGACCAGGCGGGCTCCTGGTGGGGGTGGGGGTTTCCTGTGCCCACTGGGTTTCGCAGGGCTGGGGCGGACTACCCCAGGACATCTAGCTGCCTGGCCCGCCAGGTCTTAGAGAACTGGCTGCTGAGCACTTTGGGGAAGCGTCCGTGGGATTGGCCAAGAAGAGGAACTCTGCAGTGGTTCATCCGAGACAGGCTAGCTGCAGGGGGGGCGGGGGACTCAGCGAGGAGGGAGCCAGGGGCCCTGGTCATCTCTCTGGGTTCTGGCCCTGGGCCAGCGTCCCTCTGGCAGGGACATACTGCCTGCAAGACATACTGCAGCCTGCAGGGCACTGGGCAGGGCTGACTGCAGCGTGCCCCACAGCCCCCGCCCCCCAGTCTCCCCTGGGGCTGACAGGCAGCCCCCCAACTCAGTTCAGCCTCCTGACATCAAGCTCACCCCAGCCCCTGTCTTGTAGCTGCCTCTAAACTCAGACTGGGAGATGCACCCCAAAAAGCACTGCATGCCTCCACCCCAGTGCCTGGAATCCTGGAGCAGGGAAGAGCTGCAGCGTGAAAGTTGATCAGGTTCAGAGTCCAAGGACTGCGGGCCGGGAGGTCCTCACCTTTGCACCCTGGCATTCTGGAGAGGCCCCTGGTGTGGGAGTGGGGAGCCTGTACCCATCGCCCTGGCCTGGCACCCAGTGAGCCATACAGACGGGCCCCCTTCCTGTGTGGAGAACCAGGGTTTTCAGAACTGGCCCCGAGCCTTCACCCCCAGTCGCTCCTCACCTGTCAGGTGGGATGTGGCTTGACCCAGCACACTGTGACCCACCGTGACCCCGGTGACCACACTGGGGAAGAAGAAGCTTCTGACTTTTCTCAGTGCTGGCCGCCACAACACACACACTGTACACACAGCACACACCGTACACATACAGCACACACCAGACACACACAGCACACACCATATACACAGCACACACCATACACACAGCACACACCGTACACACACAGCACACACTGTACACACACAGCACACACCATACATACAGCACACAGTGCACACCATACACACACAGCACACACCATGCACACAGCACACACCGTACACACACAGCACACACCGTACACAGCACACACCGTACACATACAGCACACACCAGACACACACAGCACACACCATATACACAGCACACACCATACACACAGCACACACCGTACACACACAGCACACACTGTACACACACAGCACACACCATACATACAGCAAACAGTGCACACCATACACACACAGCACACACCATGCACACAGCACACACCATACACACACAGCACACACTACATACAGCACACACCATACACACACAGCACACACTGTACATACAGCACACATCATACAGCATACACCATACACACAGCACACACCGTACACACAGCACACACCATACACACACAGCACATACCAGACACACAGCACACCAGACACACAGCACACACCGTACACACACAGCACACACCATACATACAGCACACACTATACACATACAGCACACACCAGACACACAGCACACACCCTGCACACACCGTACGCACAGCACACACCGTATGCACAGCGCACACCATACACAGCACACACTGTACACACAGCACACACCAAACAGCGCACACCGTACACACAGCATACACCAGCCACACACAGCACACACCATACACAGCATACACAGCACACACAGCACACACCATACACACACAGAGGACACTCAGCACACACACACCAACACCCACGCAAACCATACATGCCATACACACACACCAACCAAACACACACACAGTATACACACTTTGTGCTTCTGGGCCCAGCCTCAGTCCTTCCCCGTGATGGGTCCCCAGAGCTGGGGCAGTGCCTGCGGGCGGGGTGGCCATGCCAGGGCCCCATGCCCAGGCGGCAGACTTCCTACGCCGGCGGCCACCACCCTCTAGGGGCTCAGGGTCTGGCTGGAAGAGGGCTGGTGGGGCTGGGGCTTCCGGGAGGGAAGTGCCTCGAGTGGGGGTGAGGGTGTCCAGGCAGGCGACCGTGAGCCCAGGTATGATGATCTGACCCCCACAGAGGCCTGGGAGTGGGGAGCCGGCCAGCTTGATCCTTCCCCACTAGAATTGAGGGGATGTGGGATCACTGTGGGGAAGTGGGTTCTGTTTTTCCGTGTATGGGATCTCATTGTGCAGGTTGTTCTGCGCTCCGGGACGATGGGCTGGGGTCCCCAGTTCCCCCTTGGGTGGTGCTAGGGTGCTCTGGACCCTCTTTGACATGCCCGGGCCGTGTGGTTGGGCATTGAGGTGGGGTCCACGCTGCAGCCTGATGGTAGGGGACCTGCTTGCAGTGAGCCTTGGTGGCGAACAGGGACTCCGGCTGCGGCCCAGGGCTGTGGGAAGGACTGGGGCAGGGAGGCCGAGCTCCACGCCCTTGTCCCAGAGGGTTCCTGTCCTGCTCTGCTCCGCCCTGTGCTCTGGGAGTCACTTGTACCCTCTGCCTGGCCTGGGGCCCTTGCTGTGTGCCGCTGGTGCTGCCCCACCGAAGGCTGGCCCACCAGGCTGGACAGAACAGACTGTCCCTCTGTCCTGGACAATAAGGGCTCCCTGAAGCAGCTCTCCCCGCTGCCAGGTGGCCGGGGGCTGGGAGCCCCCGCATGTGCTGTCCGCCAGTCCCGGCCTTCTGCCCCAGCTCCCGCGGCCACCTGTGCTGTGTTCAGGCCCATTTGGTTGATAAGGAGACAGTGATGGTTAAGATTGTGCGTCACCTTGGCTGGGCCATGATTCTCCGTGTTTTAATGTAATCACTCCCACGATTGAATATACTGTGAGTAGCCAATCAGATGAAAGGGAGTCTCCTTGGGGGTGTGGCCCGCATCTGTATATAAGCAGACATTCTGGCTTTTTGCTCTCTCTGGATCCTGCGGCTGCTTCCTGTCATCTCATCTCCCGTTCTTGGGACTTGAGCTGTCCGCTTGTCTGCTGAACCTGGAATCCGTCTATCTGCACAGCCGGTGAGCGGGAGCCCTGCTCTCCAACCTGCCGATCGTGGGCTTGCCAGCTTTTGCAGCTGTGTGACTTGGGAGAGGCCTCTCCCCTGATCCACGGACTTGGGATGTTCTAGTCTCTACAACTGCGTGAGCTGTTCCTTTGATATAATCTCTCTCTCTATATATATATTTATACACTTTACTGGTTTTGCTTCTCCAGACAATCCAGCCTAAGACAGAGACTGAGGTTCAGCGGTGACCACATGAGGAAGTGACGGTGAGGTTGGAAGCCAGAACCTTCTGTCTCTGACTGATGTGGTTCTGCCAGTGGTCTCGGAGCAGTCTGGGTTGGCCATGGCAGCTGGGCCCTGCCAGCCAGGAGTGGTCGAGGTTGGCCGTGGCAGCTGGGCCCTGTGGCAGCTTCTCCCAGACACCCTGGCACCTGTGCCAGTCCCGCCGCTCTGGGAGCCTAGCAACACGGGGTTCCTCTGGGGCTCTCTGGGGTGGAGGGGGGCAGGTAGCAGGTGCCAGCCTGTGTGGCCAGGGATACCCTGGCCTGCCTGGGACCTGCCACCACCTGCTCGCTGGCCCCTGCCTGAGACCCTCCACCCTGGCGCCCTCCCCAGCATACCCAGACCTATCTCTGGTGCTTACCCAGTGGGGCACCCTGATAATCTGGCACCACGTGCCCCTCCCCACGGGGCGAGGAGGGCAGAGGGGCTCCCAAGAGGAAGGCCTTCCAGCAAGTGGGCGGGGTATCTGTGGGGCAGGAGGCAGCTCCTGGCTCCGTGCCCAGGGGCCATGGCAGGCTTGGGGTGTGGCCCTGAGAGACAGGGTGCCGAGCCCCCTCCCCACCTTCCACTGAGAGCCAGACTGGGCTTCTGGAGCTGCAGCTCATCCCTCGGCTGGGAGGGCCCGCAGCCTCACTTCCTATTTTTAGATGCTCAGACAAGCGAGTAGCTTCCTGAGGGCAAGGGGCAGGGGAAGGGGCTTCCGCTTCCTCACAAGGCAGGGTACCTGCTCTTCACTCCGCTTCCTTCCAGCCGCCGGCCTGGTCAGCCGCTCTGCTCCAGCCGCAAGAGCGAGGCTGTGCCGGCTTCCAGGGAGTGTCCCCAGCCTCTACGCCCCATCCCCCCATGAAGGGTGGGGAACCAGTGGCCTGCCTCAGCTGTGCAGTCCAGGTGCCCCTCCAGGCAGGCAGGGTGATGGGGGCCCAGGGGCACCCATGTATGGGACCTTCAGCTCCCCCCTCTGTACACGTGAAAGCATCCTTCCTGAGCCACCTCCTTCTGGCCCACCCAGTGTCTCTAAGCAGCTCCCTCCCCCGCTGCCTCCCCCCCCCCCCCGCCCCCGGCTTTCTTCTAGAGGGTCTCTCAGGCCCCAGGACCCTCCCGGTGCCAAGGCCAGCAGGTGCCTCCTCCCAGCATGTGGGGGCACCACAACGGTCCAGCCCACCCCACTGTGGGGCCAGATCAGGGCATAGAGCCAGTGGTCCCAGCAGGCCCTCGATGGGC